>OZ010584.1:118235356-118275356 GCA_963932145.1 Acanthosepion lycidas | reverse complement strand
GCTTTTTAAATTAAAGGAACACTACTCTCTAACATTTAAATATCTCATCTACAAAATAATTGCAAAAATGTCTTTTTGTCACACACTTTCAATTAAAGGAACACAATTCACTAACTTTTAAATATTTCATCTTCTATATAATAAATGCCAATGTCAGTGTGTCACAGTTTTTTCAGCTAAAGGGACACAACTCTCTCACTTTCAATAGCTCATCTTACAGAAATTTTGAATTTCCAAGTTTTCATTACTGCGATTGTATTCGGCAATTTTTTACGTGAAATTTTGAGACAAATTTTTTGTACGATAACAATTTTTTTTTAACTTGGATATAATTTGGGAATGATTGAAATTAATTGTGAAAAGAAAATAATTGTTTGCATGTAAAGTAAGGACATACGCACTCAAATTAAGGGGCGACAGAAGAATTATCATTGAACTTTGCAAAGGTAATATTAACTATCAATGCAATTCTTAAATGCATCGATCAATTTTGAGTTCTTCTCCAGTTTATTGTTGCCTATCGCATATAGCAGCAGTATGCCTCGCAATAAGAAATCTCCGTCAACAGAGGACCAGAGTGCAATCAAAAGAGTCAAGGCTGTAGCAAGGAAAAGAAAGTCCTGTGCAAATGAGAACCTAGATCAAACGGCAATCACGAGAGTTTTCAATACTGAGAATATACAAAGACTTGGCGACTCTCAAACTCCTGAACAAGCCGAAAATCCAATCAAGAGCCGCTAGCAAGAGATAGCTTAAATGCTGCCCGGTAGTCATTCATAATTACACTATTATTGGAAGAATTTAGTCTTTCATTTATTTCTTGACAATCCAAATCATTTTGAAGCGATTCGCCTGTTGAAATCATTAGCTTTTTCAATTATCCATTCTCTTAAGTCATCCGAAGTGTGAGGATTCAGTGGATCATCTTCAAGCGCAAGTTTAATGGTTTTGTTCAGATTCTGCTATCCTTGTTTTCAAATTCAAGAAATCGTCCTGTTTTTCAATAATCTCTACATTCTGACGTAACGTGAAAGAATTTCTTTTCCTTTTTCTTCTCGTTGAAGCTTATTCTATGTGAGGCATTATGGGCTTAGGAATTTTAAGTTAGTAACATTTATCTGCAAAGAAAAATGTTGAGTATATAATGGATAAATTGTTGTCCAAATTGCGCCAAAATGAAAATCTGGAATCTCATGATAACAGATACATTTACCCAAATTCCACAAGAAAGTATTGAAATACTAAAGAGTAAATTTATTGAATAAAATAGCTATTAGCTTCAATCTCAGCCTCTAGACAACTTCGGAATCTCCTGCAACTCATCTGGATGGTCACCTTGTTCATGTTGTTGAATACTGCCAAAATCCATGCTTTCAGTTCATCTTTGGTGAATGTTTTCTTGATATTTCACTCAACTGTGATCATTATATAATAATCAAGAACTGCTGTACCTTCGTAATCAGCATTAGACTCATCCAACTCTTTCCTAATACTCCGCCCTGTCCTCAGATTGACACCCAATCACTATGAAAAGTTCGTATTGGAAATTCCGACGCAAATGCCAATCAGAAGAGCATGCCGTTTCCAAAATTCTAGCTGTGTGAAATGCGACTTGTTGCTTATTTTCACATAGACGGTGACCAACTGACTCTACTGTGTAGTCGACAAAATAAAAGCTAACAATGCGCATGCACAAAATTAAATATATAATATGGCGGTAATTTACTCATTAAAAACCCTGTATATTAATGTATTGTCATATTC
This sequence comes from Acanthosepion lycidas, assembly GCA_963932145.1. Lineage (NCBI taxonomy): Eukaryota > Metazoa > Mollusca > Cephalopoda > Sepiida > Sepiidae > Acanthosepion > Acanthosepion lycidas. The sequence continues at coordinate 118,273,592 of OZ010584.1, read as the reverse complement.
TATAGAATAAACGTCTAAATGCGAAAATAGTCACCACGTTAATATGTGAAAGTCTGTCGCTAGCGCTTTCACTGCATATTTATAAAGAGAGAGAACGCATATCTTTGAAATTCTTTAGCTATCTTTTAGTATGATTCTTAGCAGATGTTCACATACAAGTATAGGAGCTGACAAAAGCTACTAAGCCCGAGTTGCGTGTAGGCGTTTTTGCCTGGTTATCAAGCTAATTCATTTGTCTTCTGGAGACTTTGTTAGGCTGAGCAGATGTAACAAAGACTAGTGAAATGTTTCATGAGCATGTTGATTCTCTTGTTTTCCTTTATGAATGTGCGACATTTGATAGCAAAAACAGCGATCATTTATAGACACACGTTTACACCCTGAAAATTTAAGGTTGATATCTGAGAGGACTTTCATTCTGGTGTTTTTTGGCAGGGGCCCTCTGGTGAAAGTCCAAGAATAACGGGTAAAACATATTTAAATTTTTACAAATGCTGAGCGAATGTATTTGTATCTCTAAATTTTCTAAGTAAATATGTAGAATATATGTCAAAGTTTGTTTAATTTAAAAAATCTTCTTTCCCTCTTCCTCCCCCTGTCGCTCACTCTCTAAAACTCTCTGACTATATATATATATATATATATATATATATATATATATATATATATTTCAAATGTTTGAGGTAAATCCTGGTATTTTTTTATATTCGCCCAAAACATAATTGTTTTGTACATTAAATAAGAAAATTATTACTCATGTCTAAAAAAGTGAGATATAATTTGTATTTGAAACTTTATCACATAAAAACAAAAAGTCATAATTAAATTTTGCTCGCGTCAAAATATCCATCTTTTTCTCCAAGTATAGTCTAAAATTCAAACTCTGCTCTCCGAGCAATCCGAGAGACGAGTTCGAATTCCAGTCGAATACATTGCTTTCACTTAAGTGCTAATATACTTAGCAAAGGTATGAAACCTGTTCTCCCCGAGATATAGATAAATAGAAAAAACAAAGCAGGTTCTATAGCCTTGGATAGTAACAGGTCTACCGAAGAAAGAAATGACAACCCACTGCAGGAAAAAATCTCCCTCGTCAATCATGAATCCAAAGATAAATGATCGCCCTGCATGTATAACACATGGCACATACCTGACTGATATGTTTGATAATCAATTCTACGATTATTTCAATTACTCGAAGTAATCTTTTTCTTTCTTTTCTTTATCCCTCTTCTTTCACGTTCATTCCATGGTCATTTGGGTGTGTCGTCAAACATTTAAACTGTAGTGTATATGTATAAAAATAGGCATTTTCTTCAATCTAGAGCAGAGTTTCCACAAAATTATCTGAAGATTGCACTCAAGCATGAAACAGACTGCCGACACTAAATTTTCATTCTTATGTCTACACACGCTCTCTCTCCTATACTGAACATTTTTACTTATAAATAAAGTACACTTCAATACTGTATTTTATCACACACACATATATATATATATATATATATATATATATATATATGTGTGTGTATATATATATATATATATATATATATATATATATATATATATATATATATATATACATACATATGCGCGTGTGTGTGTGTATGTATGTGTAACAATTCCAGATATATTATATCGCTAAAAGGACTTATGAATAAAGGCAAAAAGAAAATGTCTTAGCCCACGCGTTTCGTCCTCTGACGTATATATTATCTTCTAATAAGTTTTTGATTTGCAATTAAGTATAGGACCTTTCATATTCTCATGTAACCCTTGATTTTCTACCTTTTATTTCAATTTTTAAACTATGTTTAAATCCTATTTTCAAGCTGGGTATAATAATTTTACGTCTGTCTTGAAACCGAAACGTTTAAGAAAATAATAAGCTGACGTTTTCCAGCCACAATCAGACGAGCAAAGAAATGGTAAAAATAAATTTTATTTGGCTAACTTTTATGAAAAGAAAATCTCATAAAAAGAATAATTATAATGTTCTATTCCTCCAAGTACAGCAATTTCGTCTGGATAAGCTATTGTATTGATTAGCAAACGGTTGCTAAAAATCCATATACGATGTCCATAGATAAATGCACCATCATTTTATAATAAAGCAGCCCTATTCCGATCAAAATGATTGAAAAAACAATCCTGAATATCGTAGTCCAGATGAATAATGAAAATATATCGCCTTATAATATCAGAAGAAATATCAGAAAAATATCTATCGGTAATCGATGACGGACGCATGCGGTTAACCGGATGATTTCTTTCGTCGATAACGTCTGCAGAAAAGATTCTTGCTGTCGAAGTTTATTTTACCCTTTCTGTATGCTTATGGCTGAAAGAGAGGCAGTGTTTGCGTGTGTGTTTGATTATTTCAATGTGTGATTTTTTTCTATTGCTTCTTCTGAACAGTACTCGTTTGAAAACGATATTACAAGAATACTAGTTGCCGAGTGGTTAGAACCATGAGTTCATATCCGAATATTGGTATGGTCGATTTGTCAAGGAATAAGAAATTTTGAAAATATAGACACGGAGAGACAGAGTTAGGAAATTTCTGAAATTCACAGCATGAGTTGACCCAAGCGTTGTGAATGCAACTGGGTAGACCAAACTTTTACGAAGCCTTCGATGGCCAATGTTTCGAGCATATTTGATAACTAGTGACGCAAAATTATGTGCTCTCGCCGTGAAACTATAACCAAGGTCCGCTGAGAATAATTACTGCATAAATCAGTGGTTGGATCAGCTCCGTATTGAAGGCGTGTGCATCAGGGAATAGCTAACCACCCTAGCAGAAAAGGCGTAGCCAGCTATTACAAGAAATTCTCTAATGTAGGTTTATTATTCAGGTCCAAATTGCACGAAGTTTTGTGTAAAGGGTCATAAACATTTATGCATATACATAAATAAATACCCAGAAAAAGGTTTAACTTAAGTATATGTGCCTCCTTTACGGGAATGGGTGGCTAGTCTCGACCTAAATGAAATAGTTACATTGAAACGAATTTTAAGTTATATCACCACAGAATCAAAACAAACCTATCATAATATTCAAACACAATTCCTATTACAAACACATATATATTTAAACTCTAACTGAAGGAAAATCACCTTGTAGACGATAAGCTCTACATACACCGAAACGCGTTCAGAGAATAAAAAAATTAATAGAATATCAAAGAAAATTAAAATAACTTTTGATATACAAAAATCGATATTGCGCGTGAAGCCGTTCATATGATTAAGGGAAGGTTTAAAAAAAAAATATGTACAAAGCCACAAAGAATGAAAAAGAAAAAATATATATAGCTAAGACCAATATTTCTCCGCGTCGACAAAAACTAACGAATAAGATTTGAATAAAATACTGTCTTGTACTGACAAAATAAGTAAAAATGATCGCAATTTTGTTTGCAATATATTCAAAGAACGACGTTGCTTGTTGAAAGTAAATCATCTGCGACGAGAAATTAGAAAATCAAGCAGAAATTTCCAAAATTTCTTCTGATCACTAATATATCTATCTATCTATCTATCTATCTATCTATCTATATATCTATATATATATATATATATATATATATATATATATATATGCGTGTGTACATAATTTATTTTGGGATATTACATCAACATATTCATAAACGCCACCTAAATGCATTTATGTTTTGATGTATACTAACACATCTCATCAATATATATATATATATGTGTGCGTGTGTGTGTGCGTGTGTGTGTGTGTATCGAGCTGTCTGGATATGCATACATATATATATATATATATATATATATATATACATACGAAAATTTGTAAAATATATGTTAAACTTTGTAGTTTAATTTTAAAAATCTCCTTTCCCTCTTTCTCCCCCTGTCGTTCGCTCTGTAAATCTCTCTGACTATATACATGTATATATATATATATGCATATCCAGCTGTCTGGACATATGCACCAATATACACTTCAGTGTTGATACGATGTTTATATTTACATACTCTTTGTCCTATATATTGATATCGGTATTCTATAAACATGGCACACATTAAAAGTCTTAAGTTTTATTCACACACACACACACACACACACATATATATATATATATATATATATATATATATATATATATATATATATGATTATGTGTGGGGGGTGCGTGTGTGTGTGTGAGAAAAAAAACTCTCCCTCTCCTTTCTATTTATTTCTTGTTTATTTTGGGGGGAGGGGGGAAATATTGCCGCCCCCCTCCAAGCAACCTTTCGCTTGCACTAATATATTTTATTCTTACAATGTAACCGACTAAAACGCAAAAGGATAATAATAATAAAATCAACTCTATACAGTATATGTGTTCAAATTAATACAGTTTTATGTGTGCATCTGCAAGTATACCCAGACACATTAGTAAAAAAAACAAAAATCTAATATTGACTCACACATCAAAGTAAAAACTTTCAAAGACCAATAAGGATGATATTTCCTATTGAGCCAAATACACGATATTAAATTACTTTCCCTGCCATGGAATCCTCAACATAAAATGTTGGTAGGAAATATATCTTACAAACAAATTCACCCTAGAATTGCATTTTCACTGGTTATTTCAATATGACCACGCTACATTTTAAAATTAGACTAAAGAAAACATTCATTCACTGTATCTCTCTCACTTTCAGAAAAATATGGTGACGTAATAGCGATATGTTATAATATGCCTGCTGACAAATTTATCGCAGATAAATGGTTTAATCGAGGTACGAAACAGAATCGTTATTAAAATATAAAGCATATATATATATATATATATATATATATATATATATATATATATATATATATATATATATATATATATATGAGTGTCCAGCTTATATCTATATTATAAAGAAGCAATTTATACAAAGATTTAATTAGTAATGCTAAGGTGATTAATGGCGAAAACACTTCGCTAACAAGATTTAATGAGACATTAACTTACTACCAATTCATTGAAGAATACGATCCTTATATTTCAGTTGACTTGACTGGACAAGTATTTTCGACAATTTCAAATTATCACCTCCAGGGCGAATTTTTCCATATATAGGCAAAGACTAAGTCGAAATATGTGTAGTGTAGTCAGAATGATTTTTTAAATAATGCTATTTATTGACCGTTAAATATGTTTAGGAGTGTGCGATGCCACGACATTAGAGTTCATGTTCAAATCAATCAAGTGAGTATTTTGTTTCAAATTTTAAAAGTGATAAATCCACGAAATTTTCTTGTTATATGTGTTTTACAGTTAAATTGACATTTTATCTACTAACTGCACTATACATAAGAGCATGTCGCTATTGTCACTTGACTGATTTGATAAGAATTCTAGCGTCGCGGCTCCACTCGCTCCTAAAGATATATTTAACTGTCAATAAATAGCATAATTAAAAAAAAAAATCTTTCGGTCTACATAACATATATTTCGACTTAGTGTTTGCCTGTGTATCTGACAGCACAGATATAAGTATCGTATTATTCAATGATTTGATAGTAAGTTAATGTCTCATTCAGTTTTTTTAACGAAGTGATTTCGCCATTAATCACATTACAATTGCTAATTAGTTCGTTGTATCAATTGCTTCTTCATGTTATATATATATATATATATATATATATATATATATATATATATATTGTATCAATTGCTTCTTCATGTTATATATTGTATCAAGTGCTTCTTCATGTTATATATATATATATATATATATATATATATATATATATATATATATATATATATATATATATTAATGTAGTGTTTAAATCGTAAGGAAAGGGACAGTAAAAGATTTAACGTGCCTATCTCGCAAAAACCTGCGATGCGAGAAAATATAAAACTAAACAAAAAATCAAAGAGGAAAAATATTTATGTTTGATACTTACAATAAAACAGACAGAGAAAAGTGTATTAATACTGATTTTATTTTCGGCCAGCAATGTGCAGTTTGTTGTTAATATAAAATTATTTTAAGATGATATAGGTTAAAATGTGATGATATATATATAAGCACACACGAACACAAAATAAACAGAAAAAAACACCTAAACAATATAAGCAGTAATTTACTGATACCCCTGAAGAATGGACAGACAGGTCTGTCTATGAAACACTGGAGTAGGAATAATAAAGTAACATCAATCAGCTATGTGACAAAATTTTACTCATATTAATCCCATATATATATATATATATATATATATATATATATATATATATATATATATATATATATATATATATATATATATATATATATATATGTATATATATATATATATATATGTATATATATATATATATATGTATATATATATATATATATATATATATGTATATATATATATGTATATATATATATATATATATATATATATATATATATATATAAATAAAAAAAAAGAAAGATAGAAATACATATATGGGATTAATATGTAAAATTTTCGAGTCTAGAAGAAAGCACCGGAGAGCAGCAGTGGGAATTGAACCTGGATTGTCACAATAAGAAGCAAGCGTCATACCAGCTGTAGAAATGGGCCTGGGTGATGAAGAGGTCATGAATTAGACTTGATATAGCGCCGCTCTTCACAAATTACCCATAGGGCTGTGCCCCCACGGACCACGACTATTATCCCCAAGCCGCTCCATCCACTTAATCATAATTAAGTAATTCATAGAGTGTAGAAATCGGTCGAGTCTCTCTCACTCTCTCTCTCTCTCTCTCACTCTCTCTCTCTCTCTCTCTCTCTCTCTCTATATATATATATATATATATATATATATATATATATATATATATATATATATAGGGAGAGGGTGGAGATAGTGTGTTTGACTAGGAATTCAGGTCAGCAATAGTGTTGTTTTCAACTCAACTACAACTTTTACACTATATAATTATTAATTTACTGTTACTGCTTAAAATCGTAATCTACGAATGAGTTGTTATAAGATTAGTGCAATTTATATTTTTCTAAGTTGGATTGTTTGATTTTATGCCAACACTGGTTTGGTTATTTCAGTTCGATTTATCTTTTATTAGAAGCATATATCATTCTATATATTTTTCTTAGATCCAGGAAATATAAACATTTGTCGTCTACAGCTGAAATCGGTAAGCATTTACTTGTTAAGCAACCCCTAAACTTTTGTTATCCCCTTCTCGTTCGATGAATATATATATATATATATATATATATATATATATATATATATATATATATATATATATATATATATAACATAGAATAGAAATCCAGATTTACGTTATTCGAATAGCTTTTTTTAAATAACAAGGAAGACCTATCTTATAATTGTTAACACAGAAGAGTGAAGGAATAAAATATGATGCTTAAAATTTAAATATTCAAAAAATAAAAATAAAAAAGAAGAAAATATACATGCATATATGTGTGTTACCCATGAATATGTTTAAAATGTCTAAACACTTTGCGTATTAATAGATGACTTCATACTTGCTAAGTTTTAAAATTTCAAAATAGAATCTAAATATTTGTAGAACGTAAATTATATTAATGTTCAAAATATTTCTTCCAAAGAAAGGTGGATTAATTGACTTGATTTTTATGGATTATCCAAACTTCGTGCTTTATTTAAATCCGCTGTTTCCCAGCGGCACACCATCTCAACAACTTACTAGGCCCAGTACTGCTTAACATCGTCAATTGAACAAATGTCAAAGCAGAGATTATGTTGCAAACACTAGCAAACAGACTGCAGCTGAAGTAAAATATCATGCAGTCACATCACTATTTTTGTGTGTGCGTATCTGCGCCTAAACTTATTACTTATATGGGTGTGCATTTGTAAACTAAAATGCGTACACCTGTATGAATGTGTGGCTATGTGTGTGAGAATGTCATCTCAAAATTCCCTCACACAACCAAACATAATCAAACTCAAATAAGTATAAACGGATCTTATTTTAAAAAATAAACCAGTTTGGCTGATGATCGCAAAAGCGTGAAAGCCATAGTCACAAACTAATATCCATACAAATGAATAACAAAATATCATTATATCTGTGTGTGTGTGCCTGTTGAGCGTGTGAGAATTGTGTGTATATAAATATATATGCAATTATATATATATATATATATATATATATATATATATATATATATATATATTTATATGTATATGCAATTATATATATATATATATATATGCAATTATATAAATATATATGCAATAATATATCTATATGCAATTATATAAATATATATGCAATTATATATATATATATATATATATATGCAATTATATATGCAATTATATATACATATACACATATATATATATATATATATATATATATATATATATATATATATATATTATTTGTATATTATATATGTGCGGTACTTATTGGAAAGTGTTCAATATCAGTGATATCACTAACATATTTAGTTGGATTGATGTGAGTTTGTGACCATGGGTTTCACGCTATTTGCAATTACCAGACAAACTCTGACGATCGCAAATAGCGTGAAACCCAGAGTCACAAACTTACATCAGTCCAACTAAATATATATATGTATGTGTGTTCTTATATTGAGTGTGTACACACACACACATGCTATATAAATATATATATATATATATATATATTTATATATATATATATATATATATATATATATATATATATATATGAAAGTGTTATGCTGATTACATAGGTGTATATATATACATATATACATATATATATATATATATATATATATATATATATATATATATATATGTGTGTGAATGTGTTATGCTGATTACATAGGTGTATATATATACATATATACATAAATATATATATATATATATATATATATATATATATATATATATATATATATATATATATACATATAAATGTGAATGTGTTGTGCTGATTACATAGGGTGTCAGACATATGTGCCTGTCAACGTACATTGATGCACATGCTTCCCTGAAGAGATTCTCTGTACGTGCAGAAATTGATAATATTTGCTTTATCATGTAAGATATACCATTACGTAATTGCTGCGATTAACTTATCACGTGTCAAGTGACGCTATCTCCTTCGTGAAAGAAACGATTTTCTTTCATAATGACTTCTTTCTTGATTCTATCTTCAATTTTCCACTCTTATCTTTTTTCTGAATTCTCTCTTGCCAAACAGAAAAGACACTTTTCTTCTGATAAAACCGTTGCCACTTCAACCAGTCGTCTTCTTCAAAAACCAGCCTGCTTCTAATCTCATACATTTGAGAAGTAGTCTTCATGACACTACACCTGTCTTTACACTCATCTGCTTGTAAAATCCCCCAGTGCTTCTCAGAACTTCAGCTTTTCATATTTTTTTTTAATTCCCTTCTTAATTTTCGATTTTGCCAGAAATTTCTCAAGTGATGATCTAAAAATTAAAGAAAATGACATGTCGTAAAGAATTTAATTTCATAAAGTAGTTAATTCCATTGGTTTCGTAAAATAGTTCTTTTCTTATATTAATTTATAAATTTTCTACCTCCCTCTTCATCTATCTATCTATTTATCTATCTATCTATCTATCTATCTATCTATCTATCTATCTATCTATCTATCTCATTTTGTTCATTATTTATATATCTTCTGTTCAATATCTATCCATCTATCTATATCTTTTTTCTGTTCAATATCTATCTATCACATTCTATTCATTATCTATCTATCTATCTATCTATCTATCTATCTATTTATCTATCTATCTATCTATCTATCTATGCGTGTATGTCTCTCTGTCTGTATGTGTCTGTGTGTATAAATTCTTGACAAGTGTTATTTGTGTAGGAAATACTCCCGGCAGCATAGTAATTAATTCAAAAATTCGAATCAAATTTTGGCCCCACATAATGAAATTAGGATTACGTTTTGGCGATACTTGGATGTGCGGGTGGTGTAATGGATAGAATATATTGTATGAATCCATTTTTTTCTCCCCTAGCTATGGGTAAAATAACAGAACAGACTGGATTCTATAACCTTATTTGGTAATCATTCTAGAGAGTTGATTTGATAAATACACCCATCTCCCTGTAAACAATGTCAATCATGGAGATATATTTGTACATAAAATTATACAGTGGTGGCGCATATTCCATCGTGTGGGTTTAGCCTTCTGTCACTAGCTGAGAAAATTTGTCCTCCTCCTCATCATCATCATCAATGGCAACATTCATGAGCTTTTAAAATACAGATTACACGATCAGCTTTTAGAAGTTTTAATGATATCATGGAGGTCACCTCGGTGTGGTTAACAAGTTTGTCTTGTTAGAACAATAACAACTGATAAGTAAGTTCGATCCTCACTCCATGCTAAGTAATTTTGGACATATGCTACATATAAGCCAGGCTTTAAAAATTACCATAACGTTTCTTGGTGTTTCAGTAACCAAACTGATAATGAGTAACTTTAAAAATTCATCAAAATATTGTCACATCGTGTGATTGACTGGTTGGCTACTAAATATATAATAACAGCAAAATTGTCCAAATCATGTAATATAATAATTGTACATTCAACAAAATATTTAATATCTAAAAACCCACTAAAATAATTGAGTTTATTTTTCCAGGTTTTCAGATAAGACGTTGAGCCATCTTGAAACCATTTGTCGTAAGAATCAGTGAAAAACTATGAGTTATTCAGCTAAAAAGAGAGCAGGTTAAAATCGTTTTGTGTCAGCCACGCTGTCTTGCGAAATGAGCAAATGTGAGAGGAAAAAGATCATTCAAGACTTCAGTAATTGCACCAGCATTCATACACTGACTTCCACTTCAAAGACTATTCAAGAACCATGAAGACAACGGTGAATAATTTTAAAAAATAAAAGGAACATTGGAGAGGAAAATTGAATCAGAAGGTCAAAGCAGAAAGAGGTATCATCATTTCAACTTATCTCTAAAGAAATCAATTAGAAAAGATCCAATCAGTCCAAATACGTTTAGCACATGCGAAAGTAGTTTCAGGTATGACAGACCAAAGAGTAATGAAAAAAAAAGTATTGAAATCGTACGTGAAAACTGTGTGGCAAATTGTTACTCCAGGACAGAAAGAAATGCGATAACCATCTTGGATTACGTTGGAAACTGAACATGAAGAATATATATATATATATATATATATATATATATATATATATATATATATATATATATATATATATATATATATGAAAATTTCTCCGAATTAATCAGTAGAGAGAAAATATTTATGAATAAAAATTACAATTACCAGTTTTCCTATTGTCATTTTTATTCATATATATATATATATATATATATATATATATATATATATATATATATATATGAACTTTATTTCAATCCTTCAGGTGCTTCCGATCCATAGTTATCATTAATTAATGATGAACATGTAATTTTCGTTTATGGTAGATTTCATCACGATTATGCTGTTGAGCTTTGGAGAGTGACTCTACATTCTTATTGCTCAAAAAAGAGTCCCACACTGTTATAAAACATAGAAGAATTCCATTAAGATATATTTAATCATTTCTAAGATACAAGACTTCAAGTCTGTTTCTAACAAATTAACAATTTTGCTTTTACACGATTTGGACAATTTTACTTTTGCCGTTACAACACACACATACATATATATTAATGTATGTTTCATTAAATAATACATACAGTTTTTTTAAGTTTTTTTTTTCTATTTATTTTAACTAGGTTCCTTTAATATTGTCGGATAAGCTTAATCACATTATCATTGAAAGACGAATGGAAAACACCATATTGATACATGTTTAAATTCAATCGAAGCTTTCGACTTACACAAGCCATTATCAAAGATGAGAATTGCAATAAATGAAACAACACACGGACGAAACAACAATCATAGTCCGCCCTTGCTGCATGAAAATTTCCAAGTAACGACAAACTCGTATATACGAGACGCGGAAGAGAAAATCGCGTCGCAGCTCGTGATGTCACACATGACCACGCGAGAGTGAAAAATGAGAATTATTAAGTATGGGAAGTAGTTGGTATAAACCAATGGCTTCTGCTATAAATTATAGGCATTTAAAGAAATTTGTGGAGATTTCATAGATTATTTTGGTCAGGTTAGGTTTCAAGTGTTTTAAGTATAAAGCTTCAAGAGTTTTTAATATTTTATTATTATTATTATTATTATTATTATTATTATTATTATTATTATTATTATATGAGTTAATAAAAACAACGAAAAGAGAACTGTTATGTGATATCTGTTCTCGTGGATAGCAGCGAATGCAGGACAATCTCCTCAAAAATGAAGAGACATAAGCAAGAGAAATGTATTTTTGCAGAAAGATACTGAAGATAGCATCACTGAAATATCTAGGACGAGTAATGAGGAAGGAGAGTTTAGAAAATCTGATGCACTCAGGAAAGCCCAAGGATCACGGGATGCCAGTGCGTAATATACTTGATGAGCTTGATTAAATGGATGGTAGAACAGGTCTTGGGAAAAATAGCAAAAAAGATAAGACATATTAAGAGATACAGGACAGGAAGTTGTAGAGGGCCATAATCGCCTATGTTTTGAAATGACACCGCGCATAAAAGAAGATAATTTGACACGCGCTGTTTGTATGCACATCCTTGTGCAAATTAACTGAAACAACTGATTTAGTTTCCTTTCTTTCATCATATTGTCGGTTTTAGATCCATTGAAGTAATGGGACGCAATCGATTTCTATTTTTTCCTCAGATTAGTTTATTTGCAGTGGCTTGCAGTAATATGAATGGGTTTTCTAGGAGTATGATGAAATTTTGGGGCACTGAAAAATATTGCGTCATCCGTGATTGCATCAGATTCTCATCACGCTCAGGCACTATTGTCTTGACTGTCGTTTAGTTGTCCTAAAGCATCCGAAAATTGCAACCCTGCACGAGCCTTAGCAATGACCAACTCAATGGACTATAAACTGCCGCGGAAACTCTCCTGATTTAAATTCAACCGAGAATCTGTGGTCAATATTCGAGGAACGACTTAGAGGAATGGACATACAAAGTACTAACATGTGCTCTGGGTCATGCTTCATTGGAAAAATCTAAAAAGAAGTAAATAATAACGGAATTATTCGCTTTGTTTCAATTAATTTGAAAAAGGGTGTATGTATGTATGTATGTATGTGTGCCTGGTGCAGTGGTTAGCTGCTCAGAAGCAGAAATCGGCAAGACAATTTCGAATTTCAATCGTTCACTTGGGAAAGTAGGGATCCATTATTCTGGCCAAGCTGATTAAATATTCGGACTGATTGGACTTCTTCAGCTTTTGTTGTCAACCGCTACGCGAGAAGAAATCTCTGAATACCCAAATCATGGTAGCTGGAAAATGGTTATCCATGTGTACCGAGTCGACAGCTAGCATGGATGTAGATCATGCTTTCTAAGTTTCTATCTTGTGTGTTTGATGAATGAAAAAAATAACGTACAAATCTAAATTGAGGCATAAAGACAATGATAACAGTGGCTTTGAATAGAATCGTGCTGAGCATGAAAAGATGAAGAAAGATGTTAATGGTAATCTCCCATACAATGCGCACACACTTTAATGTGGCTGTGTCTATCTAAATAGGACAGACCTCCAAAATTATCAACGAAGCCACAAACACAAATGTTACTCATTAAACGTTACACGTAATTTCTGCTTACAACGAGAGTAGAAAAGTATTTGTCTCGGTTGCTGGACTAAAACGTCTCACCGATGACTTTTTATATGAACATGCACATACATAGAGAAAAATAATTTATAGAAGGCGCTCTCCTGCAGGACATTTAGTAATTATCGACAGAAATTGTGCTTTGTGAGATCACAGATTTAGACTTCTAATGATCTCATCAAAAGTTGAAATTATTCGCATTAAATGATGAGTCCATTGTGCGTCTAATACTTCTACGAAGGTGCGTTGAAAATATTTCATATCAATATCGCAAAACTTCATAACGCTCATATCCAAATTTTGCAAATTAATGTACAACTAGTTACAAGATATATATTTGCCAAGAGCTATGTAAAAAGCAGAGGACATCTATCTATCTATCTATCTATCTATCTATCTCTTGCTGTTTTTCATCTATCTATCTCTTAATCTATTTCTGCATTTTCATCTATCTATTTCTGCTTTTTCTTATATCTATCTATCTATTTTTGTCTTTTCCTATATCTATCTACCCATCCATCTATCTATCTATATCTGCCTTTTCATCTATCTATCTATCTATCTATCTATCTATCTATCTATCTATCTATCTATCTGTATATATATATATATATATATATATATATATATATATATATATATATATATATATATATATATATATATTGTTGTATTTTCATCTAGCTATTTCTGCCTTTTCATTTATCTATGTATTTTGTTTATTTTCATATATATATATATATATATATATATATATATGTGTGTGTGTGTGTTGAAGTATTTTTATCTATCTATCTAACTAATTCTGCGTTTTCATCCATCTATGTAATATTCTATCTATCTATCATTCCGTCTACCTATCTTTTTATTTATCTAGCATATGACTCACCAGGCTCAGCACGTGTATAATTAAATCAGAGAATCAGTTAAGACAAGTATTAAATGAATATTTTAATTTTGGGATTTAATTAGATAGTCATTAAGGAAATTATCTTTGAAATGCGACGATAATACAGTGATATATAAAACACAGGCGCAGTCATATAAGCATAAGGGGTTGTTGACAAAACCTCAATCCAAACAGGAGACAATATCCAATATCTGATTTTTTGTCACTTGGTGAAATTTTGTGTTTTAAATCATTAATTCTACAACAGATCTTGGATAATCAAATGATTCAAATCCCTTTTCCATAAATATACTAGGCACATCATGACTATTGAATGAAATCTCCGACAGGGTTCGAACATGAACTTGAATTTGAACATGAATTTGTAGAATATATGGAAATATGCCGGATAAATAATCTATTCATCCCTTACCCTCATATATATGTATATATATATATATATATATATATATATATATATATATATATATATATATATATATATCGAGACAGATAGATAGATAGATAAATAGATAGATGGATAGATAGATAGATATGTCATCGTGGCCGAGGGCTTGAGCGTGCTGGCTTTGTTCAAATTATTGATCACGCTGGATAACACGCTCTTTCCCAGAAAGCGTAACTAATATCTTCTCAGCATAGTTGCATATAATCTCTGTTGGTGTTGAATAAACAAAAATGCACTTGAGCAAGCGTCTGCATTAGGGAATGTCTATATATATATATATATATATATATATATATATATATATATATATATGCCTGGGTGGGAGGATGATTCTCCTAATTTTTTTAGGTGGTCTGACAATTGTGCTTAAGCCAGAAACAGACTGTCAATGCTGGGTGTTGAGCCCACTGTGCACTTTTATATATAACATATTTAAATTTTTATTATTTCATTATTACAAAATTTTAACAAATAAGCAGATAGATATTAATGTAACAACTGAGCACAAATAGGTATTAATTAAAACGAATAGTAATTAATGTATATTATCCATAACATGTACAAGAATAACATTTTTGATCAACGTTAAAAATAACCATAAATAATGAAAAAATGCGTATATTGCCGAAAATTCCTTTTTCCACAATATAGCTATTTGTGCTATGTTATAAGTCTTATTACTTGAACAATAATAATTCTGAATATTTTTTAAACATTATATATTATCGCATCTCCATAATAATTGCCGCGATCTGTAAAGACGCTCTATACCTGTTATCGAACACGTTATCCCATAAATTTAGCATATCTTAAAGCTACGTGTACAAATGTTTACTAATTTCTCGTATGAGACAGTGTATATTTATGGAGTGGGAATATACACATATATATACGCATGCTGACAGAAACACACGAAAATGAAAATAGATCTAAGAACACACAGGGGTCATTAAAACATTAAAATATAAGATACCGATAACTAATTCATCATTTCTCTCGGACCAATCTTAATTGTTTTATGTCCCTTCGCGCAGATCTCTTCACTGCCAGTTCAAGAAAGACATTCGGATTACTAACACATATAAAGAGAATGTCTCATATCGAGAATATTTAACATCGTAAAACATAAAGGAGAAAAAAATTATTATTTTTAATCATGTGTGGAAATCTCCACCCTTTAGATAATGACAGTCGCGAGAACAGAAACTCGTGTAGTAAAATTATGGAAAATAAGACATTAATATTTTTTTTAGAAAAAAACTACATTACAACGAAAAACGTTTGCGGTATCTCTCTTCTTTTTAATATACACACTATAGTTTTAAGATAGGTTCCATTCATGGATAAATTACACAATATCAGATATGGAGCGTAAATACTTAAATATTAAAGAGGACAATGGTGTCGACATCAAGTGGTGACTGTCTGTTTCAGGCTTAAACGAAATCTTCAGGCCACCTGAAAATAAGTCGGGGTCGTATGGGTAACTTTGTTAAATTTTCATGTGCTGATGTTCTTTAACTTGGCGAGGGACCAATTAAATTAACAAAAAAATTTTCGAGATGCACAAATACATGCGCACACACATGCACACAAAAACACACACACACACACACATATATATATGAGAGAAAGATGGAGAGAGAGAAACGTATATATCCGGGTACGTGTGTTCTTTGAGAAAGACAGTGTCGCGACAACGCTTTTTCTTTTTTTCATTCGTTTTTTCAATATACTTTTTGGGTTTTCCTTCAAAATGCAAATTAGTTTCGTCTGAAAATCTTCTCATCTTTTTTTCAGAAGAACGCCCATCTACCATTGCGAATGTTTTCATATATATATATATATATATATATATATATATATATATATATATATATATATATATATATATATATATATATACTTTTCAAAAGTCGACAATGGCAAGAAAATGTCTATAATCGATAATCTTTTACAAACCTTAACATCATTATCTTCAAGGTTTGAAATCAATTAAAATCTTCCCCTCCTCCTCCACCTCCTTGTCTTTAAATAAATAAATAAATACATAACTAATAATAACAATATATTTAAATTATGTAATATTCTCGTTAATCTTGCCTAGTGTCTGACATTTACGTTTCAACTTTAGGATTATCCACAAAGCAAATTCCAATTCGGACTGAAGCGGTACGAACAGACTATCGGTGATTTGATGTTTAAAGATGAAAAGCTATGCGTTACGTGAAGAACAGGCTTGCGCATTGATATGATGAATGTGATGCGGTTGAAAAGGGCAGGAACACACTTAATGGCGACGCAATGCCGGCTGAATAATCCTGCGCATGGGCAGTAATATATCTTCATTTTGATTACGTTACATCAAATTTACACAACCTCTTCACGAGACTTTCCAAACGGCATGTACATTCGAACATACACACACACACAAACACACACACACACACACACACATATCTCTAACTCTTCATATATATATATATATATATATATATATATATATATATATATATATATATATATATATATATATATGCGTGTGTATGTTTGATGTTTGTGTCTGTGTATGTATCGAATGATTTAACTGTAATGATGTCATATATTATTTTCTTGGGGAATTTCGACGTAATGTAATACTTCTCTCACGAGATCAATTATGACTGAATAGTGAATTCGATCCTCACTTAGCGCCCCATACATTTGACATTAAAAAAAACCACAATATATCATTTTCTGGCATATTCGAAACTATTTAAATGGTAATCCTTTTAGTCTATATAGAACTTTATCCCACTAAGTATGCTATGAATGTTTTATTGATTAATATTGTTTTACGATTTATCAGCCCCTTTTGATTTATTAAATGCTGAAATATATTTTGAATTGTAAAGATAATTCTTTTTCGACGAGTGAATAATTTTTTAGCAAATTTTCCGAAATCTCGAGCAAATTAAGAAGAAATGTTTACTAATTCCGTAATTTTGAGCCATAAAGTCTTTTGTCACTTTCTTTTTATTAAAATTTCAAGTTTATGGAATATTTAGAAAACGTTTTAACACTTCGATTATTTGGTCCCTATATATGTATACTTAAATAGTATTAGATATGATACAGATGTAGAGATATTCTTAAATATGATATTAATTCATTTAACGTTCATATATCCAATGGACTCCATTTTATATATATATAAAACAAGTACATTCTCGGTCGATATTCGTTTTGATAATTTCTAAAATGTCATGGAGTTTATAAATTTCAAGAGCAATGCAAAAAATTGTGCAAGATCTCACACGGAGCTGCTGTGTTCAATGTGAAATCCTCATAATCTATTACAACTAACTGAAGCGTTAGTTTGCTCTACTTAAATTTGTCATGTGCTATACTTGAGAAATTTAACAACTTTATATAACACTGTTATCAGTGCAATAAGCCATTGTGACAAAGTGTAATGGGCATTATATTGGCATTGTTTCAAACTCAGTTTAGGAAAATCAAATTGTGGCAATCAAGTTATACCCAAATCCACCCACGCATGTAACATTTTCACTCGACATAAATCGAGAATTTCCTAAAAAGAAACGTAAGCCGATAAACATTGTTAAAAAAAATGAAAGAAAGAAAGGAAAGAAAAATAAAGAAAGAAAAAAATAATAAATAATTTGATATGTAAAGACGACAGATGTAAGATCATAAGAAAGACCATTATTATCGCCTGGTGCCCTTTAGTGATGTCTAACGGCAACGCTCACCCCCCCCCCCACTACCGTCAGGCATCTGAACCTCAAGAAGTCTGAAAGCTGTAAGTACAAAGCGAGTGCACATGTTGGAGGTGATGTTGTCAGGAGGTGAACATGAAGCCGTTTTTGACGCTCAACAGCCTGGAAAGGATTCCGTTGATCACAGAGGCGAAAAGGCCTGGTGGCAGAATTTCGCTTCGTCAAGAAAACAAAAAAAAAAAAGAGAGAAAAGTTAACAAATTAATCGAGAGACAAAGAGAAAGAGAGAGTGAGGCAGTAAAAGCAATGTTGATAAGAGCGGGAATACAGTAGACAAGAATAGGCATTTTCTCAAACCAAAGATGATTTAGTCTCTCCCAATTTTTAAATATCTCATCCGTTACACCTATAAATGTGCACACACAACAATATATATATATATATACACCAATATATATATATATATATATATATATATATATATATATATATAATGTATGTATATATTTTTGTGCATCTGCACATGCGAACATAAGACGAAAAGTAAAAAACAAAACAGAGAATGGTGCACACACACACGCGCGCGCACACACAAACACACACAAATACACACACACACACACACAAACATATATATATATATATATATATATATATATATATATATATATATATATATATATATATATTTAAGTTATGAAGAACTTGGTAATCCGTATGGGTAATCCCAAGGAGGATGAAATCCGTAGAGCTCAATGTAAATCCAGAGCTAATATTTAAAAGAAAAACAAACAACTTTGAGGTACCATTATAATAATTTATTTCACCAGAGTCCTTTTAAAGGACGCCGGATCATCAGATAACACTTCCAAAAATGAAATGATATATATATATATATATATATATATATATATATATATATATATATATATAGTATAAAAAATTGGGAAATCAGCTCCAAAATGCTACCCTGGTTTCAATTTTTTTTTCAATAAACATTTATGAAAGTTTAAATTTTTTTAAAAATAAATAATTGAATGTGTGCACAATGTGTTGTGTGGTAAGAGGTGAGGAGAAGAAGGAGTGCGAGACGAACAACAGTTATATTGATGAATGTATTGATGGGGAAGTGAATGAAATATTCATTATTTCTTTTTATCCCACTTCAAATGAAGTCAGAAGGAACATTTTACTATCAATACAACGGAAATGTCATTATAGCTAATCTTTCTTGTCGACTACTCTTGCAGATGTTGCATATCTTATATATATATATATATATATATATATATATATATATATATATATATATATATATATGCAAATTTCATTGAATACGACAGAGAACGTGCTTTTGTTTATTTTTTATTCAACTTCTCATACGATCTAATTATTTTGTTTCTTTTCGGATGATAAATTATATAAAAATTGTCCGAATATTCTTTTTATCCGAGTGCTTTTGGCTATACAGTTAGCCATCTTCAAGGAATAAATATTTTAAGTGTTAAATAAGAAATATTTTGTTGTATGTATGCTTTATGAAATGCTTTTATTTTTCAAAACACTCTCAAGATATTATGCCCATTTTCAAAGTTAATATTATTAAATGTTAGTTTTTGGTTTTTATTAATATGTCTTCCATTGTTTTTAGCCTTTTTTTTGCATGTAGATGATGCTATTATATTAGTGTTGTCAACAAGTATGTTACGAATAGTTTTCATATAATTTATCATGCGAAAAGAAAAAAAAATTGTCAGATGGCATGAGAAATTGTACAGTGTAACCCGGATATAAGAGAGTTGTCTGGACCGGAAAATAAATCTCTTATATCCTGTTTTCTCTTATATGCGGGTTTCTCTTATATCCGGGTTTAGTCCATTTTGTCTAGGTAAGTATGGCTCTAATTTAGGACCAGAGACAATATCTCTTATATCCGAGTTTCTCTTATACCCGGGTCTCTTATATCCGGGTTACACTGTATAAAAAACTAAATAAAAGCACCTTGTCTGTCGTATTCAATGAAATGTGCATGAAAGAAAGATTGCTGCCTAAATGCACAAATATCTATCTATCTATCTATCTATCTATCTATCTATCTCTCTCTCTCTCTCTCTCTCTGTATATATATATATATATATATATATATATATATATATTAATGTATAATCATTATATATTTGGGAAGTATCTTTTTTTTAAATATATTTCGTTGAAAGATGTGGGAAATTTAATTAATGTTTTACTTTGTTTTTCCAGCACACTTACATTTTTCGTGTGGTGGGTGTTAGCGAATATAACTCTAGTATTCGTTCAAAGAAACTAAAAAAAAACTAAAGACGTAGCCTATGAGAGGCGCTTCGCTACATCCAAATAATTTTCAAAATATGAGTCCATATTTAAGTATTTTTGAACTTGGTTTGTTGATTCTGTTTTCGCTGGAGGTCATAATTCTGTTGTGTGCAAATCGTCCAAAAACGCATTATCATTACGGAATTAACTCCAGTCACAGATGGAACAAAAAAAAAAAACTTATGCGAAGAAGCGAGAAAATATATATTTAAACACGAATATAAAAAAATATGTCACATCTGGAGACGTTTGAGTTGAGAAGAACTGGAGAATTTTCTTCCGGGTTTAACGCTTCGTTCAGGCTCGTCTTATTTTCGAACGATCTAACGAACAGGTTAAAAAAATGTTCACAAAAAAAGAGACGTCATAAGAGATGAAAGAAATTGTATTTGACTGATATAATAGATGAAAAACACAGACAACTCGTAATATATGCACACACACACATAGAAGCAGAGACACATAAGCAAACAATCATACATACATACACGCACACATACACACACACACATATATATATATATATATATATATATATACATAATTATATGTCTCTCTCTCTCTCTCTCTCTATATATATATATATATATATATATTTATATATATATATATCATAAAGAAAAAATTACAAAAAATGAAATACCAATGTTAATATTGATTAATAGCGATTAACATTGCTAGTTCTTTGTATAAATTGTTCTCTTATGATATAAAATATAAGCTTTAATCTCGAATATATATATGTATATATATGTGTGTGTGTGCACATATATATATATAAATATATATATATATATATATATATATATATGTAGAGAGAGAGAGAGACAGACAGACAGAGAGACAGACAGACAGTCAGACAGAGACAGAGACAGCGACAGAGATTACAAAAAAATAAAAATGGTGTTTGCACTAGCGTAAATCACCCGCGACTTTCAACATAATTATCTCTCTGCTAAATATGATTTACGCTAAATATTCATACAGAATCTTCGTAAAATATATTACATATATTTATTTGAAAAATATCCGGATTGTTAAACTAGGGTGAATTTTAAACATCAAACTTCTGAACAAAGCTGACCTTGGCTGTGTAGAAACGATGGAATGATACTGAGGTAGTATGCGGTATGTTTGCGTTTGATGCTTCAAATTTTCATATTCGGAATATGTACGAATTTTGGTATACACGTCTGTGTTTAACTAACATCTACAATAACAATAAAAAGAAATTTATAATCACCTTTTTCTGCAGCCTGGTAAATAACTAGTATGAACCACGTGGACAAGCAATTACCATTTCCATTGGACGTGTAATCTCTGAGAACGTGACAAGAATATACATTTTTGTCTATTAAGAAAAGTGTGGTGTTTAGGAAGAAATGTCCCTACTGAAATTTAATATGCAATATACACTATATTATTCATACTTATCTATCTATCTATCTATCTATCAAGATAGATAATATTAGTGTTTAATATACATGCATATATATATATATATATATATATATATATATATATATATATATATATATATATATACAGAAATCCCCAAGAGGATAGAATTCAGGTAGAACTCAATGTCCAGTACAGAGTCTCATCTTCATCTTTCGGCCTTCCTTTCTTCTATTACACCTCTCTCTTGAGCTTTCATACATTTCCCTCTCACACCTGTTTCCCACTCCCACATACACACTGTCATTAAAATTTTGTTTTTATACCCGGAGTTATATTTTCAGATTTCTTTTTGAATTTGTAGATCAGATGAATTGGGTCGTGATTACGATTGCAATGTAATAAATTATAACCATGGAATATTGATGTTTGACACCATGATAAAACATGGTAATCCGCATGGATTTTCAGGAATATATAGATCC
The DNA here is from genome assembly GCA_963932145.1 of Acanthosepion lycidas. Taxonomy (NCBI): domain Eukaryota; kingdom Metazoa; phylum Mollusca; class Cephalopoda; order Sepiida; family Sepiidae; genus Acanthosepion; species Acanthosepion lycidas. Next base: position 118,250,530 of record OZ010584.1, on the reverse strand, counting down.
AGGGAGAGCTATATGTCTAAAGACAGAGCAAAATTATTGTTGCACCATTTAACGAGGCAGAAAGGGAAAAGAAAGAAAAGAGGAAAAGGAGAGGCTAAGGACCGAATCGTGAGTGATAAGCAAGAACACACACAGCTAAGAAACAATGGATAAAAGGATATTTTGATAAGTAACAAATGGCGAAAGAGTGTCATTACAATGACAGGGAAATTCTGAGTAAAAAGAAAGGGAAAGAAAGAAAGAATCAGATATGTTTTGGCATCGGCTGTGTTATCTAAGGATATGAAAACAAACTATTGGTACGGGAAGACATCTTATTATCAACTACAGACCGGCTGGCCAAAGAAAAAAAAATTCAAATGAAAATGTTATTTCGATAAGTGATGAAAAACAGGCAACTAAAGGGACTTTGGACAGATATGAAAAATTAAGGACCACCTACGAGTGTCCGTTGACCGATTTTCCTTCGACGGAACATCCTTGGCCTGCGATAATAAAATTATGTTATCAGAAATATGTACCGAAGGAAAATGAATGGGAACCTAGAAGTGTTTTTTTTTTCTTCGAGGCGACAGACTGACTGGAACTTTGGAGATGTTTCTTTTTGAAACCGTGTTAGGAAGACCACACATTCTGATACTTAGCGATAAAATACCTGACGTAAACCACGTGTAGAACAAGAGTTATGACCGCCATTGTCATCTTGTTCCGTTCGCGACCAGAGAAATGATAACGGCGGTTTAGAGGAAGAAAAGGGAAAGATAAGAGATAATTTTTTTTTTTTTAGTTAAGCAAGATATTTTTTTTTCTTCCTGAAACAAAGCCGCGGATTCGTCCACGCCCGACTGAGACATCATTGGTCGAGTCGTGATCACGTGACGCACGAGGGAGGCTGTTACAGCCCATCTGGAGGATGAGTAAGAGAGGTTGCTACGAAGATGTGGGGAGGGCAGTTCACGCCCCTCTGAAGTATGATGAGAAGGTGGGAGTGAGGAAAGGTTCCCAAAAATGGAAAAAGTGGGAATTCCTAACCAGAGAGGTGGATATGTATTTAGAATTATCGAAGAACCTCCGGCGCCGACAAACTCACCCCGGTTTTGGTCGGCGCCCATATAAACGAAGCCACAACGAGCAGAGTGGAGTTGAGTTCCAGAAGTTCCCAGAGTCAGTCTTCAGTTGAAGCAAGCCTCGCAGATAGCTGACCAAGATTCACGCACATTCCGGACCCCTCTTCAACCCAAGAACAATTATTTTGAAGAGCGACTTAGATCCAGATCACCGAAATAAGTTTTTTTTGACTTTCGTCCAAAGACCCACCGAAACACCAATTTCTTAGAGAGCAGACGACTTGAAGTGTTAAAACTTGCCTAGCGGAAAACGACGTGTCACAATCCATAGAACGGGTCGGGAGATAGATGCAGTCCTATGTAACGAACAACTAGACATAAAGTTTGTTACCTTTTTCTTTGATACTTTGAACTTTTGAGTTTTCATTTTATTCTCTTTTATGCATATTTGTGTGGTATCACCCCCGTTGAACTCGGTTTGCAGTACGGCCCCAACCACTGTTTGATCTCGTCTGCCTAAGATCAATTCACAACGTGGGTAGGCGGACTGGGGGATCAGTGCAGTTAACTTGGTAACCAGGCGTTGGAAGCGAGTTGGGAACGACGAGGCTGATATCAAATCTAACCAGATTCCCACCCGAATCACCAAAAGGTTAGAACGTCACATTTGGAGCGGCAACACCCGAACGGAGCAGAGAGGAGCGAACGGCTGGCGCCGCAGCGAGGACGTCACAATTAGTGCTGTTTAGGGACGTCACAGTTGGTGCCGTGGAAGACTAGGATAGAATGTTACGGTTGGCGCTGCGACCAGGGGACGACGTCACATTATTATTAATTAAATAATATCAAACACTTAAAATCCCATATGTATTTTATTTTATTTCATGAGAGCTCTAAAACACAGCTCTCAATCTTCAAGACCAATAAACAAATCACAAATGAAATGAAAAAAATATTACAGGTTAAAATCAAGAGATTTTGATGTTTTATTTAGGGTGTGGGAAAAGGCAGAGCTTGATTTAATCCGGAATTATTCATAAAACTGTCCTTTGTCTAATCCTCAGTGTCACACAGACATCACATGCGTCTATAGATATGTATATAGCAAGACTGATAATCACCCAAATGTAAAGTCAATAAATTATTTTTTTCATATTCCACTGTTACTCTTAGCGGAACCTCACCAAATACAACATTTGCACGACTAGCTAGCGACTTATGTTAATTAAACCGCCCGGTTTTATTGAAAACATCTACCTTCCTTCACCCACATTGTTAAGGAGGCAGTTACTTTATGGGTTGCATACATACATACTTACATAGTTCCTTTTTTTCCCATTCATTCTCTCACATGCGTCAGAACTTTCCCACTTGAACTCTTGAAACTTGAACCGTGAAATTATCATTTCGTATTATGATATAGTTTTATTTAAATTTTATTTTCTATTTATTATTACTGTGACATTTCTTTTCATCTTTACACAAATTCAATACACTCAAATAGATTATATATATATATATATATATATATATATATATGTTTGGAACGTACGTTGTGTTAAGATAAAAAGCGTATCCATAACTGATAATCTAGTGTAGCGATACAAAGACGATTATCTCGCTTTGACTGATATGAAGTCACTAGTGTCGCTGAGTAACGTCAGTTCATAGAGAGATGAAACAGGTTAATTGTTAGCTGCCTGAAGTAAATCACGACCAAGTGTAGGCTATGCGGCCTGGCCGAGCTCCTATGGGCCAACGCATAAGACCATGGCATCGTTTTCCGTTGCAAACTATAGAAACTGTCTTCGGCTCGTAGCCTTCACATTGGGAAATGCAGATGACTCGCTGTTTTCTCGTAGGAAATATATGTCCTTAGTAGCAACATAGAAAATAAATTGACGCTGTTCGATTTCCATTTGGGAACTATAAATATGGCCTCGCAGTTTTCCCGTTGTGAAGAATATTGCTTATCCAGAAACGTAGATCAATCCTCTGGCAGTTCAGTTTTTCATTGGTATCTATAGAACGTTAAACCCTGTTTCTCTTATCATTCCACACTGTTTGTTGTTTGGTACAAGTGTTATAGATTCTTTCTGTTTGGAACAAGCTAAATATTTATATATAATTTTGTTCATGACTTAACAGTAGAAAAAAATATGGACAAATGTGATTACTTTTCCTTTGCTTTCAGCTATTTTTTTCCGTACATGTTTTAACGCGTTATTACGTCATGGATATAGTGATGCCCATAATGTGAAAATTCACACTGCCAATATTCCTTTCTTTATAGCATCCCCATTAATAGTAACCCACATAATGTCTGCGAGTGAAATTGAGTAAACAGAACACTTTGGGCCGTCGAGAGCTGTGATAGCACGAAGTCACAAGTCATCGTGACCGAGTGTTTGAGTTTGCTTGTGTTGTTCATATTGTTGATCATTCTAGATTACCTTCTCTCTCCAAGAAACTGTAACTAAGTGCTGCCTAGAATATTTGCAGTATAAACCCCAGCTGGACTATATTGGAGTAGAACAAACAAAAATGTGCCTGAGCGAGAGTCTGTACTAGGGATTGGCTAGCCACTCTAGTAGACGGGTATGCTCGAATATGATTGGCCAGCAATTTTATATATACATATTTATACAATAGGGAGCATAAAGATCAGAACGATGTTAAGAAAAAGTCTAAATATGAAATAACTGCTTATTTTAAAGCTTCAAAGAATATTTTATCAAGGAAAAATAAGGATATGAAGGTAAATTATATAATTCCAAAATATGAAGCTCTCTCTCTCTCTCTCTCTCTCTCTCTCTATATATATATATATATATATATATATATATATATATATATATATATAACTAGACTCGTTTCGAAAAAAGCCTCGAATTTTTGATTTGTAAATAATCAAATCAATCTCGAGGGAAAAAAAGGTTTTAAAAAAAGAAAGAGCTACAGACATGAACTACTGTCGAACAAATCGCACAGATGCAGGTCTGAAGCCCAAAGAAAAAACCCCGATACGAGTAGACAACTAACAAAAGAGCTCAATCCAATCGTAGAGCAGACCTAGATACACCTAGTGAGCCAGGGAAAGTTTGGCCATACTTTCCCTGACGATCCATTTAGGTGAAACCTAGGTAGGTTCGTCTGGCTCACTAGGTATATATATATATATATATATATATATATATATATATATATATATATATATGTGTGTGTGTGTGTGTTTGTGTGTATGTGTGTGTGCGCGCGCGCTCACGGGTGTACTTTGGTTTTTATGACAGCTGTAATGAAAGAACGAACCAAATGACAATAAATTTTGCAATAAACTTAAACAATTGAATCAATATTATTGTATATAAATTTTATTCCATTAAAAACATATAAGAATTGTCTATTATAAATTCGTTGATCTACTTTTCCTTGCATTTGAAATGATTCGAATAAATTCTTAGAAATATGTTTTCTATTCTACACATTATTCTCGCATTTATTCTTTCGAATTAGATCAATTCTCAAAATAAATATTGTCGAACAAAAGCAATTCTTTGACAAACAATCTTTCAAATGTTGGCATAGGCATGGTCTAAAATAAAAGAGTGAAGACAATTAAAATTTGAAGATAACGTTGAACAAAATAATCCTCCATAACAGTAATATACACATGTATATTACTGTTATGCAAATGGAGATGATAAACCTAATGTATTTAAGTATATTTCGATAAAATCTTTGCAATCGAAGCACGAAAATTTTTTTTTATACATGACATCCATTCCCTATCACAAGCACAGATATTTTATTTTATGTTCATTTAAAAAATTCTGATAGTTCATAGATGTTTCGTACATGCTGAACATATATCGGTGTAAAGACATCAAATCTGCAGAAACAGTACTCATATTTTTATATTATTTTTCAAGAAAAAATGGAAGCAAAGACTCATCCAGTTTCATATGAATTCATGTTGTGCATTATTATCATTATTATTTCCTTTCATTTCTGTTGTATTCACATTTTCTTCCGGGGCCCAACTAGAGACCTAAGCTCAAAAAAGGGTTCATGTTATTTTCCACTGATCATTAATGTAAAAAACGTGAAAAAACAGATCACATATATTTTCTATAGGTAAAGCTCTTCGTAATGTGTGAGGATACATACCAGTACAATATTTGTATTCCTCTAAGGCAGGCACTACCAGGTAACCTTTCAACGACTCTGCCGGACTTTTCCCCAATCAAACCGAGGGCACCAACTACAACAGTATTTGCCGATGTCCTCATGTGCCACATATTCTTGTATTTTTATAGTTTTGTAGATCTGCAAAGATACATTATAATGTAAGAAGGCATATTCGATTTTGGTGGTCCCTGATTACGATATGTGCTCGATTAGCTTTGATTGTCCTGAGTCTTTGTGTATTGTAAAGTCCCATACAATTGTTACAGGTCCTATCTTTGTATTCAGGTTTGGGTGATGTCCATACCAATTTCATTCCGTTTCCCTCCCTTAAAATTTTCAGATTTTCCTATGCAGACACTGGCCATTCTGTCATGAAGGGTTTTATATTTAATGTGTGCTAACATTGTGCAACCTGATACAAAATGGTCGACTGTTTCTGAATAGTTATCACAGAATCTGCATTTGGTGTCAGTACATTTTTCATCATGTGTGTTTAGTAATTTCTAGGGAGCAAGCATTGATCCTGTGCTGCAAGAATAACATCTATTATTAATATTGTTGTTGTTTATTGTTGTTCGGTTCTAGACCATATGGCGTTTTAGTCTCTTTCGTATTGAAATGCTTCAATAAAATATTTCTACTCATAGATCTATTTAGGTGTGTCAGTTTCCTGGGAATGATTGCCAGACAATACAATTATATTTTTCCAAAACAATGGCAAATACGATTTTTTTCTCGAATAGAACTCCAATTATTTGTTTGAAAGACAAGCAGGAAAACAACTGACATCCTGCACTGCCAAATTGGAAGAAATGCCTTTGGTGGCTTGGAGCTGAGAGAGGTGACTCATGATTGTTGCTTTCCGATCGGATTCGTTATTTCCAAGCACGTCTGTATTAAAACGGTTATTTTTATACACATTTCAAAATGTAGCTAACCATTAAATTACAGTTTTGCAATTTACCACGGATATATTTTTTATTTACCAGAAAATAATTTTTTGAATTTGTGTACTTAAAATCATGATTCCACCTATGAGAAATGATCAAGTCTATTTTTTAAGTGGTCGATAAAAATATATCGAATATTATGCTCTCGATTTCGCTAATAGAAATGTGAGAAGCAAATTGATATTGAACGAAATATGAAAGATGATAAGATAATTTCGTAGGCAAGATATTTTAATCGTGCTATAAAAGCATTACAGTAACAAATGCATACTTTTAAAAAGATGAGCTAACTAAATTCCAGCGGAGGTTGTTGAAAGATCAGAATAGAAAACCTTTCAACAATAGGTTTCCAGAATACATTTCAAACTGGCTCTCAATTGTAGCCGCAGTGTTTGCATTATGTATCCTGGGTATTTGCATTGTATACCCTGGGTATTTGCATGGTATACCCTGGATATTTGCATTGTATCCTGCCAATTGCTGATATAAAAAAAAAAACAAAGTTTATATCATTTTTTTTTACTATTTTTCTCTGCGTTTCTGTTCATTTTTGTTCACTAATTTTTGTATAGTTCAACAGAATTGCAACCAAAATTATGTATTGTCTGTTTGCTATAAATACAAACAAATCTAATTAATGGCACTAATTTTTCATATATATACATTTATTCAAATATGTCTTTCTTTAAACATATATTTACAAATCCAATCTTAATTTAAGAGATTTTGAAGATATTATTTCAACTATAAATCTGTTGTGTCTTTTCTACTATGTCATCACAAAAGATTTCTCCGACATAATGACTGGCAGTTTACCAATGTCAATGTAGCATACTTTTTTGTTGATAAAGAAAATATTTATAGACATAATAGATAGAAATTCATAAATATTGCGGGGTTTTTTTTGTATATTTTGGACATATAAATTGTCTTATACTTTTTTAAATGCATTGATTTGTACAATGTATTTTACAGCATTCTCCTGGTCTAAGACGTTTCTATGATTTACCTGAATTAATTTCATTGCGTTTGTACGGGTGAGGATTTGTGTTGAGCGTGTGTTCGCGCTTTTGTTTATGTATATGTGTATTTACGTTACTATGTGGGAGTGTGCCTGTTTTTGCGTACATAATGTAGCGGCCTTAGATGGAATACAGATCAGACTATCGAAATGTAATTCAAATGATGGAAGGTCATTCCGAAATTGCATCTGTTATATATTCTTCTGACACAGTTATGTCTATTGTTCCAGACATTCACCTTGCACCAAAGTATTTCCATTTGAAAATTTGTTAACTTTTGAAAACACTCTCTCATACACACACATCGCTTTCACTCTCTATCCTTCTCTTTCACTCTCTTTCCACACACACACACACACACACACATATATATATATATATATATATATATATATATATTATAATTTTATCATATGGACAAAAACATGCAGCTTGCCTACAAGCAGAATTGTTCATAACCATTTTCGGTTCTCACCCGTCGAGGTGCAGTTGAAATGCACCGAATCGATGTTGCATCTTTGTAGTGAGTAAAATGATTTTGCCTATATGATAAAATTATAATCAATAATTATCGCTCTACTATCGGTATCGAGACCTCTTTTTGATTAAGGCTCTGAACCTTAGAATTTATATATTACTTTTGTTCTCATTGAATCGTGTATATATATATATATATATATATATATATATATATATATATTGTCATCTTATGTTTTTCTTCTGCTCTGACAACATTGAGTAAAACAAGCAATTGAATAACATCAATTTCCTTGATTCAAACTACGACTACAAAGAAATAGAAAGATTTCTCTGGAACAAGGAATGGAATACTAAAATGCTACACGATATATGTCTTCCTGTATAACAGTGAGTACTGGGCAATCTATTCAGAGATGAAGTGGAGACTTAAAGCGGCAAAAATGTTTGTTCTATAGGAGGATGCTACCGTGGGCAAAGCTTTGGTGAAAAAGGGGAAAAAAATCCTGTACTTAACATCAGGAAGAGACAGATGAGATTCATGGGGCACATAACGAGGAAAGAGGGCTTTGAAAATCTGATACTCATGGAACAGACAGAGGGCAGTTATTAAATTTTCATCAATGATTTACAACCCTTTTGCAAAGGTCTACTGTTATCTAACAAATTTCCCCTTTAGCTATCATTCCCTCTTCGATAGTCGCCTTTAAGAAATATCTTTCGTCGTAGTGGGACTTTTGATTTAAATAAACCAAAGTACCGTTTCTGCCTATACATGAAGTTATTTTTTCTGAACCTTAAATGAACAAACGCAACAAAAACGAAAAAAAATCTTACGTGTTTAGAATAGGAAGAAAGAAAGTCAGATAATTCTTCAAATCAATATACGCCTATGGAAATTTCCTAAGCAGAACTCAGTGTAACACAAAATCTTAACGAGGGATATAAACGTATGTTCCGTAAATCTTTGCTAGTGGAGAGTGTCTGCATGTCAGATTACTTTAAATATCAGCATACGAAGAACTTTTTTGATGTTGCTCAAATACTAACCACCAGTGGTAGCGGAAGAAAGATCTCTAAATTATTCATAAAATACAATTTACTTCTGACCTACCCCATGCCGAGAAGAAAATACGGCTTTGGAAATTAAGTTTATATAACTTATAACCTATTACATAGATTTAAAACCAGCATTTGGAATAATTATAGACATAAATGACGATTGCACACTCTGTCTCTCTCTCAAACACACAAACACACACACACACACTATATATATATATATATATATATATATATATATATATATATATATATATATATATATATATATATATATATAAAGCATTCAACCCGAAGCAAGGCGGGAAGCCACTATCACGCAAAGAGGTTCAGAGTACGAGCGAAAACAAAGAGGAGTGATAGAGGAAAGGATGAAGAGACGGTTAGGAGATAAATCAGGTCATCTGGAGACGTCAATTGACGTTACATTTGAATAGTTGGAGATTATAGCTATCAGAAAAACAAGAAATGGGGAGGGAGTTCCACAGGTGAGAAGTGCGATACATGAAGCTATTGGAGTAGAAGAGACAGCTACATTCGACAGTGAAAGGGTGAGAGCGTGATTCCAGGCTAGTTGAGCGCTTAGATTCACGAAGTCTAGGAACCAGCGAAAGCAGCTCACCGGAGTAGTTACCGTGAAAGTATTTGTAAAACATACAGAGGGAGGCAACGGCACGTCTGTGAGAGAGCGGCTGCGGAGAAGATGCCAGATCAGGGCCTCTTACATTGCATATCCGTCTTTGGATTTTATCAAGGACCTTGAGACAAACAGAAGGGGCTCCAGACCATATATGGCAGCAATACTCCATGCAAGGCAAATGGTTGATTTGTAGATTTGAAGGATAGATTCCCGTGAGAAAAATTTCCTGGCGGGGCAGAGGGAGCCAACTTTCCTAGCGGTGGACGAAGCTATGTATTTCAGGTCAGCGGACAATGTGAGACCGAGCAGTCGCAAAGAGGTGTTCTCGTGGAGTTGAGCGTCAGACATTCTAATGGGGGGGGGGATAGTTCTTTCTGGTGTGTAATAGAGAACAGTTTTGTTTTTGAGGCATTACAGTTAACCAGCCAATACCTGCCAAAGTCCACAACCGATTGGAGTTCCTTTTCAAGACGAAGAGCCATGTTAGATTTTTCGGCGACATTGGATTTGTTTTTGAGGCGGGATGAATACAAGTGTCGTCCGCATTGATGCCTACTTGGGAATCTATGACATCATGAAGATCGTTAATGAAGATAAGGAACAGAGTAGGGCCTCCGATAGAGCCTTAAGGAACACCTGTATTCGTGGGATAGGAGTCGTAGGAGAATCCGTTGGGAAAGACCTTCAATGTACGGTTCGACAGGAATGATCGTATTAAGTCGAACAATCGACCTGTGATTAAATAACCCTGAAGCTTGCGAAGATGGCCGGCATGCCAAACCCTATCAAACGCTTCGGAGATATCAAGAGCCACGGCACGGGCTTCTCCGTTATTATGAAGTACTATATATATATATATATATATATATATATATATATAATATATATATATATATATATATATATGTGTGTGTGTGTGTGTTTGATATGCAGACCCCCCACACACATATATATATAAGCACGTAAACCCCCTATATATATATATATATATATATATATATATATATATATATATATATGTTTCTGCGTGTTTTAGAGTGTGTGTGTGAGCATATGCACATATTATTAGGTTGGTGCAAAAATAATGTCGTTTTTTAACGATTTTTTTTATTATCGTTCACCCATTTATCCAACTTTTTTGACTTCCCTATTTGATTTAAATGGCGAACGACTGTTGATTGGTCGACCTCAAGTTCAACAGCAACTTCTCGTGTGGTTTTGCGAGGATCGGCTTCAATTAAGGCTTTCAAATGTTCGTTATCAACCGCAGTAGGCCGGCCGCGACCGTCTTCACCTTCGAGGCTCTCGTCACCATTACGAAATTTCTTGAACTACCGTTGTGCCACACGTTCGTTAGTGGTTCCTGGGACAAACGCATCATTGATATCACGAGCTGTCTCGGCAGCTTTTCGGCCTAGTTTGAACTGGAACAAGAAAATCGTGCGGATTTGAATTTTGTCCATGCTGTCGAAAAGCCTGCAAAAAAATGAATGAAGAGATTGAGAACGGTAACGAATAACACGATTCGATAGAGCGAAAAACGTGCTTCAAAATGATATATAACATGGCTATATATATCAATGAATTAATTCGGAAATCAGATATAAAAGTAACATATGTGAGAAAACGACATTATTTTTGCACCAACCTAATACATGCAGTTACATAGCCGATTTAATATAGATCATATATGAAAACTGTGTACTATATTTTTCGAATAACAATTTTTTTTAAGTTGATATCTCACTTGTGGTTTCAATTACCTTTCTCTTCATTTCTAAAGTTTCGCGTTAAGTATTAGTTATACTTGCAGTCCTGAAAATTCTTCGCCAACTTTTAAGAGGAACATCACTAAATACAGAATAGAATCTCATCTGATAAGTTTAGGAATAGACACACTTCAGGATTCCTTTGAAATTGTTCGGAACAGCTTTTCTCTTTCGTTTTACAGTTGAAACTGAAGATCGATTGCTGTGGTTTTATAAGACAGTTCTAGTTGAACAAATCCTCTTTCTTTTTCGGATCTGGGTACATACAGATGATTAGTATTAGCCTTAGGATGTTGCATGCGGAAGAAAGTGAGTATCTTTCTCGATTTGATATCCATTCGCTTAACGTCATATATGGTCCAATTAAAGACGTTGAAAGTTTATTGCACCACAGAAACAGCTTGTGAGTGATATTTTGCTTTATGTATTATTTTTTTTACTTTCTCCCTTCATTTAACCATACTCTATTCTAACTCCTTTAATGATTCCTAGGTATTTATAGTCTGCTTTTTGTTCCCGTCCCTAATTTGTGTGACAAAATCTAAATCTATTGAATATATTTCTGTAATCTTCCCTTTCTTGAATGTTACTTAAACTTAAACCGAAATCCATGCGGATGTCATCACTGAAACATTTTACATCATTGTCGTCCTTGACAAACAGTTTTATTTCATCCATCTACAATAAGTGATTAAACATATTCTTTTTTACTTTGTGTCCATAGTTGTTTAGTTCATGCGAAAGGTGGAGTAAGGACAGACATAACGACCTTAGAGTGGGAACAAATGCTAAATATTTGTAGACGTCCGAAGTGACAGAATACTAGGGTTTATTCTGAATTTCTCAATGTAAGTAGCATAGACCGCAGTTAGTGGAGAGGTTTACCTAGGATATTCAAACCTCTTGTGTATCTTTTGATAAAATCACCAATTTTGGCATAGAGGTAGAACAATATATTATGAACAAAGTTGTCCACGTGTTTTTAGAATCTTATCTTATTATCTATTTATTAAGTTATTCATAGATTAGCATAAGAACCTAAATAAGCATCTCTAAGTTGAACAAGTCCAAATTCCTTTGGATTCTGAATGTTCCTTTCATACAATTTTGTCAATTTCCATTTCCAGAACTTCGTCAAATAGTTACAAAGCAGTCTACCTCCTGCCAGCAAGCACCAGAAACAGACTGGTCATTGTGCTTTATATGCCAAGAAACAACGCCAGTGTCACTGATAAGTCCATCCGAGAATACACGCCAAGAAAAGGGGATCAGCATTCTCGCTGGACATCTGAGAAGGTTCAATGAGATTGGATTACTCCCCAGCTCTTTTCTGTTTGGCCAATTAGATGAAGTCATTGGCGTTGAAGCACATTGGGCGCCAACAATGCACGATACCACAAGATTTGCAGGCTGATATATAACAAGAACAAATTAGACAATGCTGAGAAGAGGCACCTGAAAATAGGCGCAGACGAAGAAGAGGAAGTTGTTGCACGCAAGCGATCTTCATATCTGTCACGACTATCAAGTTCTGAGACGAAAAACCAAGAAGTAGAAATCTTTTTCTATGGAAAAACTCCTGGTAGTGGTAGTCTTCATGAAGCTACGACATTCCAACTGAACTCGCGTGTCGGGTTGTGCGCTGGACGACATGGACCTACTGCTGCAACTGAACGCTGGGGACATGGTTGCACATGAGTCCAAGTACCACCGAAATTATCTCTTGATCTGGTACAATGGCGCAAGGAAGATTAAAGAAATGGCGGGAAAATGTACAGACGATGAACACGCAATAGCATTTGCAGAGCTGTTGGCGTTTACTGAAGTATCTCACGTGAATGACGATACGTCCCCGGTTTTCAAACTTGCAAAAACTAACCATAAACCTAACCCTTGAATTATCCTAAATATGTTAATTAATAGCAGAAACATATTTCAAAATGTTGCAAAAAGCTCTCTGGCATGTCATGATTAAAGAAATTCATTAAAACCTTCGGAGGCAAAATTTATTAAACTTCTGTGTTCCTTTTAGGTGTCTGCTGGCGGACACTTTGGAAAATGACCACCCCGGCCGCCAGGAGGCAGTTGAGCGACGGCTCCACATCTAGATTTGTTCATAATATATTGGCTTACCTTTCTTCCCAAAATGGTGCTTTTATCAAAAACAAAGCACAGTAGGTTAGCTTACACCAAATATTATACGCCACAGCGATAAGTTGGATATATATGCTTTGAACGTTTAACATCGATATTATTGCCACGATTATTATTATCACTATTATTATTATTATTATTGTTGTTATTGTTGTTGTTGTTGTGGTTGTTGTTCGCTGATACAAAACTATATTTTGATCCCCAATAGGTGAATACTAAATATGTTGATTTTTTTATTTTTTCCTAAAATATAAACACCAGACAAGCCAAAGGAAATCAATTATATTTAGCTCATTTTTATTTAAAAAATAATCAAATGTTTAATCTGAAGCAAGTGTGTACCGTTTTATTTTAGATTTATACTAAGAATAGATTATATATATTTTCCTCACTGCTCGATGCTACACGGAGTTTCATGCATATAATTATAGTAATACCAAAAGTGTTCTCGGTGTAAAAGAGCAGCACTAAAACTTATCTGCTAGGAAATAGCATAGTAGTAATTTTAAAAATGTATTCACGAAACTCCAAGTCGTATCGAGTGAACAAATTTTTAATGACTGTATAAATTTTAACTCATTCGTCATTATCAGCAATATATATATATATATATATATATATATATATATATATATATATATATATATATATATATATATGTAAGTTATAGGACTGGTATATACGGAATCAATTCCAATAACCAAAAAATACTATTCTTAAAAGAGTGTTCAATACAGAGTAGAGCAAATATAATATGTTATAAAATCTCTACAAAATTAGGCATTTTGTTTCAACACTTCTGGTGTCTTATCAAATGATAGTGTTGAATGTAAAATAAAGCTTTATTCTATATTCAACACCCTCACTTGATAAGACACCAGAAATTTTGAAACAAAATTGCTATTTTTGTAATGATTTTATAAAATATTTATGTTACAATTTTCGAATAAATTATAAATACACACACACACACATATACATACATGCATACACACACACGCATATATATATACATATATATATATATATATATATATATATACCAGCATATGCTTTTAAATTTTTGCGAGGAGAAAAACTGAAAATGTACAATAAGGAGTTTATTACAATATGCAAATTAATACAAGCTAAAGACAACATTCATTATCTGACTTAAAAGATCTTTTCTAGGCTTTAGATCAGCAAATCTTTTCGTGCCAATTTCTACATCTATCTTCTTTACAAGATCATTTTCTAATTACAAAAATATTCAAATATTTTAATCCGTCTTGGACGACAGCAAGGATAGTTTTATAACCATTTAGTTTTGGAAGATCCCAAACACAGAACATGGCCGCATAATGTGATCGCCTCTATGTGTATGTATAAGAGAAATAGTTTTCTGCAACTAATAAAGTGTCGATATCTATATCTGTATTGAATCTTTTCAGATTTCGAGTATATTGAGATAAAAATTGTTGATAAGCCATCCGCCCGAAGTTGTAGATTATGTTAAATCTTTTTAATGATAATATCTACGTGCATTGCTCTACAGACGACGACGAGGTACTGAGCACTTTCTAAAATATAATGCGTTTCGCCGATTTAGGGTCAAACTTTTCACCGTAGTTGATTTTTACTTATACTGCATCAGTTTCCAACCAAAGATTTTTGCTAAGTAGAACTGAAATTATTAAAGTATATTTTAGATTTATTCAAATTTTATTGCTTGTAAAAAGACAATTTTCTGATTTGTTGTCAATTAATATTATTTCTGGATTTTATTAAATACCCGGGTAAGGTAAATTTCATATTTCATTCTCCATTATTTACATTATTCGGGCTATTTTCTTCATCTTTGTCGCC
>OZ010584.1:118085356-118230356 GCA_963932145.1 Acanthosepion lycidas | reverse complement strand
TGTGACTTAAACCAAATCGAATCCCCTTCACTTCCTCCGTACTCCAGAAAAATATATTTATAACGTAATATAGATTCTATGTGTAACAAATTCCCAATCAGCAATAAAAAATTAACCACTTCAAATCAAGCGTTATTCTCTAATGAGCTACGGTATCCTCATAATCTTCACTTTCAATTATCTCCTCTTTCATTCCTATCACCCTCCTCAATCGTCATAAATATTTTGACACTAATCCTCTATGTTGAGTGACCAAGTAGGAAACCCCGATTAATCCTAGAAGGAGTGATAACAGTGGATTTGGGAATCCTATTTTCGTAAAAAGTTGTTTTAAGTGAAAAGATTTTATAAATTTCAACCGATAGTAGTTACTACATTTCGGGTAACGAATGCCGAATGTTTCCTTATCAGGAAACATATAATCTTACCATCTCAAAGAAATATTCTTAGAGACGTTAAAGTATTATAATCCTCTACACAATTCTGTGCAATGCTTTCGTCCCTAACCGATTTCACATCCCCAAATTAACTGTCCGGAATATTTGTTATTCTTTCGACAAAAGAAGTTGTCTGTCGTTTATTAGATCTTTCTATTCTCGTTCAAGGTTTCCCACAGAAGATTTTGGACTGTCCCTTCGTATCTAGTAATTTTCCATCTGTAACGCTAATCGGAAAATCAAGCAAACCATTTTTGCATTCCCATCTACTTACCTAAATAACAATGGTCATAAAAAAATCTCGTTCACTTTCAAGCATGCCTCCATGCAGAGAGGCACGACGATAAAGGCGTTAAGTCAGCCGAAAGAAATTGAAAACAAAATGAAAGTAAAATTCTTCTGATATCAAGGCTTGCACTAAGATGCGCCAACAATCAGGCTTAGGCAAGAGATAAAATGCCTTTGCCAAGGTTTCAGATTTTGCAGAGCTTTATCTGAGTGCGCCCATGTGTTGTGCAACGGGTACTGGGGCGTGAGAGACTTGTCTAATGCCTGCCTATGCGTTTACTAAGAAGATACCAATGCCAGTCCGGATGGGTGTAAGAGAAATGTGGTGATTCTTAGCACAAGAAAAGACTTAAAACGGTCGAATAGATAATATAATGATAATCATTGAAAACAGAGAAATGAACATGCCTGCAGACATAGATAGCGAACCATATTATGACTATATATATATATATATATGAGTGTGTTTAATATGGATAGCTGCTGTGTATGTGTCTGTGTGTATGCGTAAATATAGATGTAAACAAAAATTTATAAAAGTCTTTTACATCTAAGACAAATTCTTTCTCCGCCTTATTCTGTTTCTTGATACACACACTTATATCTGTGTGTGTGTGTGCTCGTGCACACGCCTGTGTGGGTGTCTATAGATAGTTGAGTAGATAGATAGATAGATATGAACGGAATTTTTCCCGGTACAATGTTTGAAATATTTTATTAATGTGAGGAAGTTTGGAATTATATTTGTGAAAAAGAAACTGTTCATATATATATATATATATATATATATATATATATATATATATATATATATATATATATATATATATATATATATATATAAAATTAAGGTCACATGCCTGAGGAAATCTAGCGGTCGAAACCTGGGGAGCGTGATAGCTTGAATTTTGGTGACCCTAATTGCATCTTTCTCTATAGCCCAAATTATTCGGATTTTGTTTTGAGCGCTTTCTTGGAGTGCACCTTCTTAAACGCAGAGGTTTATAGAATCTTTTTACAATATATTCTAAACTGATATTGATATATATATATATATATATATATATATATATATATATGTGTGTGTGTGTGTGTGTGTGTGTGTGTCTGTGTGTGTATTATTGCTTAAAATAAAATTATTTTCTATAGTAGTCCATTAAATCGTTATGCCATGTCATATACTTAGTCACTATCAAATTGATCGTATCTTTCTTTTGCTAATATTCACCCAATTTAAGGCAACTCTCAAAGTAGAGGGTTAATTAATGAGTTGTCTGGTACAGGTGTAATGATTAGCAAGTGCAGATTATGAGGATTTAGTGGATAGACATAGGTTGATCCAAGATATGAAAAGTCTAAGATAGTATTGTGCAGCTTACGATATACGTAGCCGTCTATACCACGGTGTAGTTCTTGGCAAAAAGAAAGCATTTTGTGTAGAGAATACGAATGTATAACTTCGGACATGTAGGTTATTCAATGCGTGTCAGACCGTAAAGAAACAATTGTGGGCAGTAGGGTGCATGATTTATCTTTAATATTGAACTAGCAACCAATAAAAAGTGTCTGACTATGAAAACAAGTATTGCTATATCAAGTTTCTTCGACAGCAATGATTTTGTGTTATCTGACAGTCGAATTCCTAGGTTTTGCCATAAACCAGCTCATTTGTCCAGAAACTCTTTGATTGATAATAAATGTTTTCCAGGATGATTTAATGAGTTAGGCCTAAATAATCTTTCGTGAACCAGCGCTTCAGATTTGGCCAGAAGTCAATTGAACGCCATCAATGTCCTGGAAGACCTTCAACAAACATGAAAGTGACAGTTTGCAACAGTAATCACTCGTTGACTGCAAGAGTAATAGAAGAATTAGAAGAAATCTGGAGAATACCAGGACTTAAAAGTAAACAGAAGTTTACAATATCTCGTCTACCCATCATTGTCGTTTTGTAAATGGTTCTATGCAAAAACATCGCATCAGCAAGGCCTGTGATCCTCCCTATAACCGAGATGTGAGGATCTTCGTCCTATCCCAATGAAAAAATCAGTAGGATGATCGAAGGGTTTTTAGTCCAGGGGAATAGATTAAGAAAAGCGATGAGGCCACTTATTGCATCATGTAAAAGGTTTGTTTTCAGATTTTTTTTTTTTTTTTTTTTGCAAAGTGTGATTGATGATAGAATTAATGCAGGAGTACTTCGAAAGTGAATACTTGAATATTTTGTCGCAGGTATGTCTCACTTAATATATACTTTCTCTTATATTACCTGTCTGCATCTAATCTTAACTGATCCTCTTCCCACTCTCTCTATCTGCATATATATATATATATATATATATATATATATATATATATATATATATATATATATATGTGTGTGTATATATATATATATATATGTGTGTGTGTATATATATATATATATAGATATATTCATATATAGATATAGATAGATATATATATGTGTGTGTGTGTGTGCGCGCGCGATAAAAATATACCTTTAAATTATGCTGCGTTTAAGCATAAAATAGCTCAGTATCAGGATATAAAGGTGGGCATTCAAGACAATACACAAAGACGAAAGGCTGTTTCAGGCTAAAACATGGTCTGATGATTCCTTTTATGCATCAAACGGACTGTTACCGCTTTCTGTTTTTCTCAGTGTCTAAATTACACACATACACACACATGTGTGTGCGTGCGTGCGCGTGAACGCGTGTCTGTTGAAAATTTTGTGTTGACAATTTTGAAAATGTGGATAATTCTTGTAAACTTTCAACGACAATGTTAAAAATATATATAAATATAAATATGAATATATGTGTGTGTGAGAGAGAGAGAGAGAGAGAAAGAGAGAGAGAGAGTAACAACTCCATTAATCGACGAAGTATCACTGTAATTTGTCTGAGAAATGTGGCAAGAATTTCGATAATTGTTAGTTTTCCACTTTAAATCTATGACAAATCTATTTTAGAACAAATTTTCTGTATGTCACTTAGAACGATTTTTTTTTTCTAAAATATAACTATATCTTAAGTACTCTTCAGAAGACATAAACCTTCGTCTAGTCAATCATACCATTGGGATTTTATTTCCACCGTATTTATTAAATCTAATTTAATAATACTCGAGAAATCCAAGAGAAATAACAGAAAATATTATAAAAAAACGGGAATTTTAAAATCCTTAAATGACCGATGTCCCCTGTGTCTACATGAAAACCTGCATATTATTAAGTTTCCTAAAATTAATGATTTCCTAAATCACAGAAATGAATTAACAGTAATTTCTAGGCATTGCATAATGTTTACTTTAAACTATAGTTAATAGAATTATTCATAAGAATACTATGCTTTACTATTAATATATCCATTATTCTATCATTATATAATCGTCCATATTATATTTATCTAATTCTTTGTTTCCTCAACTTTAATATTAACATGTTTTATTGTCCATTCTATATTCAGTAAAATATAGAGTAGAGTAATATTATCGTTCACTAGCCAGAAATTTATAATAGCCTGATTAGTTCCATCGACACGCATCGAAGTACAGCTGCAATTGTGTAACAATAAGGAAGTTTTCGGTGTAATATATATATATATATATATATATATATATATATATATATATATATATATATATATATAAACACACATATATATGTATATATAAATATATATGTGTATGAGTGATGTGATGGATATATTGTCGTCTAAATTACGCAGAATTAAAAATAACACTGCCATCTCATTTTTATAGCTATATTTACCAAAATTACTCAAAAACATCTAGAAATAGGAAAGAGCAAATTTATTCAATGGAATTGCTATTGGCTTCAACCACGGCCTCTCTTTTGGACGGTCTCCTTTTTTTTATCTTTGCGAATGTTACCATAGTCCTTGCCTTCAGTTCATTTTTGATATTACAAGAATTTGACATCCAATCACTCTGAAATCCTCGTATTTGAGGTTCCGACGCAAAGGCCACTCAATACAGCATGGTGTTTCCAAATTTCTGGCGGAATGAGTTGCTTCATGGTGCTCTCTTTTTCACAGTGTACTCCATTTTCCAAGTCTCTTTACTCATTATGTACCCTACAATGTTCAACTGTGTATAAGTGTCCTATATTTTTTTCCTTTTATTTAAAATTTTGTCCAATATCCACTGACATATAGAAAATATTTTCCTTTAGTTTCTATCAAATATTTCCAGTTTCTTAATATTTTGCTTAGATTTTGGGAGGCAATTTTTACTATGCACTCTCAACAATAAATATTACGTTACTTACTCTACTAAAGTAAAGAATATATTTCTATCACGCGTTTACTCTCTATTTATCTGTTTGTATGTTCAGTCTGACTCTGTCTCTATCAGTTTATTAATGTATCGATCTATTTGTCGATCGATCCCTATCCACTCATATCTATCTAAATACATCGGCCTGTCTGCTTCTGTAAGATGCTGCCTCTCACGCCTGTCTATGTAAACTGTCGATCCTAAGTGTATTCGACTAAATACACAGTAACTTGACAGAGAATGGTATTTCTTCTGACCATCCTTTTTTTTCTTGTTCTTTGATCGCACGTCCTTCTTCCACCCCTAAACAGGAACGCTTCTTAAAAGAAGCCAAAGTGTTTGACCACTCTTTCTCTCTTGCCATTTTATTTACATTATTTGGTTTCCCTGCCCTATGCCTTTATACGCAAGGAGATCCAATCAATACGCACATACACCCTGTCGAATTCTTCCCGTTACAAAGAATCCAAGAAAATACACCGAGTAAAAGTATGGAAAAATGGAAGAAACGAAATAGAAACCTAAAAGAGTAAAAATTCTTCAGAATTCCGTCGCCTTTGCTTTTTTCAGATTTTTACCCTCCATCAACACACGCATGTGCACACATTAATTTTTACAAAATATATTTACTCAATCGTACGTATATGCAATCAAGATACACACTCCCAGTTCTTTCTTTCATATATCCGCACACACAATCTCCGACGCAACTTTCAAGATAAGGGGCCCGCATAGAAAGTAATAACATGTGTGCATCTTTATTTGAGGTAGATGCTATAATAGGAAAGATTTTCGCCTTTATTTACTGATGCAAACACACATGCATATGAGATCAGATAGATAGTCACGTGCTATACATCAAATACAGAATTAATCAAATATATATATGTTAACATTTATATAGACAGGAATAGTTTGACTAATATAAAGTAATATTTAATATTTAATTCCCACTAAAACATTGTTAGCTACCGAGTTAAAAATAAACAGAGTTTTATTTTAATTATAGGACTAGCCTGAAACACACAGATACCCATTTATATGCACAACGTTAGATATGGATGTTCCTGGTATAGCAATTAAGGTTGAAACTTGCCATCAATCGTCGATAAGGTTTTGACTTGTTATCAGTTGCCTTTGTGGCCGTCTAACAAGGGAAATTGCACTCAGTAATTGTACGTGCGTGCGTGCGTGCGTGCGGGCGCGCCCGCGTGTGGGCGGGCACGCGATAAATCTTTAAATATATGTATTGGGAAATTACTCGGACCTACAGAAGAAATTAACAAAGGTAACCATTTCAAAACGAACCCTGCTACACACACACACACATACACATATATATATATACAAACACTGCTACACATATACACAAATATATATATGTGTGTGTGTGTGTGTTTGTGTGTGTAACAGATAGGGTTATATCACTCTAATTTAAACAACATTCATTTAAAATATTTACACTAATAACTGGGATGCTAACAGAAAAATTATCATTGAAAACGATCTATCTATCTATCTATCTATCTATCTATCTATCTATCTATCTATCTATCTAAGCTTCTCTTGTCTACATGAGTGTGATGATAGCTACCTTGAGAGTGATTTGATAGCGCAAACAGCATAAGAGATCTGTTCAAAAATGTCGATGTGAATGTACTTCTCCCCTAAGTATGTCTATACACGATAATACGAGGATACGACTAGATATTTGTAACTTGAAATCTACAATAGAGAAAATTCCGCTAACTTGGATTCAACTGGAAAATTTTTAAAAAGCTAATCCTTACAACAATCATATCAATATTTGTAACAATTGTCATCATGAGAAATTAGCTATAACATTTCCAAACGAAAAAAAAAAAAAAAAATCTTTAGACCAGAGATCGGAAATTATGTCACCTTGTATTCATATTAATAATTAAAAAAAGTTCTTTTTGAGTTCATTTGAAATGGGATAAAAAGAACGTATGTATATTTCATCTAATCCGCCACCGATACATTTCCAATACAGTTGATTTCCCGCTCCCCCTGTCTCGTCTTCCCCTCATCCTCCCCCTCAACACCTTCTACCACACCTCACGCTGTGTGTTTATTTATTTGTTTATTTATATATTAAAATATAGTGCTCCTAAATTTTAATTTTATTTTTAAAAACTAAAGCGTTAGGAAATCAATTGACCGAAATCGCCTGAAGATACCGAAAGGTTGAAACCAAGGTAGCGGGATCGACGGATTTCGTAATCTTCTATAATTAAAAGATTTATATGTCAAATTTTGATCTTTTTATATGTGCATTGAACACATTTTGATACTACTATTTCCTGGTCTGATTCAACACTGAACATTATCTTCTTTATTATTGCACAGGATATATATATATATATATATATATATATATATATATATATATATATATATATATATATATATATATATATATATATATAAGGAAGCACAGTGGAATGAGGAATCGGAGAGCCGAGTTCGATTTGCAGTCAAATCTATTACATTTACTTATGTGCTAATACCGTTGGCAAATGTGTGAATCTTTTTCTTCTCCCTCCCGCTATGGGTAAATGGCAGGACAGACTGGGTTATTTAGCCTTGGATGGCAACTCGTCTAGGAGAAGGAAAACTCTGAATTCAAACCCGGAGTGAAGCCCGTAAGGCGGATGCACGGCACTTTGTGCTACCTTCCGGCAACTCCTGCAGTCGCGTTAGTACCAAACTGTATTGGTTTATCCTCTTTTTTGGACTCTGCTAGCAAGGCCGAGGGGGGGAACTAGACGTCTGGGCAGCCCTATTGCTACATATATCTCGCCTAGGCTCCATCGTCTCTCGAGATGGAAGGATGCCGACGACGACGATTATGTGTGTGTGTGCGTGTGTGTATATATATATATATATATATATATATATATATATATATATATATATATATATATATATATATATATATATATATATATATATAATATGCTATATTGCCAGCTGTCAATAAACCACATAACACCTTTGAGCGCTTAGCCTTGGAGAGGGCAGAATGGAGATCGACGTATTTTAGTGGACTCAGCAGTTTTCAATCTGCTTTTCTGAATCGTCTTCAAGAAGCGAGAGCAACATGTAAAAGGTCAGCCAAACTAACAGTGATCTCATCCCACAATCCTCACTCTTGCTCCATATGTGTCCTCCTCTCTAAATTACTAGCGGATTTTAAGTGCCACTTAAGATTATTGCACAAAATTTCATAACTGAAACAATTAAGATGTCGAAACCGACGGGAGAGTCCACTATATATATATATATATATATATATATATATATATATATATATATATATATATATATATATATATATATATGTGTATGTGTGTGTGTGCGTGTTTGTGTGTGCGTGTGTAATAAAAACATATATGTGTGTTTGTGTTTGAGCGTATGTATGTATGCATAATATGTCAAGTTATATCTGTCAATTTTCTCACATTAAAACTGATTTTCAACCAGAGATTCTCGTAATATTTTCAGGCTATACTTGTATTAATGTGCGTAATGTAGCTTGTGGATTTCAGATTTTAATATTCACGCTAATGTAAAATATTGATACTTGTGGCAGATTTTATGATGCTTAAATATTTATTGATAAATATATCCAAACAATCTAGTCCAGGGAAGGACCTTTGATTAACACAATATCTCATATTCATAAAACATTATTTTCATTATAATTTTCCATCCGAGTAAAACTTCTTTGACATTTTATGAACTTCATCTGTCTTGCATACATTGATTTCATTAACTTTTCCTCTAATTCCATTTGAAAATATTGTTAATGATATCTCTTGTGCCTCGCATCCTACAATATATTCTTGAAAATAACTACAAAATATATAAGCATTTCATTCATAAAATTTATTTTAATAAAATATTGCTTTTCGTTAATTTACACGTTAATATAAGTATTGTTTAATTGCTATTACATGGCTTTCATCACTCTTTGATGTAAACTTTTGGGACTATTTTAAATTAATATTTATTGTAGCATTTATTGTTGTTGTTTTTTTCAATATTATTTGCTTGAATAATTTTTTTTCTTTATCATATCCATTTCTTTTAAAAAAAAGGCCACATATTTTTATTGGATTAATATTTGTTTCTTGTGGATGCGATTGCATTTTTGGCAAGATGGAAAATAATTAGCTTTACAGAATATGAACATGGTAATGTCTATAAACTTTAGCCCGATCCGTTTTCTGGCAAAAAACATTACCAATGTGCGTTGTCATTTAACAAGAGTGTCTTCGGCTCAGCCTATAATTAAACATAAGTTGACCTCGAGAGGAACGGCCACCTTACTGAATATTAAGAATGCATGAGACTAGATTTTTAATCATACCCTCTAGATGAGGAATTGTAGTGTGAGCTGTACGTAAGGTGCTTGGTGTTATCGATTTTCTGTGCTTTGTACGTTTTCTCTATTTACAGATATACACATATATGGTTAACATTCTATATATTACGAGGGAGAGAGATTAAATAGAGCGGTTAGCGTTATAAAAAGCGTGATCATAGGAAAAAAACACCGAATAGTGACTTTGTGTTTCATCGTTAAATTCGACCTTCAAATGAAAAAAAATGTCGCAAGATCGCATTGATAAAATATATAAACATATATATATATATATATAATATAGTGTTAGGGTATACATTATTTATGGGTTAATGTGCTCGAAATCACGGATAGATCTTATGTAAATATAAAAGTGGACATTGAAGTCAACACTCAGAGGCGACAGTCTGTTTCATGTTTAATGCAATCTTCATGTCATATATATATATATATATATATATATATATATATATACATATATTAGGTTGGTGCAAAAATAATGTCGTTTTCTCACATAGTAACATATGTGAGAAAACGGCATTATTTTGCACCAACCTAATATATATATATATATATATATATAGCACGATGGGTATAGGATTGCGTCTATCTTGAAACAGACTGTCGGCTCTGGGTGTTGATATCCATGCTGAATTTTCTATCTATCTATCTATCTCTCTCTTTTTTTTCTCTCTCTCTCTCTCTCTCTCTACATATATATATATATATATATATATATATATATGCTATTAAGCCTGCAGTCATACTAACACAGATATTCTGGACCCCATAAATTCTTCGAAATATATAAATGCTTAAGTTCAGAGAACCATACACACTTTTGCGTAGCCCCTTGATTGAAATGCAAGCCTTGACAGCGTATTACCGTCGAATGAGAAAACAAAACAGTAAAATGATAAAAAATATAGGCAAAAAAAACAGCGAGCGGAAACCGCCTTGCCGACTGTCGCTAATCTGACATTTACGTTTTCGTCTTTTTACAGTTGAAGAACTTCCCGGTCTGATTATGATGGTGATGATTCCTTGTTTTGGCCCCACCGATCCCCGGCGTCGGTAAGTGGAAATACTTTGTAGATATTTCTTACTATTTATTTTTAAACAGGACGCGTACATTTATTTTCTTATTTTCACACACACACACACACACACACACACACACACACACACACACACACATATATATATATATATATATATATATATATATATATATATATGGTATGCTATATTAATGGGTTCATATGCCCTATTTCAAGGTTAGATTGAATGTAAATATAAAATGGACATTGATGTCACCACCCAGCGGTGAAAATTTGTTTCATGCTTATTCACAATCATCAGGCTATATTCTTAGATAATGAAACCCATCGGCTAAGATATGTTTTCTTTTTATCTTTATCCTTATATATATATATATATATATATATATATATATATATATATATATATAGAGAGAGAGAGAGAGAGAGAGAGAGACTACAGTCTAAACGTTTGAATGAAACCTAGTAATGCTTTAATTTAGCCCAACATTTAGTTGTTTTGCATTTTAAATAAGTGAAATATATTATACGTCGTAAAAAGAAAGTGACATGATACTTTATTAAAATTTTTAATTTTTATTAGAAATTTTATCATCACAAAAAGAAAAAAAATAACATTATGTTTAAAATTTGCACTCGTCTAAATATCCTCCTTTAAGTTTGATTACTGCATCGCAAAATTTTGGCATTCGTTGCGAAAGTTTGATAATATATTCGGTTCATTTTTCCATGAACTCTTTTTTTTTTCACTCTTCTGCCAAGTTCATTCCAGGCTAATTCTGGAATGGTTTAAAACTTTTGATATGTAATACACACACACACATATATATATATATATATATATATATATATATATTCTTACATGACATGTAAAATAATCGTATATTCAATTTAAAACCTACCGTTCCTAAAAATGTCCGGCTGAAACTTTAACTCTATTATAATATTAGCATCAACCTTCCGCATAGTGATTAGAAATAGCCGAAAATATTCGAACAAAAATACTATGTAGTTTGGAATTTTTATCCAGATATTTGATCCGGATGTGCTACAATTAATACCCCGATTACAAAACTACATTTAAATCGAAGAAAAAAAAAAGGATTATGTGAAATCTATATTAAGTGTGGTAAATTTGTAAATCTTGGGAAAACTATTCTTTAAATATTTTGCATATAATCTTTGAAAAACCGCTAGAATCTCTGCAGGCAAAAAAACTTCACAGTATACAGATAATTGGTTTGTTTAAGCCTCTTAATATATATATATATATATATATATATATATATATATATATATATATATATATATGGATGTCCAGATATGCTGAGAGACACAAATACAGAGAGAAAATGGGAGAGAGAAAATGGGAGAGAGAAAATGAAATTAATAAAAATAAAGAAAGTTTTATCCTGTTATTTAGTAAGATATACTTCACAGATGATTCACATTCGAGGACCTCTTTTCTTTTAAATTATGCTATTTTTAAAATGAGGTTGACGACAGTGTCTTTAATAACAACGAAATTCCTCCTGCTACGACAAGATTAAAACGATTGAAGCGTCCGAATTTTTAAATGCAAGAAAAAAAATTACTACCAGTCATTGAAATATTTCAGGCTCAGAAACAGAGCCTAAGATATGGAAGGGAAAACGTATATAGACGAGAAGGACAATTGAAATTGTGAAGAGACGTTTTAAGAGCAAATACAGAAGGTACTTAAGAAATATTAAATTAAAAAAAAAATAACAACAAAGAATGAATAAATATATAACTTAGAAAATAGTAAATTTTAACTCATCCCAATTCAAGGAGTTTTAAAAAACCTATGCAAAATTGATTTCCGACGTTTTTTGCATTCATGGAACTTTTTAGTGTTTATGTATTTGTAAACAAATATCCACTTTAGATTGAATAATGTGTTCAGTTTGTAATCCTTTTATGATTAACAGGATTGACAGCACTTGATGAAGACTGGTGTTTACAAAATCTGTAAAATTCCGTTAATAATAATAAACTTGAAATCAAATCTGATGGCAAAGATAAAGATAAATGGCAAAGAAAACGGGGAAGAGAAACAAAAACGAATGAAAGAAGATGAGGAATTATCATTTTTTTTATATCCGGGACAGTGGACTTATTTTTTATTTTCTTATCAAAGTGTTTCGGACGTTGGACCTTCGAGACTTCTTCAGGAAATATCGCATTGAAACATTTACTTAACCTATCTGGTTAGTAGATACTTCTTGTTGCGCTGACACTTGTTACAGGTGGATTAAATCGTTGGGTCGTGAATTTGGTGATGTAGTATTTGTGAGTTACATCCTTGACTCAGGCAGTGAGAAACAGGTTTCTGATCTCATGACGTTGAAACAGCCGTACAATCGCCGGTTAAGCAGCGTCGAGACTGATCAGTACATAGATAGGTGACTGCTTGGAAATATCAGATGCTGTACTCTCAGATTTGCGGCTTGTGTAATGGATAATGACTCAGAATTTCTATTGGAAAGCCGAGTTTCAATTTCAGCTGGGTATGGTATATACACTTAAGCTCAGGTAACCTTTCTTCTTCGTCAAGTTATGGATTAATTAGAAAGAATTGTATAATAAAAAACATTATTATCTAAAAAAAAATTAACAGGAAGAATAATGAATAAAGAGACATTGGGAAGAAATTATTTAGATTTCGGCCTTTAATTAATCCATAGATGTTGATATGCCTCTAAACAGAAACAATGAACCAATTAGAAGAAACAGGGCGAGCAGCAACTGGGCAGAACTAAATAAAATCTAGATGAAATATCCCTGAATATGTTCAGTACTCCGGGCACAATATACTCCATTAGATTAAATAAAATGTTCAGCTCATAATTCTATGGGGGTTACTCAGATAGAAAAGCAGTTAATGAAGATTGAAGGCTATCACTGAAGAAGCGTTGTGATAATAACAATAAAAATGAGAACAACATTCCGACTAGAAACTGATCTCTAATAGATTTTGATGGCAAAATCAGACAGAAAAAATAAAAATAAACGGAAAACGCCAAAGGTAAATGAACTCGAACTGTCTTAAAAAGCGTAACAATCGGGCTTCAAAGAAAGATGGAGACGACAGAGGACTCGGTAATGATCTGTGTCAAAGAACATGGAAAAAATAAACTTTATTCAGTAATCATCATCATCATCATCATCATTATAATCATTCGACCTCTGTGTGGTTCGTCGGAACTCAATTCACAATCCCTTTCCACACTATTCGGTCCAGTAATGCTGTCGCCAGACACCAAATGCACAACTCTGAGTTCCAAGCCATAGTATGCGGGAAAGTTAATTTTCTTGAGAAGACACTTCCAGAATGGTGCCATAAGATGAGATGACTTCCTTTTTCGCTCGGTGGCAGTGGCCTTCAAACTGTAGTTGTTTTTGCTTGAGCTTAAAAGAGATTGGCCTCAGTTCTCCGTAGAATGTATTAAGTGCTTCATGGTATCACCAACGTATGTTCTAGATATTTCTTAGTAGATTTGTATAGTCTCCATCCAGTCGTCTTTCAAGACGAACAGATTACGTCCAGGTTTCTGCTTCATACATTAGGACTGCTTCACTCGGTTTTCGAAAAGTTTGGACTTTTAAGGAGGATGGAACGTTTGAGCGCCAAATCTTGTCATGTTTGTTACACGGATTCTATGCAAGAGCTTTTCAGATATTGAAGCCTTTTTGTGAATCTATAGATATATTATTGGTTGATTTCAACTCGAATGGTTCAATAATAAAGGCAGCCAACAAATTGAAAAAGGAATTTCAAGTGGTTGAAGAAATGAAAATCAACCATAATACATTTACTACAGCGACAAATCATTACAAAAAGAAAGCAAAAATAAACGCAATGTACCAAATGCAAAACCGATGGCTAGATAAGCCTCTTCACGGCCAATCTTCCTGTGCCAAACAAGTTGATGAAGACAAATCACGTAACCATCAGTGGTTATGTAGTGCAGGGTTAAATGCTCAAAGCGATGGTTATATTCATGCTGCAGAGAGCAAATGCTTGCTAAAGAAAAATTACCAAGAATGCATATTGCAGAATCAATTGAAAACCTTGTATCAGGTTGAACGGTGTTAGCACATATTTAATATAAAATTCAGTATGATAGAGTAGCCGCTGCCTTAAAGGAATGTCAAAAACATTCACAAATAGAGCAGACACATTACTAATAGCTTTATCTATGTAAATATGTGTGATCTTGGATTTTTTTTTTAAATGATCAGTGGAAAACTCCCATGAAGACATTTCAGACCATAGGTCCCTAGTTGGGATCAGGAAGAAAATATTTATACAACAGAAATCAAATTCCTGAACATAACATCTCAGAGCTACAAAAGATTACATTATGCGTAACAGCACATATTATCCGAAAACAAAATCTCTCCATCTAAACGAAATATCCCAAAAAATGCATTGATAACTCTTCCTCAGTGTCCTTTTTGCTCATAGATCCCTGAGTGGAATTTTTAATTTGGCACTTAAAATTACGCTCTGGTAAGATTATACCACACGCAATAAAAATAATTTTGTAGTTACGGATGTATCGGTCCCGTTATAGTTAGCGGCACAAAAGCAGAAATCCTTCCGTCCACTTTCGCGAAAGATTCTATATCTCTTCCTCAGACATATGTAAAATAGCTGGACAGACTTGCTTTCTTAGCCATATGTCGTAACTCTTCTGGGTAAAGCAAAATAATGTATAAAAAAAAGATTGAAAGGGACTGTATAACGTCAGACACTCTTACCTTTAGCGCACTCGCTGCTGTTAAGCCTGCTGTACATGAAGTGCACTAATTACCCTAATAAGTTATGGGACTCGTACTTATTCAGAACGTAACAAATCATAACCATAATTTGAAAAGAGACAACGTTTAATAGAATACAAATCTGAATATTATGTTTTAATTATTACACTAATGTTAATGGCAATGAAATGCATAGATGCTGCAAAAGGTATAGTTTCTGATTTTAATTGATTAAACCATACATGTTTTTGTCTTGGAGTATTAAGTATATACAATTTATATATTGTTCCGTACTACAGTTATAAGTCCATTTACCTAACCATAACTATGTTATACTTATAATAATTGAAGACATGTGTTCGATCATAAGGGTAGGGTCGAACATTATCAAGTGTCCCTGCTAGGGTCGCACATTATCAAGTGTCCCTGCAGTCTCTCGTTACAATAAATTCAATTACTTGAAAATGTTGTTTCAGGTAGAAAATTTAATAATGGCGTATAACACAGACATTAAAATATGGAATTAACAAAAGAATGAAAAAGAGGTAAAAAGAAGATAGACATTTAATACTGAAGAACAGAAAGATAATTGCGAGTTACTGGTTGTCACACCTCACTCGTCAGAACTCGATCGAGGAATAAAAGTAGCAAATGTACGCACCGGCTAAAACAATAAAGGAAAAATGAATAGAAAATTAATACTAATATACTAAACACAGAATATCTACAAGTAGATCATATTATGTCCTAGCAGACATTCTTTCTGTTTATATATAGAAGACTACTTAATGAAAACGTTCTCAAGAACTTTAAGATGCATCTACATAAAATGGAGAACATATTCTCACGGCACGCCTCGACGCACTGCCAGCTTTCAATCAGGTGCCAATTATTCCATTTGGAAACCCGGATGATACAGCAGACTTATACAAATTGTTTCAAAGTTGACTTCTTCTAACCAACGATGGAATTGTCTGGGAAATTCTCCTCTGAAATGTTGAGTTGTCTTACTTTTAATAAAGAATAAATAATGAAGATGGTTTTGAAAATAGTCAGGTTGTTCTTACAGATGAATTCCGACATTGACTGAAACGAGAACATTACATGTGGAGTCGCTGAAAAAAATATAGTGCAATACTGACCGACATTTTCAGATCCAAAATTGCGCCAGTCTCAGCAATCCAGAATAGTCTTAAATAGACATAACCTTTTCCAGTACATTTTACACGGTTGAAAAATTAGGCTTACAAAATTGCGCAATTTTCTAATTTATGCTCGATTGCACACTAACCAAAGGATAGCAGTTTCAAATAATTGAAATATGTGGAACTGCTCCTGTTTACATGAAAATAATAGCAGTGTAGATAAAATAGATTCATTGTACATCTTAAGCCTCACTTAACATTAAGCAAACAGATCGCATCCATTTGCAACTCTCCTTTAACCAAGTTTTCAACCATGTACGTGATTTTACTAAAGAGATGACAACAACAACAACAACAATAATAATAATAATAATTATAATAATAATAATAATAATAATAATAATAATAATAATAATAATAAGAAGAAGAAGA
Organism: Acanthosepion lycidas; assembly: GCA_963932145.1. Classification (NCBI taxonomy): domain Eukaryota; kingdom Metazoa; phylum Mollusca; class Cephalopoda; order Sepiida; family Sepiidae; genus Acanthosepion; species Acanthosepion lycidas. Next base: position 118,213,510 of record OZ010584.1, on the reverse strand, counting down.
AGAAGAAGAAGAAGAAGAGGAGGAGGAGAGGGATTAATGTGTCAAGGAAGAAATGTAGCAGCCCATATGGTATTGGAATTTTTCTGATAAATTTGCAGGAATATTGAGTAGACTTCCTGACACTTTACCCACCCCAAATATACATATGTCCTTTTGACGCGAATTCGCAATTGCATGAGTAATATATATATATATATATATATATATATATATATATATATATATATATATATATATATATATATATATATATATGCGCGAGCGTGTGTGTGTGAGTGGGTGTGCGCGCGCGCGTGTGTGTGTATGTATTGACAAGAGGTTGGAATAAAGAATGGCAAATAAAAGAAATACGAAAGAGAGTAAGAAGCAAATAAAGGAAGAACATTGATGTCATATTCAGAACACATATAAAATAAGCTCACTCCAGTAGTGAAGAACTCTTTCGGAAATTGTCCTGCAAGTAATTTCATAAAAGATGCTCGGATTTAGCAAACAGACGGAATATAAGTCTTTCGCAGCGTAATCAGAATTTTGCATACAGAAACCGGACAGATTTCCGTCTCTTCTCTTTCTGTTCAACCATTCCATCAATGTCTGCTTTCGTCAGACAAAGCGAGCGAAACAATAGACAGTGATGATCCCAGAAGTCATTTTCATCCAGGTCGTAAATCTTGAATCAAATGCATAAAGAAAGAAATAGTTCCATACAAAAGTTCAAACTTCACACACAGTGGACCATATCCATGTGATTGTTACAGCCCAACATTTCGGAACAATAAACACTAATTAATTAGATTCAAGAGGTCAAATCACATGTTTGGCAAACAGAAATCAGAATGGACATGAAGCTTTACTTTGTATGTTGTTCACACAGAGTAACTTAAAACTATAGACGAAGATTTTCTGTAAATGTATTGTTTATTAGTATTTCAGCTTTTAACCTTTTAACCTTTTGCAGCGACGGTTATATTTCTTTTTCATCAGATTAAATAGAAAAAAAAAATCTTATAAACAATTTCGTGATTACAAACAGAACCATCTAAAAAGCTTCCATGAATCCTCCAGAAGAATTGATAAGAAAATATTTATTCACGTTTAATTTATCTCTCAATAATTTAAGAAAATATCTTATGGAGCATTTTATTTATGTCAGATTTTCTGAGACGACCTGTTATTATTTATATTATTCGTTTTATTTATATGCGTATTATTGTGCCTAAGTTTTTGACGATTCTCACAAAGTTTTCCAGTTATTGTGTCCTCCAGACTTCATCAGGTACTTGACGATAACCTACAAGTAATCTCTAAGCAATAACTGAGCTGTATTAAATAAGAACCAGTTCAATCCTTAGAGATTTTAGGTGTGATCAAAACAACATACTCCCGTAGATTAAATTAAGAATTTAGTTCGAAATTCCCTGAAACTTACCCTGATCGACTTGTAGCTGATGATGGCCGGAAGGTAATACGTTCGAAACGTTTCGATAACACCAAAAATGAGGACAATAAATCGTTTGTAACTAATTATTTCCATGTGTCATGAGGGAGTACTCAAACCAGATGAACTAAAGTGAATTAAGTCATCTGACTAAACGGCCCCCTTAAAACAATTGGAATAGAAGAAATTATAATCAAATGTTGATTTTATTCTGAGAATTTGAAGTATTAGGTTGGTACAAAAATAATGTCGTAATAATGTCGTTTTTTGACGTTACGTCAAAAAACGACATTATTACGGCATTATTTTTGCACCAACCTAATATTTCACAAAAAAATACTAACCAATGTATTTTATATAAAATCTATATCGTAAAGTGTTCGAAGCCTTATAAGTTTCTTCTTCAATCTGTCGTATTCCTTCAAAATGTTGGTAATCATAGCTCACCACAATTCCCTGTCCTTTATGGATCTTAATAAATTTTAACTTTTTCTTATCTTTCTTTAACTTTGGTGTGCCATCCACTTGATCAAGCTCGCTAGGTAGATTATGCATTGATTTTCTTTGCCCCTTTCTGCCTTCAATATGTTCTGTGAGTATCAAATTCTCCAAGCCCTCTTTCCTCATTATGTGCCATAGAAGTTTCAACTGTTTCTCTTTGATGCTTTTTATCAGTGTCTTTTTTGTCCAATTTTTTCGAAAGCTTCGTCGTTGCAAAAATTTTTAGTCGATGATATTCTCAACATCATTCAGTAGAACCACATTTTTTGTTTCTCCAACTGTCTTTTTCATCTGGACGGAGATTTTCTACCATTTACTGGCATATAGGAAGACTGATATTGCATAACCTCTCAGTACTGTTTTCTTTAATTCCAACGAAATTTTCCTTTTATATTTATTATTATTATTATTATTATTATTATTATTATTATTATTATTATTTATTTATTTATTTATTTATTTATTTATAGTACATTTTCCCCAGATATTTAAATTATTGCACTTGTTTGATTTTGCTATCTTCAAATTTATCTTAAATTGCATGTTGGACTAAAAAGCAATAACTTCTGTTATCTTTTAATTAATGTTTTATCCTTTCTTCTTGCTTTTCCTCACTACCTTCTGTAGATGATCTTGTAATTATCTTACTCTGTTTTATATCAACACTTTGTCATCTGCATATGTAATGATTTTGAAGATTGTGGCCGCCAATAATGAATCATTGTAGGTCTTCTAATTATCTTAGAATTGCCTCGCAGTATAGATTGAATAACTCCGTTGAGAAAAGATATTGTACAACCTTTTTATATTTTTGTATATTTACTGACTTCATTCCTATACGTCCGAAGGAGGTTTGCTGTCAGTATAGGTTTTGGATTATACTATTATCCTTCCCAAATATGTCAAGATTATTAAACACTTCTAATATTCCTTTGAGCTGGACATTATCAAAACGCTTTTGCATATTCTGTAAAATAGACGTACATGTCCTTCTGCATTTTTATTGCTATTTTGGATAAAATTCCGAGTCTAATTATCGCTTTCTTTGTTCCAGATTCTTTGACGAATCAGCACTGTTTTTACCATACTTCCGGTCTGATTCTGTTGCGCGATCTATTCACAAGAATTTGGGAGATACGTTTTGTCATGTGGCTTATTTAGCTAATTGTCTGATGGAGTACAAATTTGTTTGCATCAGGCTTCATAGGCAGTGTGATGAAAATATGTTTTTAAGCCTCGTCCCCCACCACACACATATATATGTGTGTGTTTTGTGCCTGTGTGCATTTTTGTGTGCATATGCTCACGTGTGTTTGTACATGTGTTGGTTATAATGATGGGAATTGGGGGTTAGCATGCTGAATTCCAGTTTCAGCCATTTTTGTTGCGTTCACTTTCTCTCAAATAGTCTTTGGAATGCTGCGAAACCAACTGTTATGGTTCAAATGACAGTGTGTGTGTGTTTGTTTGTTTGTTTGTTTGTTTGTTTGTTTGTTTGTGCGTGCGTGCGTGCGTGCAAATATATTGAAAAATAGGAAAGAACACATTAGGTAAATAATCTGAAGTTCTTTAGTATTTTTGTTTTTTTTATTTTTAAAAAGTGCTCAATATAAAAGTAGAGCCTTAATTAGAATTATTTTTTTAAAAAATGATTCCTTCTCTATATAAAAACTTCAATATAATTATTAAAATGCTTGATACTTTAATTCAATTTAATTTTAATAATCATCTTGAAGTTTTTGGCTCCTGTTTTTGAAACATGAGATCTCTTATGTAGCGAAGGAAATATATATATTTTTAAAATAATAATAATATATATATATATATATGTGTGTGTGTATATATATATATGTGTATATATATGTATGCATATATACATATATATATATATATGCATATGAGATATATATATATATATATATATATATATATATATATATATATGTATATGTATATATATATATATATATATATATATATATATATATATATATATATATATATATATGTGTGTGTGTGTGTGCGCGTGTTCGTATGTATATACGCTTAAGATTAAGATTACCGTATCATTGTAGTGGTAAACGAATTAAGGAGCTTCGCGCATGACTTGAAAATCATCATTCGAAATACTGTCTTGAACCGGAATCTAATTATTAGTATGTATGAGAAACACATGAAAAACTTATGGGAACAAAATTTCAGTCTATCAGGATAAGAGGCTTTAAGTTTATTTCCTTAACTTGTATTTTAAGGAAAGTAATGCATTCGTTTCGAAATATATAGAATTGATATTTTTTATTTTATTATGCGGTATGAATTTTCAAGCGATGTGATGTTTTGAAAAACACAATATTTGGAGCAATTACAGTTTTGTCATTTATAAAATCTCTTACTTTATGTAATTATTCGTCTATTTGCAACATATTGTGTTGTCGCGACGTCGCACGTTATAAATAAGCTATAACCTTCTATGTGCAATCTGCTACGACTATGTGATATGTGTTGATTGGCTGAGTTTTACCATAGATCTTTCTCGTAAATATTTGAACACTAACAGCGATGAACATATTTTTGAAGCAGTAATAAATTTTCTCGGTGCTAAATATTGCATCGCATATAAATGATGAATCAGTCGACTTCAACAGATAAGGTCACAACAGTTCAGTTTTAGAAATGAAAAGCTAGACTACACACAATAATGATTTGATATTCATAGTGAAGGCCTATGTAAACCAATCACAGATTTCGAGAGAAAAAACAACACAAAATAGTGCCCAGTTTGTCACGACATCTTCGAACAGCCATCATCAGGTTTTATTGTCACCAGGCTGGAACAAATTACCCATTCCCTGCGGCTGAGTTGATACTAAAATTCTCTTCAGTCTCCTATATTTATTTTATAAATATTAATGTCTAACATTGCGTGTCAGAAAATAAAGTTCAATATTCTATAATTAAGTAAACTCTCCTACTTTCAATTAATGTGTTACCTCTGCTGCAAATTCTAGTTATTAGGATATTTCAAAAGCCATGTGTGATAGATAAAAATAAGCCGTATATAAGTACAATATCTAAATATATCTTTGCAAAAACGCCTACAGCTTTTGAACGGATGCCTACTTATCGAGCATTATGATTATATTTGTGAGGTCGATAATTGAATAAGTAGTTTGCCATTGTGCCTTACTTAATATTAATATAAAGCAAGTTTTTCATTCAATAACCTGAAGTTATTTCTTTATGAAGTGGTTAAAATTTCTCTATAGACTATGATTATTCTCTTGAGGTAGTCACTAACTACATATACCCCTGTGACAACGAGTTAAGCGTAGTATTTACTAAATGTATTTTACATAACTAATCTTATTTATTTAATTATTGATTAATGTACTACATTTGATGTTCAGGTGTTACGGTCACGAACGTTGGGGGCCGTTTTTAATTTTAATTTTATCATCGCAATTCGGTAAATATATATATATATATATATATATATATATATATATATATATATATATATATATATATATATATATATATATATATATATATATTGTTCTAATGTTAATCTTCTCTTTGTTGGGTCGATTTCTGTTTTAAGCAGTTAACCCAATCAGTTGTTATAGTAGGAATACAATTTGTAGTAAATCACACATATGGCGACTTTTATTGTGAATGTGGGGGTACGGTGAATGTGGGGGTACGGTGAATGTGGGGGTACGGTGAATGTGGGGGTACGGTGAATGTAAATGTGGTATAATGTATATTGACAAGCGATTAGAAATCATAAAGCCGTGTACGAATTCCTGTCGTATTCGTTGAATTCTGCAAATAACCCTGGGAAAAGAATAAATATATGTGTTTTAAATAGCACGCAGTATTGTTTACCCTTGGTTGGCAACCAGCCTAAGAGCGAAACAACTCTGAATTCAAAAGCGGTTGGTCATGGGTCTAAAGAAATCAACCTGTAAAAACGTACGCGTTACGGAGGTCTACTGCAGCAAACACCAATACCTCGCAGTGGAGCCTCCGGGACTTGAGAAAACGAGAAGAATGACTATGTGGGAGTGGATCTTAATATTGTATGTGATTAAGTGTTTGTGGGTAAGCATATAAATGTTATATGCGTTGATGGATGTGAATGTCGGTACGTACACAGGTGAATGTGGAAACGATTACTTGCGCGTGTAGAAAAGTGATATATGTGCAAGTGGGATTAAGATGACGGTTGCTCTTTGTGTTCACGGGGTACCATGGGGTGTGAGAGGATACGCGTGTTAGTAAGAGTGTAGAACCGGAAAAGAAAGGGAAATGCGGGGAGAAATGTTAATACAAGGTACTTTTTATGTAACAATCAATATTAGCTGGGAATATATTTAAAATGTCTGCAAAAGTATTTAGCATTCGATAAGTGGTTCTCGAAGGAAATAGACGGACAAAATAAAAGAACAAATGTCAGGAGGGGGTCAAGTGTGGAGAGAAATAATCAATTAGTTAATTGATTAGACAATTGCTACTTTATGAAGCGAAAATTATTGGCGAGTGAATTCGTAAAATTAAAACAAAAATAGAAAAAGCGACGAAGAATAGGAATGATGGGAAGCAAGAGAAAATTATTTAGAATATACGTGCAGAACAATGGTAGTTGCGGGAAGAAATTTCCAACGTGAACTGGGGTGGATTGGAGGAAGTTCATGGGGACACGGAAAAAGAAGGCGAGGTAGGCAATGTGGAGAGGTTCAAGTTTGTGACATCTGAGTGGAAAGGAGAATGTGATTGATGATAAGTGTTGCATTAAATGTGGTCAAGGGTTGCATATCAACTGCGAAATATATATATATATATATATATATATATATATATATATATATATAGAGAGAGAGAGAGAGAGAGAGAGAAAAGAAAGAGAGAGAGAGTCAGAGAGAGAGAGAGAGTGAAAAGACAAAAATATGCGTAAATGTTTATGTGTCTATTCAATTAGAATGTTTTGGTTAATAGATCACGCTATAATGCAATCTATCTATCTATCTATCTATCTATCTATCTATCTATCTATCTCTCTCTCTCTCTCTATATATATATATATATATATATATATATATATATATATATATATATATGTATGTGTGTGTGTGTATGTGAACATTATATTTACATACGCTCAATCTCTGATATTGAGCACTTTATCCCTTAAATATAACACACCTTAAGCCTATATTTCTTCATATGTATATATGTCATATATATATATATACGTACGTACACGCACGGTAAGTAGTGGATAGCGGCTCGGATGGAGGGATCGGAGAACCGAGGTCGAATCCGTTACTCATTTCTTAATACCCTTGGGAAATATATTAATCCTGTGTTTGTCCCTTCAGTTATGGGTAAGTAGCAGGACAGAACACTATAATCAAATCATATGTGATGGTGTCTGGCTGTTGGTTTCTAGGAACTGAGCTGCTTGGCCCTCATACATCGAATACGACGGGACAGTTCACCAGCACTATATATATATATATATATATATATATATATATATATATATATATATATATATATATATATATACGTGAATATATTATTATATATACAAACTCGTGTGTAGGCATGAAAGTAAATATCCAAATTATATATATATTTACATCATCAATATTCGAGAATATTGCCCCCCCCCGCTTTGTTGTTATCAAAACGTTTCGGTCATTGTGCCCCCGGTCTTCTTCAGTTGTATATCGATGTGTTTAATATCCATTTGATCTGAACCCTTTTATTTAATATATTATTGTATACATTTCTCATTTCACTGCTCATGTCTAGGCTGATCGTCCAGTTCTTATTTATAGTCGCCCGTTTCCAGTGAGTGGAATTATACACCCCGACACCTAGGGATTGAAATCATAATCACTATGTCACCAAATTCACAAACACTTTTATCCACAAGACAATTGTGTTGTTGAAAAATTTGATGTAATGAACTTGGAGTCTTAAACCTGACCGGGTCGCTTATTAGGTTGCAACTGCTGCTGTAGAATACAAATACAATTCGCACTACCAATTGCAAAATACAAATAAAAATGATTGAAGCCATAGTAAAAGAAAAAATCAAAGAAAATAAAAATAAAAAATACATTGATCCCATCACCTGTGAACATAGCCACAATGTACTGACCATATTCTGGAACTAAGTATAAGATTACTTTTCAACAAATTTGGGACCATTACAATAACGCTTTCAAACAATTTAAAATTGTACAACAAAATCAATTGAAAATATTTACTAGATAAACCGAATTGACTTGGAATGAACAATATTATAAACATTTTCAAAACTCAGTAAGTCCAAAAAGAAAGTTATTTTTCATATACAATAAAATACAATGAAAGAAATGAGCTGAAATACTTATTGTTAAGGAAACGAATATGAAAAAGTGAGTGAAAAGTGAATTTGATCCTTACTGGATGCCCCATACTTTCAATATACGAGAAAGATTGTATTGAATGTTTTACTAAATAAAAAAAAGCAATTAAGTACGTTATAATTTAATATTCATGCACCTAAATTTGATATTGATCATACTGCAAAAAGACAGACAAATTTATCGATTAATTTTAAATACATCTGTATTATGTAGAAAATTTGAAGTGTACTGAAGAATTTCCCTGGAATTTATTACTTCAATGAAATGTGCTTATGAATACTGTATTTTTACTCATGAGATTTTTTATCAGAATTAAAGATCAATTTTTTAATTTTGTTCAGGGTTTATAAAGCCTAGCGAACTATATGTAAAAATTTGTATCTGCTGAAATAATTTCCGACATTCCCAGAAAAAATAAATTGTTGATATTCGTACAAAGAAACCATAGCAACAACAATAACTACTCCAAGAGACTAATTAAGGGTCTGATTATACTTGAGTTTACTGTTTAATAGGTTTTTGCATCCTTTTTTCTGTATTAATCGTGCTACTGACCTTTAAAGTCTTCGACTCATTGGGTGTTACTCCCTCAGCTTGAATTTTGATCGGCTTCCTTTGAAGCTCAAAGTGATCGCGTCGCGAAAGAATTAAATGCCTCAATTGATTATCTTGCTTACTGCTAGATCAACAAAAGTTTATATTGATAACTTAATCTAAAGTAAAACTCTTTCATTCACAGTTTTTCATCATTGTAATCCCAATTAAATTTTCGTATTTATATATTTTATATTTTGGAGAATAACACACATACACAAATATATATATATATATATATATATATATATATATATATATATGTGTGTGTGTGTGTAAAATCATTATATATATGTAAAATCACTATATATATGTAAAATCACTATATATATATATATATATATATATATATATATATATATATATATATATATATATTGTAGAATAAGCGAGATCACCATATATGTATATATATATATATATATATATATATATATATATATATGTATGTGTGTGTTTATGTGTGTGTAAAATCATTATATATATGTAAAAACACTATATATATGTAAAATGACTATATATATATATATATACGTGTGTGTGTGGTGTGTGTGCGCGTGTGTGTAAAATCATTATATATATATATGCAAAATGACTATATATATGTAAAATGACTATATATATATGTGTGTTTGTGTGTGTGTAAAGTCACTATTTACACACACACACACACACACACACACACATATATATATATATATATATATATATATATATATATATATATATGCAATTTATATATATATTATTTATATATTATATATCCGCGTTACTTACTGGAGAGCGCTCAATATCGGTTATAGAGCTAATATATTTAATCGGATTGTTGTGAGTTTGTGATTCTGGGTTTCACGCTAATTGCGATCGTCAGACAAACAAACAGCTCTGAAGAGGTGAGTAACAGTGACTTGACTGGAGAAACTTATTTTCTTGAAAAATAATTATCAAATTCAACCAAATCTACATGCTTAGCAAATGAATACAGAATGTTTCCTTATAATTAAACGGCTAATATATTACAATTACCCTACAATGGAATAAAATCACATCTTATGTATTCTCTTCTCTTAATGGATTTCTTCCTGCTCCATAATATTTTTTATCAACAGAATCATATATATGGAGAGGATGGAACGAAATGAGAAAAAAATTCGGTAATACTTACGATTCTACATGAAAAAAAAACGCTTAACCCGCTTAATGAGCCTAAGTAAATGCATAGAAGAACAAGGTTTAGGAGAGGAAACAAAAAAAAAAATCACAATTTGTTAAGAGCTTCAAGCGACAGAATATTTAAAGTGCCAACGTCCTGAAGGCTAGAAAATCTCCTGAGCCGAAAAATCATAGAAATGAATACAATATGGGAACCAGTAATAAGGAGTGCCAGAGAAAAGTGATAATAATAACAAAAATTGCAATATGAGCTCTGGTAAAAAACATGGAATGATAACACCAAAAATTGCAATATGAGCACTGGTAAAACATGGTTGCTGAAGACATTAGGTTTATAATACCCAGAAATTCATAGACAGATATCCTCAAAGACACGGGACACAGTGGACCCAAAGTGAGTTCAATACCTAGTTAAGGCAGTGGAGTAACTTCATAGGGGAATTAACAGGAGATAAGGGACATCCATGGAACGTGGAACTAGAGCAGTCTACACCAGCGAGCGAAATAAAGGGTTCAGTTCGACATTCCAACCATCTAACGAAGGCCGGAGCGTACAACGGCCGACACGTTGTAATAAATATGGCGACAAAGATCAGCAGGATAGTCCGAATAATGTAAATAGTGTCCTGAAAGGACACCGCATATAGAAGTTGAAGAATAATACTTTAGCCGATACCATAGCTTTTAATACTGAATTTGGTTGTTATTTTGATGTACATTCTAATTTATTGATTCATAAATTTCGTTATTGTAATAGAAAAGAAATGGATGAACGATTCAAACAAAACTATTGCAATTTTTAAATTTTTTATAATTCAGTTAATATTTCGTAAATGCTGTAAAAATCTGATCTGTAATTTTGACGTAATCTATAATATAGGTCTGTAAGAAGTTTATTAGAAAAAGTGGAATAATACTAAACAAAGAAATATGTTGCGTTATTTGGCCATTCTCATCTCGTTTTTTGAATGGTTATAACGCACGTAGTCGTCCCTTTCTCAAAATTAACGTGAATTTTACTAGCCATTAAATTAATCTTTCAATTGCGCTTAAAACTTTGCAAACAAGGCGCCCTTAATTTTATTTAGTAATTAATGATATTTATATTCGAAAAATATTTTCCATAATTATTTTTAATGTCAAAAATGTAATAAATAAAAAACAATAATAAATAAATTTCGTCGCTTAGAGTTTTGTTAAATTTTCTATAATACTTCAAATTCTTATACGTTTATTTTACTTTCGCGAATTTTTGGCGTTCAGTTCTTATTTCCATTAATTCTTCATCACTAAAGTTAGTTAATAATTGAAACAAAATTCAGACAAATATATCCCCCTGTCTCTTGGAGACAAACATTTTTATTCCAAGATATAAACCAATCACTTATATTATTTACAGTCAGACTAATATACTTATCTTTGATGTTACTGTCACAATCTTTTGAATTTCGTAACATTTCTTGCAACATCTATAAAAAAAGCAAACCATGGTTTTTACGAGCAATTGGCATTAATGACGAAGATGAGAATATTATTCTGACTCTAAATAACGTAAATAATAATAAATCTTCGTGCTAGAAATTCAAGCATAAAATATTATGCAATTCTTCTTATTTCTAAGGGTAAACGCATCTGAAAAGTGAATTAAATTTTATAAGTGATTTTCAGTTGCAGAAATATTCGTAGCCAATGGATCTTTTGTTTGATGACTTGGGATTTTATTTCCAAAAAGATAATTTTCTCTTGGAAAATTCACAGACAGGTGTTTGTCCATTGTGCACACTAAAGCCCACCAGTACGCCAGTCTATATTTACACCACCAGTCCGCTAGCAGGCTCTACAAATATATCATTCTTTTACTCATTGTTTGGCTATATAAAAACTGTGCATCTAGAAATCGATATTTATATTTGATTCTTCTTACAAGCCAATATAAAAAAAAGAATTTTAAAAGGTTTCTCATGAATTGTTCGAGAAAAAAATGAAAGTTTCTCGAACCGGGACAATTTAAATATATAAAAGATAAAAAAAAAATTATTTAAGGATATTTTGATCTGAATTTATTATTCTTGTGATGTGACTAGTGCCGCATTTGTCTTGCTAAAGTAGAGGCAAATAATTTAATAATAGGGGAAAAAAGTTGTCATGAAATACGATTTTATTTATAGTATTTTATAAATCAGTACTTTGAGTTTTGTTTGTATCTACAGAGATACAGCAATAGATGGTGACTGTACATTTGTAGATGGTCACCACACGCGCTTAGCAATGATGTTATTTAGTCGGTTTAGCCATACAGTTACTTACAGTGTGGCCCATACCGGTGGTCTGCCGTATATAAACTGCTTCCCTGCGTGTAGATGATGTCGGCATTTGTTCCGATCACATAGCGGACAAAAGGAGAATATAAAATTGGAAAAATATCTGGTTCTCCTACGAGGAATAAGAAAGTAATTTGATAACATTTGCTTATGCCAACATTGGTGTATGTGCAACATTCTCAAAGATCTTGCAAAAAAATAAAATAAATAAACCCCGGTAAAGTGAATATTTGAATCAAGAATTTAGACTATTCGATCAAAAATATGACTAAAATACATAAAAATACTTCGTTTCAGAAGAAATGAAAGTCTTGCACTCTCTTGATATTCAACAATGGTAACCTGATTCTGCTTGTATCAAAGTTCATATAATAAAAAAAAATCATTACTGTAACCATCGGCAAATAAATTGAAATAGCGTATAAACCAGCACAGCAATTTTTATTTTTAAACCTATATTCGTGAAAGAATTTGCAATCACAACACAGAAATTATGCAGGAAAAACTCACTTTGAATATAAGGATGAGATTATCTGAAGAAATTTATATATATATATATTTTGGGAACTGGAAGATTTACGAAATTTTAGCGGACGGTCTTGAAATTTGTAATACTTACGGTTGAAAGACTTTTAAATAATTGAATTCAGAATTTTCGAAGGAAATTAATTCAAAATATTAAGGAACTATTATCCGCATATTTTATATAAAAAACAACAAATGAAGAGAAAGAGAAAATTATATTTACGTGTGGACAGATAACTAAAAAAAAAAATGAAAAAAAATGAAATATGTTTGTGTGTGTGCTTGTGTAACAGTGAGGTCGTGACGTAGTTAGGTGAAATTAAGAATTCGGTTTGCCATACTAAGAAGATTCAACTGCATACAGGATTGCAAAGTGAAAAAGACGGGGTGTGTGTCTCTTATTTATATAGTCCTGAATACACCGCCATCTAATGGGCGTCATGATAGTCAAGGGGAAATAATCTCATTGTTAGAATTGTAGTTTCACATATTTGTATATGCATGGATAGTGAAAGAGTTATCAATGCGGTAGCTAGATTTGGTGAGCCGATTTCAAATCCAGGCCTTGTGTGCATCGTTCAATTTCACAACGTTGTCTTTGGAAAAGGCATAAACGCATGTCTTTTTGTAACCCTATCTAAGATTAAAATAGTAGGTAGATTACTCTCAGTCTAGAAGAAAAACTACTCTAAATTCAATTCCCTGGAGAAAGCATCGAGGAACAAATCCGTTATTTTCCAAACAAGACAGCAAATGACATATAGAGTCTATGGAGAATCATGATCGTCTACGTCCAAAAGACAATATCTTTTTAATCAGAAGAATAAAAAAAAACAAAAACACGCATTATTTACATTCTTCAGACTATTGCCTCATCTTTTTTGCCATATTTATTACAACGTTTCGGCCGTTGTATACTCCGGCCTTCTTCAGGTGGTTGGAATGCTGAAGTGAACCCTTTATTTCGATCGCTGGTGTAGACTGTTCTAGTTCCACGTGAAATGGATATCAGTTATCAGTTATCTCCTGTTAATTCCCCTCTCCAAGTTCTCCACCGCCTCAACCAGGTATTGAACTCACACTATTTGAATCCTTTCACTGGATCTAACCAACTACTTTATCCATTTTGCTATCTGTCCTTGAGGGCATCTGTGTATGAATTACTGGGTATTATAAACCTAATATCTTCAGCAACCATGTTTTACGAGTGCTTATATTGGATTTTTTGCTGTTATCATATCATGATTTTGACAGAGCTCATATTGCAATTTTTGTTGTTATTATTGCTTTTCTCTGGCACTCCTTATTACTGGTTCCCATATTATATTCATGCCTATACTTGGTCGGCTCAGGAGATTTTTATGGCCTAGAATATGTGCTGATTCCTTACGTTTACGAATTTTCCAATGATGTTCTTTGTCTATGATCTCTTCTTGATCCGACAGAGGGCGGTGATCTCCCTTTTCTCTCCATATGTGGTCAGCCACGCCTGATTTTTCCACTTCCCCTCGTGTTACAGCTTTCCGGTGTTCTTGAAGCCTTACCTTAAGGGGGCAGCCTGTCTCCTCTTTATATTTATTTTCGTAGCTACATGGGATAGCGTACACACAGTACGAATAATGTAAATAGTGTACATAATACCTTGTCTCAGAAATATAGTAAAAGAAAAAACACTATTTTCTCATATAGAATCATGTAAATGCTTTTCCTTTAAACAAACAAAGTATGAGTTAATCCGAAATGGTATGGTAGGAGAGTGATTGGGAAATATTCTCTAACAAAGTCACCATTCTCAAATGGTCAGTGATTTAAATAATTACCCAGTTTGTTATTACTTAATGACATAGTAAGAACAGGATGTAATTGATGCAACATACTGGAGTTGAGTGACTATAGAAGAATAAAAAACAAAGACAAATTATATGTGTCTGAAAATATTCGGTAATCAGTGGAGGAAAAGTCCCTAGTGTATGTAGGAGGGTCGTTTTTGTTATTAGTGACGTGGCAGTTTGCGCAAGGGAGACAACCGGCTGACCTGGCAGCTTGAATCATTTCAAACTCCCATGAGACACAATCTATTCAAATAATAACTGGCTTCTTGTTTGCTTAACGACTATGATTGGAAAATCAACTTATTTGCTTAGTTACTTTTTTTTTTTTTTGCAACAGGGTTTCGACAAATGAAAATCCCAACGGGATTGTATTTTGTACGTACAAGCGATGACATTATAGATCGCTACCAGCCTGCCGATCGACAAGCAAACGCCAGCATCAAGATTTAAAAGAAAGAAAACAAAATATAACATGAATAATTGAGAGGAAAAATAAAGAAAAAAAATGAAACAGTTCAGCTAAATGGTAAACAGGAGAGACACACATTCAAAAATGATGCTAAATAAATTGTTTCAATGGAAAGCTTGACTATAAATGCTTAAATGTATATTATTATGCAGATGGGGAACAGGAGGTTGCTATAACAACCAATATTGACCCAAAACGTTCTCCTTCATCTACCAATAAACCCTTTGGCCAGTCAGCATTTAATTAAAGGGTCAGAGATACCGTACTTTACTCCAGCTGAATGACAACGATTAGTGCTTTCTATATGGAAAAATATGCATTTATGGATTATTTATAAGGCTACTGCATAATGTACATATATGTATGTTTTGCTTCAACTGATATTTCACATATATATATATATATATATATATATATATATATATGAAGGATGCGTACTTAAATTGTCGTCTAAATTACGTAAAAATGAAAATAACACTGACATCTCATTTTAACAGATATTTTACGCAAAAATATCTTGAAATATCGAAAGAGGCAATTTATTCAATAAAATCGCCATTGTCTTCAATCGTGGCCTCCAGACGACTTCAGATTCTCCTGCTGCTATTCTAGACGGTCCTTTTTAAGTTGGTGAATGCTGTCCTAATCTTTGCCTTCGGTTCATATTTCGTTTTTCAATTAGTTTTGTTGGTTTCTCGCTCAACTAAGGCTCCCACACATAAGGATCAAATAGGGTTGAAGTGTGGGGGGTTATGTGGCCCAATATAATGGGTGATGTGGTTACAGAAATTGTTTAAACAGCCATGACTGGGTACTCTTACTTGTGTGGCATTGTGAAGTCGTAGGGTCTTCCAGAAGCCACCCTCTTGACCCAGGGAAGCAGTACCACCTCAAGGCACTTCATGTAGGCATTTGTGTGAAGCCCTTTTCAAGAAAACCGGGAATTGTTTCCTTATCAAAATGTTCAGATTTTTCCAAGCTTCCATATCTTCATAATCACCCAACCTATCCACCTCTTTTCAATTTCTTTGCACTGTCCTCAGATTGAAACCCAAACACTCTGAAATGTTCGCATTGGACCTTCCGCGTATGCCAAACAGTACAGTATGCCATTTCCAAATTTCTGGCGGAGTAAATTGCGTCATGGAGCTCTTTTTTCTCACAAATGGTGCCCGCCTGTTCTTACTGTACCGTGCAATCAGCAAAATATGAAAACAAACAATGCAGGATATATATATATATATATATATATATATATATATATATATATATATATATATATATATATGTATGTGTGTGTGTGTGTGTGTGTGTGTGTGTGTGTGTGTGTATGTAGCCACTGTGGTCGGTAAAATAATGCTATAAAAATATATAGCTATAAGATAAGCGTTTTCAGCCAGCCTACCCAATAAATGTTAGGCTAAGACAGTAAACCGAAAATAGCTCCCCTTACTACACATAATCCCGCTTTAATCTGCATATATAAATAATTTGGCTATCACACAACACAGATAACCGGAGAATAGTCTTCAGGTATAAAGACACTGAATCCAATTGATGTTGTACTAAGTGTCCCCTCTTATTTCCCTAAGATTTTTTCTGGATATTGAGCACTTTCACCCATAAGTATAGATTAGGGTTAAAGCTTTGTTATTGTATACAATATATGTACAGTATGAGCTCAATGCAAGAACAGAGTAATATAATAATGAATACAAAATCCATTAAAAATCCTTAAAAATCCATTTTGTCAGTTGATAATTTATTTCGTGGACTCAGACCTCCATCTCTTCAGACCAATTTTACAAAAATAAATGGAGTTCAATTTATTCAGACACAAAGAATAGAAAAAAGGGAAAGAAAGAAAAAACAGAAAAGGAGAAAAGTTTCGATATTGAAAGGGAAAAGAAAGAAGAGTAGACGAAATAAATTATCACCTGAATGGATTTTTTAAGGATTCTGTATTCATTATATATATATATATATATATATATATATATATATATATATATATATATATATATATATGTGTGTGTGTGTGTGTGTGTGTCTCTTCTTTCTTTCCCCTTTCAATATCGAAACTTTTTCTCTTTTTGCTCTCTCCCTTTTTTCGCTTCCTTGTGTCTGAAGAAATTGAACTCCATTTATATATATATATATATATATATATATATATATATATATATATATATCAGATAACTACATTGTTTAAACTGACCGGACACTAACAAATGGTGACAGTTCATCCCCATCAAATTAGGTATCTACACATTAAAAAATCCCTCTTTGCCAACATATAGGGGAATGCGGGTACAGAATCTGCCAAACTTCAATATCTTCCCATTCTATCAATGTGACTACAAGGCAACTAATAAAAAAAAACAAAAAAAACAGAGAACAATGTTTAATTAGTAAATTTATAATCACAGCACACACCATATATATTGTATTTTCCTCAACATATGCGAAAACCAGTTGGGTACATTGATTATTGATTTTATCTCGAACTTAAGCGATAGCACGTGATTATCTGATATACATTTAAAAACGAAGAAAATCGTGAAAAGTATAACTATTTTTCTGAAAATCTACATTTACCGTAAATATTGCATATAAATATGTAAAACTACATTTGCATTTTCAAAACTTATTATAGGCGAAAATATTTCATTCACCTTCATGTCTATGAACTGGATATTCGAGAAATCTTATTAGGAATATCTGCGTCCTCCAGCAGGATTCGAAACTAGGAGATCGTAAGACTTACAGCCACGTAGGGCCTCCAGATCAAACAAAACCCAAGAAGTGTTTTTGAACATATACCTTTCCGGATTCTCAAAATATACCTACCTGTTCTGTTTCATACGATAATGCAAATGAAGACATATTAGTTTTAAATAACGTTTAAACAAATATATTAAAATATGCCGGATTTAAGTAATTTCATCTATTCAACATTCAGGTGACAGGCTGTTTCAGGATAGACGCAATCGTCAGGCCACCTAACGAATGCGTCTAGTATGAAACAGCCTGTCGTCTCTGAGTTTTGACTTCAATGTTCACTTTTATATTTATGTAGGCTCTATCTATGATATTGAGCACTACATCCCATAAACATAGCACACTTTAAAACTATATTTCTGCATATATATATATATATATATATATATATATATATATGTATGTATGTATGTATGTATGTAAACGGGCGCGTGTGTTTATAGGCTCGCATCTTGGGTACATCATAAATTGTTCAATGCTAGTAAAACGGAAAGTGTATAATGGATGCAAAATATTAGCCTTGACGGACGATTATGAAAGAGGAAACTAAGAATGTCTCTTCAAGACAAATTTGGAAAATGATTAGGATAATAAAATAGGCTCAAATGATTCGAAAACAAACTCGTAGAAAGTCTGTTATAAAATAAATCCAGCCGAATGTGCATAGGTTGATTTTAACAACAGTTGATTTGATAATTCCTTAAAACTTCCCCACTAGTTCAGAACTGTTAACCCCTCGTAACCTGTTTAGTTTAAAACAATTTTCTCATACAAATCTGACGAACTTGGAAAAGGAGTGTAATATGGGTTTGACGAAATGATTATTTGATAAAATAACTTCCAATATGTTAACGTAATTACTGTTCAACATTTTCCCTTTTTTTACCTTCAAACGAATATTCCTCTATTTATTTTTATTATTGTTATAAATTCATTCATTGAATGATTATTTCTTGTTGCATATTAATAGGTTAAGATTGACTTCATAATTTTCATTTCTAGAAGACTCGGCATGAACTAATCTTTCTACCATGAATTTATGGAATGACAGCCTGAATTGTATTAGTTTCAGATGATGAAAACTGAAACCCTTTTGACCATTTGTTTAAATAATTACACTACAATTGTAAAGTCCAGATAAAACAAAAATCTAAGTTTGGGTTTGTTTTCTGTGTATTTTACAAGATTAAGTTACCTTTGGCATAATTTATATCTAAACTCTGCACTGCAACCAACCCTGCAAGAAAGCAGCGAAGATTTGCATATAATTTGATAAATAACCTTTTGCCATTTTATATAAACTTTTTGTCATTATCGACGTTCTTCATCAGGATCTGGAAGCGATAAATTTTGCAATTACAATTTCCTTATAATGGCCATTCATTTAGTGAATTTAAGTGGTACATAGAGTTAGAAAATAACACGTGGATTAAAAGATGTGCATGCAGCGAAAGTAGCATTAATATTCGCTATACTTTAATAAAAGAAAAAAGAAAAATGAGGATGCAACATGTTTGTTTCTTCCTAAGATTGTAATACCTTTACACGTTTTAACTTACATTTAGTAACTTCGTACCGAACAATTTACCTAAATATCAAGATCAGGAAATGCGCCTAAAAATATATATATATATATTGCATATATTTTGGCAGCATGTCTGATTGAATAATTTACACAAGTTTTGTCTACTTAATCAATATGATCCACTCACATCTACGCTTCTTAGTAGCATTATTGAATGAAGAGAGAAAATCAACATGGTGATACATATTCATTTATTACTAGTGCTTTCGAAATTAGCACAATGCCATCATCAGGTTATTGTTTTAATATATATATATATATATATATATATATATATGTGTGTGTGTGTGTGTGTATTAATAAATATACATATACCTACGTTCGTAGTGCAACTTAAATTTTTGAGGTTTTACCAACTCATCGGCAAGAATTATTACGTTGTTCTTTTGTAAAAATGCTGGATTTCATGACAGGAACGCTAAATTAAACGCATATTAAAAGCTCTACTTTAATGTAAACTTAATATAATATTTGGGTGTTATTACAAATTGTAGAGTTTATGTAATATAATATAATAAAAAGAAAAAAAAGGCAAGCTTAAATTTAATGATGAATGGTGGATAACTCGTTAAGTATTAATAAATGTTAAAATATTTAATGTGTGGTAATATATATATATATATATATATATATATATATATATATATATATATATATATATATATATATATATATGCTTGTGTGTGTGAGTGTGTAGTTTTAAGGTGTGCTATATTTATCGGATAAAGTGCTCAATATCAGAGATAGAGCATGTGTAAATATAAAAGTGAACATGAACATTGAAGTCAACACTTCATATATATATATATATATATATATATATATATATATATATGAATTTCAAACAGATTTCAGAATCTGTATATAGAATTTTGGCATTAATTTTATTTTGATAAAAATGCAATGTTGTTGATAAAAATAAGCAGTAATTTAAGTCAATGTTGAGTCCAATTTGACACCAAAAAGCATATGAAATATCATCTGGAAAATATTCTTTTGTCTAAAAAGAAGTCTTTAATGAATCCAGTAAATTTAGTTAGGCTTCTGTTCTGAACTTACCGATTGTCTTGAAATTTGATTCCTTGTATCTTCTATCATGAAAATAACAGAAAATGTCATGTCATCAGATATTCGACTCGTCCGTCTCATGTCAACGCAGAAGGCTCCGTTTGTATTGGAAAGAATTACTATCATCTGATACTTCCCTCGAAGTGTAAAAAAGACAAGTTCAAATAAAAGCTGAAAGCAAAACTATGTGCGTTTTCTCGATTTGTTTTCCCCAAACCAAACATAAAAAAAACACTATATATCAATATCAACACAATATAAAAGAAAAGAAAAGAAAAAGAATACAAGATGAGACTTAAGAAAATTTTTACTGAACGAATAGATTTATGTAGAAGACATAAGACGCTGGTCTCATTAAGTTTTGGTGAGTTAGGATCAGTTTGGCAGTCTCAAGTTTAATGAGCCTACCTCGTGTCAAATGATTCCTTTTGAGCTCGGCTGCTACTGTTAAGCCCGGGTGAGACGAGGTTTGGAATAAAAGATCGTTTTTTGAGCAGCAATGCACATTCACTGTCGCTAGTTGAAGTCAGCGATCCGATCCAAAAAGTATTGGTATCAGATTTGGTTAGGCCTGGAATTCATCGCGTTGGAAAACCAAATCAGTAGAAAATAAAGAAAATGCTGAAAGGGAAAAAATGGTAAAAAAAGAAAATTGCCTTCTTTGACTAAATGTACTTGAGAAAAAAATAATGCTTGTAATCTCTATGCTTGAATCGAAATTCTTAGTTTAGTGTGACTGGTTTTCTAATTTTGGTTTCTAACAAGTCGAGTTTTTTTTTTTTTTTTTTTTTTTTTTTAAGCGTGGCTTATTTTTAAAAAAAAACTTTTGTGGACATTTTTTTTACTTGTATCAGTTTGCTACCTGGTATGTGTGAAGGTGAAAAAAGTTGGGGTTATTGTCTGTGTCGAGAGGGAGAATAGGGTAAAACTTGTTTGTGTTGACGACAACACTCAAATAATCTGTGGTATTTGAGAGTATTCAACTACTTTTTTGTGTAAGTAATATTGATTGTCGATGCTGTAAAGAGAAGCAGAAAATACACTTTAGTAATAAAATGGAAAATAGAAATAGATAATGTAGGTATCACAGATTTTACAATTATTTGAGTGTAGTGATTTCTCATATCCTCGGAAGATTGTGCAAGTTTGGAGGTTGAAATCTGAAATCCTTGGTTCTAACGGAGATCGTAGAATGGATAAAAAAAGTCATCAAAAGAAAAAAAAACATCATGATCAACATGTATAATGTCAGAAAATTAAGATAAAATTATTTACTAATCCACATCAGAGCTATTTCAACTCGAAGGCCCGCTGCGAATAAGTGTGTCAAAAAACGACATTATTTTTTAACCAACCTAATATCACTTTCAACATGTCTGCTCTTTTCCCAGATACTCGTCTCCTCACGCCCATTTTTGTTTCAATACCCACAGAGCCAACCTTTGATTTAAACTGCATATATTCTGGGCGGGCATCTTTTTAATGTACCTGTTATTCTCCCCGACAAAGACAGAAAGACTTTTGAATTCAGTTTGGACTTCTCCTATCCTATTGTCATTGACTATAATATCCACTCATCCCGGACATTTAATTCGTACCTGGAGAAAAGAAAATTTGGATGCATACCTATTCAAATGTTATTTCTGCGAAAGTGAATAAAACAATCTCGAGCAGAATTGGAACGCGGCTCCGCGATTTCACGTTGCGTATATCTAAACATTACAACCCCTCACATCATCCTATTTACTAACGCAATATGTTTATTTGTATAAGACTAAAAATACACGACACATCTTGTTCTCAAAGAAATGTATACATTTATCCCATCGATGGACGAGTGAACAAATACTACACTGAAACTTGGCGACTCGAGCCACTCTTGCAAATGACACATAAGTTAATTGAGAGCAACTAAGTTATACGTCTATACACTGAATGAGATAAAACATGCCAATCTTCTCGCTAGAATCACGCCTTTGTTAAGTTACGAGTGCCCTTGTGGTGAACGATCCCTTAGTCTGGTTTGTGTTTCACGCTATGTGACTGCGTTGTCTGACGATGAATGTAACGAACAGCTCATGTTTATATCTCGGAAAAAAGTGTTCAAGAATCTTTGCTAATTGATGTATTTTTTGTTAGTGTCGCCCATAGTTATATATTTCACGTAAATCCCATCAATCACACATACCATTTCTGACAATTATAAAAGAAATGTGTTTTTCAGGACTAAATTTTAAATTTTGCACTTGTTATGAAAAGTCTTCTTACTCATTGAACATCTCTGATTGTTCCTTGTTTGACGGTAGCAGGCATCTTTGTCCTGATATTAGTTAAGCAAGCGCTCAAAATTAAGACAGTTGTAGTAATTAAAGAAATATACCGATGTCTGCATACACCTTTCACAATGGTTTAATTACAGATAATTTACATATATATATTTGTATTGTAATCTTAGGACACCTTTTTTATTTGATATTAGCCGAATCTTGACTGCATACAGTTATTACGGTAAAATTCCGACTCTCTCCCGTTTACCAAAGTTAACCAAGTCGAAACTGATTATTACCTAGATTGATGATCAAATCGGAATACCAAACGCTGTAAATTTGTACGTGAGGGTGGTATCATGAAATAAGCCTCAGATTGAAAAATCGGAGTGCTGAGTTCGAATTTCAATCGGGTTCGTTACATTCATGCAAATAATCCTCTGGAGTCAGGGATCGAAAAGTGACATTATCGTTGAAGCGGACCACATTCTCCATCTGCAAACACGCATTGGGCCAAGTATAATGGCTCATTCCTTACCCCATGAACCTGGAGAACACCTACGCCCAACAAAATAGAACTTGAAAAGAAGAAGAACAATTAGAAGAATCTTTACTATTAAATATGGACTCAGCTATATCTATCCATCGGCCTATCAACAAAAAAATGTCTCAAACTGAAAGAGATCCGAGGTAAAAAAAGTCACTCATTATTTAAAACTAAAGATTCATATACTTACCAAAAGAAAAGTGACTTTTATTCTACAAATACTTCCATGGCATCGGTTCTGATGGGCTTTCTTCCCTGATGCCCCAGCTACATGAATTTAAGCGTGCTACCAGATTAGCAACTATTCACCCCCCCCCAGTTTTACTGTTGAAATAGCTAAATGCAACCTCCAATTCTGCTTCAACATTTTTTTTCTCGCACGTCCCATCTATGGAATCCCCGTTCATTTTATTGCTTCATTGATAATTCAAATTTTCAAAAATTTAAATGCAACATCAATTGCCATCATTTATCTTCTAGAAGCCTCTTTATTTTTTTGTCCTTTCTTCAATCCTTCCTCTTCATATTCTTTTCATTCTTTTTTTCACTTTAAGTCCCTGTAACCCTCTGCCTAATAGTGACATTACCACATTGCTTGGGGAGAAATGCTAAAAATAATTGTGTAATTGTATACTTTAAACGATGCTTTCGTTGAGTGTTCGATCACAGGAGATTAAGTTCTTTCAATAGGGAATATAAAGAAATAATATTAATGATAATCAAAAATGATCGTTACAAAGTGTAGATTAATGACAATTTAGGCGGAGAAGCCATTGTAATTTCCTAATCTTACAAGCTTAAAGAACTTCTATGTTCAGTTACTTTTGTCAAAGCAGCGGTCACCGCCGTAAAAGAAATAAATGCAACTAAATCAGTCGCATTATTTACAAACATTTACAATCAAAATAGCTAAACAGATTTGGTTCAAGAAGTATTAACTAACAAGTAGACAGAGTGGCAGTTATAAATGAGTAAATATGCACCGATTAATTATCTGAACAGATATAGTGATTTTCTGAGTGTTCCTTTGATATGGCACAAAGCACAGAGCAACCATTGAGGATCGAACTCTCTATCCAGTAATAATCGATTTAACGAGAAAACCTGGCTAAACATTACACCACATCGAAGTGCCTATAGATAGATAGATATAAATTGAAAATAGCTTTCTTCGTTCTATCAGAAGAATTCATATTTTTATTAATATCTGAAATTCTGTTATTATCAGGATTCTCTTGATGATACTGTTTCTTGATATAAAAAAAGTCATTACAGTTTTACCTATAAAATATGGTATATTAATAGATCAATATAAAAGTTAAATAGTCTGGTTATATGTTATATACGAGGTGTGACAATATTTAATGTATTTTCTATTATAATTAAAATAAATTTATTATTAGGAGTACTACTAAAATGAACACAAAAACTCAGGAAACCAAATCTAGTCCTCAACATTCCTTCTCATTCGTGGTATTACACCTTTGAAATATATATACACCTTTATGTGTGAGTTGTAATTTTTACCTTATTTTACCTTCTCTCTCCATGTAACGAAGCAGACAATCATCTCTGAATGATATATCAAGATTATGGAAAGGATGTGGCAGATTTATCGAGCTATACATTAGGATTGCTTCTCTGGTTTTAAAAGCTGTTCTGAAGCCTTTCATTATCAGTTACAAAAGCACATCACTCATCCTTCCCTGAATTTTGACAATTTTGCTCACGTAGTAGTTAAAAAATAGAGTAGTCAGATTCGGTATAAACTCTAACAGAATGAACCACTTTTCTTCACCAAACCTAATAGCCATTATTTGTCCATAAACTGCAGGCATTAGAATTACTGATCAAGAGGCTTTCTCATAGCCTTACATCAAGAGAAATAAGAGCCTTAGCCTATTCCCCTTCATTGACAGCAGAAGATAGCTGATCACTACGGGGTTCTGTCAGTGACATACTTTTCTAATTTCTCTTTTTGATGAAATTTTCTTATATTAAGTGTAACCATTTCATAAATATTCACTAACGTGCTGTGAATGTTTGCAGTATTTTGTCCTTCAAAATATAGGATATATATGGTAGATTTGTTGTGTTTAATATATGCCCAGAGTTGCAACCATTTTGAAAAATGTCTACCACATAACTCTACAAAATAGATTCAAGAATTCATAGCTTTATAATATTTATGGTCTATAAGCGTTGAATATTTATGCTTTCTAGCAAAAAAGAAAATACAAAAATACGAATTCTAATTAATATCTTGTAATTAAATTTGAAGACATATTTCTTTTATTACCAACCATATTTAATATATAATTATAACTTGTGTCCCGACATGAACTTTGAATTTTCGACTTGTACCAGTGATTAATATTCTAATCTATATAAATGCCACAATAACGAGCCCTATATTTTCAAAGTTGACAAGTACCCTTAATTATAAAATGTGAGCAAACTGCATTTGACTTTAACCAATACGTATGATGCGTAAAGACTTCAGTAAGTGTGGTTGGAGTTCGAACGCAAATAAAAGCCAATATTTCAGTTCCTGCTATTTTTCTTCTGGATTTGTTTTGCGCCACACTAAGCTCAATGTTCATTTTCTAAGTTTTGCTTAGGTGTAGCAGAAGTATTAGGTACCCAGTGGCGATCGAACCCACTATTCAGTCGTAATTGATTTAGAGAGAACAGACTAGGTTCATTGAATGACGACAACTATTCAAACAATGAGATGGTAAGGGGGGGGGAAGAAGAAAATAACAAAGAAAAGATATCGAAAGACAGGAATTAAAGTAAGATATATACGAGGGGGTGCTGAAAATTATCGGATCGACAACATTCCTTGAATCTGGTCCAAGTTTACAAACAACAGAACTTTCGGGAGAACTGATTCATAGTTAGACACAACTTTTCTGTCGTACTCACACGCGAAAACACACACACACTCAAATATATATATATATATATATATATATATATATATATATATATATATATATATATTCTATTTTTTTAAAATCATCATTATTTATTTATATATATATATATTAGGTTGGTGCAAAAATAATGACGTAATAATGTCGTTTTTGACGTTAAAAAATACGTCAAAAAACGACATTCTTACGTCATTGTTTTTGCACCAACCTAATATATTCAATTTCTTTTAAATCATCTTTATATATATATATATATATATATATATATATATATATATATATATATATATATATATATATATATAGGATATAGAAGAAATAGAACTCAAAGCCTGTTTGCCGATCGCTTAGAATCAGGTAAGTGGATTTCTGGCTGTTTTTTTTTATTCTTCAACTTTCTTCTGCCATTACAATAATGAGGTTCTCTGACGGCATGTGCGTATTTTTACTTCAACTTTGTCATCCTAAAAGGAGACCGACCGACGGCAAATGCATTTTTTGTTGCCACATTTAGTTACCTGGCGAATTTTTTACGCTTTTTCCATAGACTTGCAGTGTTTTCTCATTCTTTGCTTTGTTAAGCTCAGGAACGACTTCCATGTAAAGAAATGCAAGGTGTCTTTTATTAATAACATCGATCAAACAAGAAATAAGTAATTGAAAATATAGATAGGTAAGGATAACTGAAAGTAGTCGGAAATATATCGTATGCATTTATTTTTTTTCCGATATGATTTATCTACTATGGCTTGCATAAACACACACACACACACACAGACACACACACACTCATATATATATATATATATATATATATATATATATATATATATATATATATATATATATATATATCAGATAGAAATCGACTTGTAACAGAGTAAGACAACCTGGAACTCATAACTCCCAAATGAACATCTTAGGGATAATTTTCCTGTCTTTGATGTTTCTTAAATATCTCATATGTCCAGCAAGTAACCTGTAAGCAGGTCTACATTTTGTACATGTAAATTTTCGGACAGCATTTTCAGACCTGGATGCTTTGTTTTATTGTGCAGAAAGAGTCCACTGGATGACTTACAAATTTTACATTTAGTCTTGCTGATTATCATATAGGTAGATGGGTGTGATTCTGTGCCCATGTTTGTGACTGAGGTGGCATATCTCCAGGAAGTAGACAGGACACATTCATTACACGAGAGGCCTCCTTTGTGTCTCTCTAGGGAAGAAGTTTGACATCTTCCAGATATATCTAGCAGTTAGTTTCAGCTCATCATAAGCATATGTGTTGTGCTAAAATTTTTCAGCGCCAAAAGCAATCAGATTTTTTCACGCCACCATGTCTCTTTTACCCTTTATAAATGTGTCCCTACGGTTATCCATGAAATGTTTTGAGCTGAGCTGCTAGAATTTAGGACGTTTGCCTTTCGGGAGCTCACCGCACAACATATATATTAGGTTGGTGCAAAAATAATGACGTAATAATGTCGTTTTTTGACGTTAAAAAATACGTCAAAAACGACATTATTACGTCATTATTTTTGCACCAACCTAATACCTGCATATATACATATATACTGGCAACTCGTTTTCAAGTACACTCTTGTACCAGAGCGTCTAGCAAAGCCTTATTACAGACGGCCGCTCAACCCATTCACTGTGCATATGGTTTGTAGGAGACAACGCTTAATCTATAGTGATCATTTATTTTTTTATCAAGGAGAGCAAGCTCAAATATTCGGTCAATATAAATTCTAACTTCGTGCTAGTAAAACTTTCAACAGCATCCGTATATTACCTCCACCCAGTTTCACTCACATGTCATAGATTAACTCGTGGTATTGTCTTGAAGCACTTTCGAAATCTGCCGTACGGTGGAATCACCTCCAC
Organism: Acanthosepion lycidas; assembly: GCA_963932145.1. Classification (NCBI taxonomy): domain Eukaryota; kingdom Metazoa; phylum Mollusca; class Cephalopoda; order Sepiida; family Sepiidae; genus Acanthosepion; species Acanthosepion lycidas. Next base: position 118,185,158 of record OZ010584.1, on the reverse strand, counting down.
AGCGTGATATTATCAAGAATTACTCTCCCTAAAAAGTCAACTATGGCAAAATTCGAACTCGGGTCACATAGCTAGAAAGAAAATGTTCTATTTAATTTTTAAAATATTTAATTACTTGTAATTTTGTATTAATTCAAATGATATTAAAGTTATCGTGAATACGCAGTGCAATAGACTCAATAGTCACTATTTAAATTAAAACGAGACGTCTACCCAAATATGTGTATCCCCTACAATAACATTTGAAGTAATAAAAAAATAAATAAATTAATTAATTCTTTAGAAATTGCTTTGTTTAAGTCTCGAATACAAAAATCGTGTATATATGATCTATCGAGAAAACCTGAACGAGGGAATGTACATTCTTTAAAAGGTTAAAAAATTACAAAAATAATCTTCCTGTCACTTACTCTAGGCAATAGTCAAAATTCATGAAAATCCATATTTCCTAAACTACGATTATTTATAACGAAAATAACAGCAATACGTTATGTAAGTTGCTATCCATGTACCAATATAAAACTGAAATATTAAAACGTTATTAATTTTTCAAATTTACCAATCATTTTTGTGAAGTGAATATTTCAGAAGATTTACTCGATAAAATAATAGCAATATAATTTTGTAAGATTAGAAATTAGAATCTATCTCCTCCATACGAGGAATTATGCTCTATTAGTACATCACTAGATATTTCCTATCATAATCTTAAATGACAGCTCTGCAATTTAGCAAATGGTACTACCAGAGCCAGGCATAGAAGGACTAGCGTATAATTTCCTGAAACCTATATTAATGATTCCATAAAGAAAATGTTTGGGTGCCTGTAGATATGGCTTTAATAGCAAGAGAAAGGATGACAATGGAATAGAAGGAAAGAACTCTAAAAGAAGAAAAAAATATTTCTAACAACAATAACTGGAGAACTTGGAACTATGAAAATAAAAACACGAGGCCTATTTGATGATTTTAATCGGTCATCTTGCAAGGGTCTGCAGGAATACTGAAGAAGATGTAAATCATTTTAAATTTGCTGCTTTTTAGTCTTGAACACCGTCTATTAAATAACTGGTATTATCTTGTAAATTATTCAATAACTGGTATTATCTTGTAAAAATATATATTTCTTTTACATATGATTAGAGTAATTGCATATTGTTTCTGTGGTACTTTGTCCCATTAAAACTATATATATATATATATATATATATATATATATATATATATATATATATAGATAGATAGATAGATAGATAGATAGACAAGTTACGAAAAATTGGTAATCCGTATGGGTAGTCCCAAGGAGGATGAAATCCTGAGAGATCAATGTAAATTCAGAGCTAATAATTAAAAAAAAATTTCCTTAATATATATATATATATATATATATATATATATATATATATATATATACACGAGCACCTGCACTGATTCGAACTGCAAATATATTATTAATTACATAAGTGACATCCTCAAAGGGTTACTGTTTCTCTGCTGATGCATCGTGGTAAATTAACTGGTAAATATAATTATTTTACACTGTCTCCCCAGTAAGACGAGTTGTGACACAAGTTCTTTTTTAAGGTGGGGACCCGAGCGTGTACACCCGGGACAGGAATAAAAATAATGTAATGATCCTGACTTGCCATTTCAAATTCAGTGACTTCCTCACCGACATGATGTGGCTTCCCTCTGTCTTTTCTACAAATATTTTCATGGCAAACTCTCTGACGAGCGTTTTTCCCTTGGTTCCTCGAATTCATGTATATAAGCGTGTCACTAGCTTGGTATATAGTTTCCACCCGTTTGAAATAGCTAAATGCAACCGGCATTAGTACTCCAATATTTTCCTTTCTCGCATTTCTCGTCTGTGTTCCATTTGCTTGTTCTCTGTTAAATACAATCTTCAAATATTTAAATTCCACTACAAAAAACATCTTCTTCAATTCCTTTTATCTGTTATCCTTTCGTCAATCCTCCCTATACTCTATTTTCTCTCACTTTCAATCCCTGTTACTCCCTACGTACTAGTGGCATTTCTGCCTTGCGTAGACAAAATGATTTTTAAAAATACCAGTGTAGTCTTGTATAAATCCATATTACTCTTCTGTGTAAGAAGCTGCATGGTTTTTAGGAGACTTTCTGGCGAAAACTTTGCTCGTCTTTTTCCTAAAAGCACCTCGTTTGTAATCAATGTTCTTTTTTCGTCATATATCAAGCTCTGACATTTATAGCTGTATTACTGACACAGGGTAATCTAAAGTTTCTATTGGCACCTTGTCAAAACAACTATTTCAATGTTAGGCACAAATGACTTAAACAAAAAAGCATTCTCATTTTAACTTGTTGTCAACAAAATAAATTGACAACTATCATTTTTGACAGGACAAAATGAAGTGAAAATAGTGACACTGTCATCAATCCCTGCTCAACATATCGATATTTAAAAAATTGAAAAATATAGTTATCTTCTAAAATCTATCAACCTATTTATGCATTATAACCCACATCGTCGTCATATAGTGACAAAATAAACATCATTTTGACGACATTAGTAAATTAGTATAATTACAATAATAATAATAATAATAATAATAATAATAATAATAATAATAAAAAATATTATTATTATTATCATTATAATTATTATTATTATTATTATTATTATTATTATTATTATTATTTTCATTATTATTTTGTTGGTACTCTAGGCATCATAATTATCAATTTTCCTTATTGTCTGGACAGGATTTGGGTCAATGTTATGAGTGGCCATTTATGCAAGACTGCACTGCTGGGGACTGTTTTTATACGCCGAAGACATCTTGAATAATGTTTAAAATGGCTGCGGACAGTTAGTACTTTCTTTACTTCTCCACCAAATGTTGCTTCGTTTGCAAATCAAACAACAATAATAATAAGCAAAATTGGGTAGGGAGGAAAATCTATTGGGAAGTTTGAAAATTACTACCATTTTACGATGTATGCAAGTCATATGTATATGGGCGTACATAAAGTACAAGGGCGAAACCATTAAGGACACAGTAAAAGCTGAACTTACTACTCACTAGTAACTATTCTAGCGAGGCAAGCTTGCTAACTATTACGCCACGTCGGGATGCCCGCAAAAAATTATTTCTTAAGTGTAGCTTTGATGTGAAAGGCCGGAAGTATGGGGCACTCAGTGAGGAACGAATAAATATTCGGTCGGAATTGATCTAGCGAGACATGCTTGCTAATCATTACACCACGTCGCAGTGCCCAAAATGATTCTGTAAGCATAGCTTAGATGTAGCGAAAGGCAGAAAACGGGAAACACTCAGTGAGGATCGAACTCACTACTCAGTCGCAATTAGATTTAGCAAGACAGGCCCGCTAACCTTTATACCACGTCGAAGTTCCTTTAATGGTATATACATGAATATGAGATTAATTAAAAATACAGTTCCTTTGAATATTGAAGTTCAGACATTCGAACGCGACATGTAATTTAAGCCGGCTGACATAAAAAAGAAAACATGAATGTTCAGGTAATGGATATCGGTCTCAGTGCATAGCACGGAGAAAATGAAAGTGAAAGTAAAAGAGAAAAAGAAAGTGAAAGTAAAAGAGAAAATGAAAGCGAACATGAAAATGATAAAAAAAAGAACTATAAAACTATCTCGAATTTAACATTTAGTAAATTGGTGAATAGAAAAACTATCCATAAATTATCATTGTCGAGGTTGTAACAGGTATGAAGAGCATTGACTATTGTAAAATAGAAATCAGAAGAACTTAAATTGTTTCATTGATGATATTGTTAGAATCAGAGAGAATTCTAAGGAGAACTGAAAGAGATGACTAAATACTAACCAGAAGTTAGAACGTGTCATTAAGGCGACGAAAGAATGTGGATCTAACACAATGCATAATAAAGCAGAAAGAAAGGAAATACTGAAGACTTTGAGGACTTTCTATGGATAGTGAAAACAATTGGGAATTATGACCACGGCAGTTTCCTGAAAATACAACATTATGGAAAACAGAATACGGAGCAAGTTAAAGGACTAATATCGAGATTTTCTGACATTAAATTTTCCCCCAATTACTACTGACAGGAACACCAAATATAATAACCTGAATCGATTTGAAAATATGCTACAAGAACTGGAAATACCTGGGCAACTACGCTACCATAAACAATTTGAATAACAAGGTGAGATTTTTAATTTAAAATAAACTTTGCAGTTACTTCACTTTCTGTAAGAACGTGTAGTTTTATAACCAGAGGAATATATATATATATATATATATATATATATATATATATATATATATATATATATATATATATATATATATATATATATAAAATAAAACAGTAGTGTAAAGAAATGTCGTTCAATACATTTGATGGAATGAATAAGCAACGAAAAAATCTTGAAGAACATCGAAAAGAAGAAGACATATATTCATAATCAGAAAGAGACATACAATGAAGCAAGTGGCTTGGAGAATTTCACACTCCCAGATCATATCAAAGCCAACCCGAAACAGGGGAAGGCAGTCCGACAAACGTGGTAACTGGCTTTCTCATTTCAAAGACCTCCTTGGTAATCCCGCAAGTATTTCTGACCACGTGTCCCTCACAAAAGTTCAAATTAGTAGTGCTTTGAACATATCAACAGGAGAGTACACCATTGCAGTGTTGGAATGTGTTCTAATGAAGACAATGAACAAAGCTTTTGGTCCTGACAAGATTACGGTCATCTTATGGAAGCACCCTATTTTTCATCAATTACTTCTTGATCATTGTAATTATGCAAAGGCCAGCCACGTTTCACCAACCATCTGGCTACGATCTCAAATCATCCCTATCCCCAAAAAGGGTGATTTGACATTACCAACCAATTATCGTGGTATTTCCTTGCTTCCTATAGCTGTGAAAATCTATAACAAGCTTCTTCTAAATCGAATTCGCACTGAAGTTGAAACCATTCTACGCAAAAAACAAAATGGTTTCCGCCCAGGTTGTTCCACTCTTGGAGAAATCCTCACATTGCGTAGAATATTCTGCAATAAAACTGCAGCTCTTATCTTTGTAGACTTCAGCAAAGCTTTCGACTCAGTCAACCGCGAGATTATGTTTGAAATTCTTGAACTCTACGGCATGCCAGTAGAATACACAAGTAAAGCCTATATTATAATTATCTCTTTTTAAATATGATTCCATTACTACGTAAGAATTACCAGGATGAAACAGAACTAGGTACTTTAATTTAATTTCTATAATTGAATTGGAAGTTTTTAACTTCTGTTTTTGAAACATGGTAATTCCTATGTAGCTATGGAATCATTTTTTTAAAAATAATTATAATATATATATATATATATATAATGCGATTTCCATGTCAGTTAACAGATTTACTGGACATGAATAGAAATACACGGAATATTAAACGGCGAGTCGTGGTGGAATTATATGTGATATATTAATATTCTTTATAGGGAAGCATAGCATAGTTCGGAAATCCAATTGAAACCTAGAGTCACAATGTATTTTGCTTCCTATGTTCATATATATATATATATATATATATATATATATATATATATATATATATATGTGTGTGTGTGTGTGTGTGCATGTATGTATGTATGTATATATATGTATGCATGTATGTATGAATATGGTTTATGAAAAACATTTTTACAAACCTTGAAAGCGAGTTCCTCACAGCAAAACAAGGAAAAACTTCCATGTAAACACATGTCCGCAAATCCTTCATATTTGAGCTATGAAGTTTAAAGTTTACGGTAGACGCTTGTAAATGTACAAATTTGAGGTCAGGGGAACAAACATGCCTAGAACCGTTCCTCTTCAACGTATCTATCTTTCATGTTAAAAATGTGCTGGTGCCCCATCATATATTAATCACATGCGTCTTAGTATTAGCAGAGGCACATCCTCAACACCAGCTCACACATTAATCGAAAAACGATGCTGGGGTTTAACCTGTATTGTACTATAGGGATTCCTATCCGCCCGGAAATGTTGGTTGCGTAAAATTGTTATCCCATCACTTCCAAATGTTGTCTCTTTTTTCGTAAACAAGACTGAAAAGACAAAAAACAGATCAGCAGTTTGTGCAATAAACCATCAGCTAAAGTTCTGTGTTGTTAATTGATTAGAGGGCAAAAGACTCTGTACTTGTTGCAAATACTATGGATACAAGAACATGCCTTGAATTACCGTCTATGCAGTACTATGTGATGAAAGACATGCTAAGGTCACTTGTCGTGTGTTGATAGCTGGAGAGTCTTCTCTCTCAGCAAAATGACAATAAACAGCAGCAAAGTGACTAGACTGCCTTCTGTCTGGAAACGTAGTCTGATACCGTGCTGCATCCTCGCGTCCAGTACCATTTGCGCGACTGTATGTAAAAATCATATCTGCCTGGTCACGATGTGAATACCCTGCCATTGTTAAACGGTACACTTCTCAGCCAGCTCACTAGTAAAAGTTAAAAGTTCAAGACAGACTAGCCACAAATTTATACAATATATATATATGTATATATATATATTATATATATAATATATATATTATATATGTATATATAATATATATATATTATATATGTATATATATTATAATATATATATATATATTATAATATATATATATTATATGTATATATAAATACAAATTTATACAATATATATATATATATATATATATATATATATATATATATATATATATATATATATATATGTATGTATGTATATATATAGTTTAAGAAAAAGTAGGTGATCCGTATGTGTAAACCTAAGGAGGATAAAATCCAGAGAGCTCAATATAAATCAAGAGCAAATAATTTAAATAAAAACAGACCACTTTAACTTCCATGTAATAAATTATTTCACCACAGCCCTTTTAAAGGACTGCGGATCATCAGACTTTACTTCCAAACAAAAAATGAAAATAAAATTTACACATTTTTGACGGGCCGTATTAAACATATGTAAATTAACGAAGTGTGGAAGTGAGGGGGGAGAGAGAAGACATGAGTGAGTTAGCAGATATTGACACATTTAAACGATGAAATGTGGTGAAATAATTTATTACATGGAACTTTGAATTGGTCTGATTTTATTATATATATATATATATATATATATATATATATATATAATTCTGTATTTGGCCAGCTATTCCTATTTTATACGAGTTTCATTACATTGTAACCGTGTTCGATAATGTCAACTATGAACACGTTCGTAATGTGCTGACCATGTTTAAAAAATAAACAAAAAAAAACATTCCTATAACTCTAGATACATGCACAAAAATCTACACAGAAGTAAAATAAAAAATAAAAAAAAAACATCCTTCGTCATGGATAAAAGCATAGCTGAATGCGCTCGAACATATGAGACATGCGAATAATTTTCACACATCTTTGTCCAGAAAAGACAAATTTATACGAAAACAAGGAAATTAGATAAAAAAAAAAATCAAACTCAGTATTTCGTCAGTCATGTATGAAGTGAAGTTAAAAATGAAGCGGAGGATATATTCAAATGCTGACGGTATATATTAGGCTGTTGCAAAAATAATGACGTAATAATGTCGTTTTTTGACGTTAAAAATACGTCAAAAAACGACAATATTACGTCATTATTTTTGCACCAACCTAATAAAATGTTTGACAAAATAGAACGGTGTAGCTGTCTACATTCATATAAACCTGCTTTGCGTAACAAACCGTTGAGAAGATGCTTTCCCTGATCTATACAATATTAACCCCTAGATGTCCCTCGTCAAGCTTTATAGCTCCAACGTAACCACATATAAATTACATCTTACCTTCTCTTCTTACGATCTTAAACATCATCATTTAGTCACCGTTTAACTTGAGTGGCTCATGGGCCTTGTAATGCATTACTAACATTAGTCAACTTGTTATTATAATAATAATAATTATTATTATTATCTGAAATTCGATGATGGTGATCGTGATGTTAAAATAATGCTGATGAGAATTTTGTCGGCAATAGCGTTGTGCATGATGATAATGCCAAAAGTCACTGCGGATGTGTCTAGCCGACATGTTGTGACTTGATCCCAGAGCGGAACAACTCCCCGGAAGCGCTTCAACGAACACCGATAAACAGAATAACGAAGGACACAATAAAAGCAAAAGCAAGTATGGTGTTAAAACAAAGAAACACAAGTATACATTTCCTGAACCAGACAACATGACTGATCTGTCTCCTCGAGCAGGCCCACTGAGAAACGTCGTAATTATAATGAAAAATAGAGAAGAGGAAGAAGAAGAAAAAACACGTCACAAGCATTAGAGAGCAAGTGGAAAACGAATATAAATAAGTAAATGAAAATAGATTGAAATTTGGAGACAACAGTAGCCATGTTGTTTGGTATGGTTGGGAAGAGGGTTGTTGTTGTTACGGTCCACAATTTGCGATGGAAATGTTTATTTGTGAATTTTTTTCAACTCGTGTTTTTTTACATTGTTTATTTTCTGATTTGCTTTGTTTCTTTTAGAAATTCAGTTTCGGGTTTGAGAGATGTCTTGTTTCTATTTAGAAATAGTCTTTGAGGAATCGTAAAAATGTACCGTTTCTGTCTCAATTTTTAACGCCTCTTGCTTCCACATTTACTCTCCCTTTTAAGTATTATTCAACATTATTTTTAAAATTTGCTTTCTTGTCTTTCTTCTTTTTTCTTTATTTTATTTTTCTACTTTTTTTCTTTTTCTGATTTTCCTTATTTATTCTTTTTCATTTTATTTCCTCTGATATTTCTCGTCTATTTTTTATCTTGAACTTTTTTTTCTAATTCTTGTTTATTTTTATTTTTCTTTCATTTAACTTCTTATCCTTTCGTTCTGTTTGCATCTCGTTCACATTTCTTTTTACATCTTTGCTTTTTATCACTGATTATTTCAACTTGCTTTCGCAAAGTTTCCATTTTATTCCTTTATTTCCTGCTTTGTTTTATTAATATTTTTTATCCAATTTCTCTAACGAACAATTCTAATGTACCTTCACACTATTAGTCGCTGAGTGGTTTTGACTAGAGATAATGAGACAAACAAGTTTTCTTATTATTCATCCAGTTTCAGGTTTGAGATATGTATTGCTTCTATTTAGAAATAGTCTTTAGGATTCATCAAAATGTACCATTTCTGCCTCAATTGTATTCACCTACACTTATTTTGGAATCTATGAAACTCCCTCTGAATGTTTTCAATTTTCTATCAAATATCTTCTTCCGAATATTTTAAAAGGGTATTTCAAGCAATTTCGCAACAAATATGCATTTTTTAAGTTTTAGGCGTAATACTATAGTGATTTTCCAAGTATAGCTTATATATGACACAAGGCCGAAAGTATGAGGCAGGCAATGAGGATCGAACTCCTGCTCAGTCGTAATTGTTCTAGCGAGACAAGCTCGCTAATATTACACCGCCTCTAGGTGACCAATTATAGTGATTTTCTAAGCGTACTTAGATGTGGCACACGGCCGAAAGTATGGTGCACCCAGTGAGGATCGAATTCATCACTCACTTGTAATTGATCTATCGAGACAATCTTGTTTTCCGGATTTCCAGAGAATTTCAAACTGAAGCTTTATTTTTAGTAATTCTAACTAATTTAGTATCTGTTTTATCATACTATTCTTAATTCATATCTATAAACAATCAAAAAGATATTATTAAGTCTTCACGATTTCGACTTTCATGTAATTGCTTCTTATACACTCATTTCTTTTAGAACTGGTGAATCTACAGACTCTTGGAATAATTCTTCAGGATAATTCCAGTCTCGTTTGTGACGTTCGTGCGACAAAATACGTTTGAGAATGTGATCCGTTCGACACAGTGAAATTTCTGGAAGTTCTTGAAAGACATTCAACCGAAGATCTTGCCAAATATTGTAAGGAATTTCGTTTGTGGATCAAATTGAAAACACACTACTTGAAAATTCTTTAATCATTATTTTATGTAATTCATTAATTCGCCAGTTGCCCGGCTCTGTGCCCGATGTGTGTCTATTTTATCCGTAATGTTTGGGTAACTTCTCAAATCATCTCTACACGGTTCTTTATATATCCATCTATTCAACATTCTCTTTCCCGCGCTTGTAATACCGGATGCAGGCTTAAGGTCTCGTACTTATGCATTCAGTGGCCTGGTTAATGCCAAATGAAGACAGAACTGAACTTCCTATGAAGACTCTCATTTCAAATAATTTGGTTGATAATCTTTTATTATCTTTCATTTACATTCTTTTCCTTCAATTCGTTCTTTACTAAATGTATTGTTTTTTTTTGTTTGCATTTACACAATATTTTCCTTTTTAAATATTCTAAGTCAAAACAAACTTTTCACAATAAAATTAGTATTAAAAGACGGATATAGGTAAAACTTTCAAGATATTCTTATATATATATATAGCAGCAAAATAGTCTGTGACTGTGGGTTTAGACAGGATTTTATTGTTGGCTTGTTTTCCTCTTTCTCTGCTAATTTCTGCTTTTCCTATTTTACTGGCTTTAAATCCACTCACGCACAGACACGAACAGACAAGTTACCAAAATTGGCCTCTCGCTTTCCTGCTAAAAGTTTTAAACCAACTAATGTCGCGCCAATCTAAGTACCTAAGCGTACGACTCGATAAAGACTTCTGGCAAACAAACAGGAAGCAGGAAACAAATGACTCTTGATGTTTTACCTCCGTTTTCCATTGTATACACACCAAGTGCAACACGAACCATGAAAGAAGATATTGTTAACATAATGCCAGAGAACTTATACTGTCTTCAAGAAGCATTATTATCCTTTCTTTCTTTTGTTTTGCAAAGTAGTGGGTCTACTTAGTTCTAGCGCTGGTCGTATTGACTGTATGAATTGCTCGCAAGAATATGTAAATATAGGAAGTATTTGAATTTAGTACATTCAATTCTATTCATCTACGTTTTATATAAGTTTGAGAGTCCATACGCTGAAGGGTACTGATGTGACTGAGATGGAATTCTCTGAGGGCGTTGTTTCTAAATATATATCTACATACGAAATATACTCCTACTAATAGTGACAGTTCTTTTTTCAAAAACATACTATTAAATCTATACACTAACTTAGAAACTGTTTAACGTGGGCGGCTATCCTAGATAGGATACAATCAGTTTTTCATGAAGAATTACAACAGCTTAAAAAATCAATAGTTAAATAACTTTTAAAATTACTTTCAGCACTTTGATCGTATATTTTCTTTTAATGTTGACATTATAAATTTCATGTTCTTACAATAGCAATGTTTCTAATTTTTGTTCAAAACCTTTGTATTTGTAACTCTGTGCACGTTCTGTAATTATATTTTTAATTACAAGCTCTTCATCTTAGGAAATTTAGTAACTGGAAAAACTGGAAATTAATGAGACTGTTTTTATCGTCAGTTTGAAATCTTGTCTGCAATAATTTATAAATATTTTGTGAAATGTTTTGCACGTTTATATTGAAATTATGGCCGTAAATCCTTTCTTTAATTTCCTATAATTTAGGAAAAGATTAAAAGCATTTAATAACATATAACACAGAATAAATATATACATTGCTGGTCAAACCCTTAAGGCCAATGAAAATAAAAGAAACATATAACTTGATAGACTCAATCACTTATTTGAGTAGAGCTTAAAAAATGAAAATAAAAATTGAAACCTTTTTTAGAATTTAATAGTGAAGACGGGTGTACTAGGAAATTAAGCTAAATATTTAAAGAAAACATTAATTGGTAAACAATGAAATTATTTATATTCAGCCATTAGCGCTGTCAACATCTCCCTGCATTACTTGAGATAGAAAAATGGGAAAGATTAAAAGGTTGACAGATTTTGAACGTGGCAGAAATGTCAAGCTGCAAAAGCAAGGGACTTTCTCAATGTGCCATCGCCGGTGAAATTGGACCTAGTAAAACTGCCGTTGCATATTTCTTAAAAGACCCTGGGTGATATGGACCAAAAATTTCAAATTTCGAAGGTGCATTTCTTACTGGTGCGAAAATTATTACCAGTAATATACATATATATATATATATATATATATATATATATATATATATATATATATATATATTTATATATATACATAGATTGTATCAAAAGTATCTGTCTATATTTCTGAGATGAGCTATTATGTACAATATTTACATTATTCAGACTATTGTCCTCATCTTTGTTGACATATTTATCACAACGTTTCGGCCGTTGTACGCTCTGGCCTTCTTCAGGTGGTTGGAATTTCGAAATAAAACCTTTATTAGGCTAGCTGGGTAGACTATTCTAGTTCCACGTGCTATGTCTAAGTCTGTGTCATAGTCCGTATAATGTAAATAGTATATCAAAAGTACCTATACAAACTTTGGGGCTAGGTTCAATACAGACTAGGTTACATTTGGCATTCATGCGCATTTGTGGCTAGTCTGTCTTCGACGTTTAACGTGTGTAGTAGTGAATTATCTGAGAAGGGTTCCGTTTAAGGGTAGCAGGATGTTCATATACCATACGGCTGCGCGAATTGTAAGGACGCGATGCTTCATGGCTGTATCAGATTGCGTTTCCACGCCGAAGGCAGCCAAATCATTCGCTGGTGTATATCGTCGAGTTGCTGAGACAGGATCTGTGACACCACAAATTATGGATTGAGGAAATTCGATTTTTCATTTAACATTTTCTATCGTAAAATGTAAACGTAATAACTCTTAACAGGTGGATTTTCGTACATATGTTTAGATAGACGTTTGTTCTGGTGTGAGGGACACATTCCCAAAATTTGTAAAATTATTTTTGATACACCCTATATATATATATATATATATACATATATTATATATATATATATATATACACGCACACATATATATATATATATGAGACAAAAAGTAAAGCTATAAAAGAGGCGTTTCCCCCGAGAGGATTTACTACCTTCGGGTCCTTCAGGTTATATACTGGAAAACAGATATGTATGTAAGGAAAAACGCACTGGGATTTTGGCGTATAAGCGGGGGCCATAAATCGAATTACCTTATCACATCCGATGACCAGCAGAAAAATGTAGACGCTGTCGGGGAAACGCGCCGTTTATGGGTTTCCCACTTTGAATCATTAACTCCACTTTTTTTTCGGATACTATTTACATCCTAAACACACACGTCCATATATATATATATATATGCACACACATATACACACATGCACGAACGCGTGCACACACGCGCACGCACATATGCACACATGCACGAACGCGTGCGCGTACACACACGCACACAAAAAAACATGTGAGTGTGGGTGTGTGTTGGTGTGTGTGTGTGCGTGAAGAGAAAGATGAAAGAGGGAGTTAGATGTAGACTGAGACTTAAAATGGCTTGTATGAAAGTTTAAAATTCCGGTCTTAGGAAGCTTCCTGGTACAATTACAAGTTTCAAGATAATTCGATATTCGTACACCAAATTTAGAAGAAATTATATGCCCACTAATTGACTTTTATCCACCGTCTTCGATCACGGCCTGCCTCTCACTCCATTAGGGCACGTCGGCGTGGTCTAGTAGTTTGCAAACTTGTTTCGCTAAAACAATTGCGTGGTTAGTTCAATTCTCATTGGATATCCTATATTTTCAGTCTTGTGCCCCATCTAAGCAACACTTAGAAAACCATCATTCTCTCCCACCATTAGACGGAGGTAGGAATTGTCACTGTTGACAACCGTAAAATATAGACTATTTCTACATTCGTTTGAGATGGAACATAAAACAACACAGAAAGTACTTATTTTGATGCCAAACGTCACAATCAGTTCATATCTTTTATTGCGGTGATGCACTTAATCGGGGGAATGCAATTATATTCAAACGATCTACATTTACTGGAACCAACACCCATTTTGTTCAATTTTTAAATTTGTTTGAATCTAATACGTAATAAATAATTTATTGCATCTATCTTCAGAATGCCTTACTTATTACGCCACCGTTTTACCAGTAGAGTAGCTTCCCTTTGGAAATCTGTTTTGTTGTTATAATGTTTTCAAGGTCGTTCTGTTGTTGCACCTCTATATGATATAATTGAGGCATCCGCATTTGTTACAGTAGCTTGCAAGAGAACACTGCCTTTCGACCATGTGCCTTCCACAGAACATTGATTTCGAACTCTATTCTTGCACAAAAGGGGGTCAGGTTTTTGTTTATATTTCTTGTCTATAGACTTCATTCAATCAGGACAATTGCAGATCAGCTTAAATGTATTCTTGCTGACAACTTGAGAAAATGTAAACTGCATTGCTTTTAAGACGCCGTCTTCATTCCCCGAACATTTGAACAGCACAAAATGTGTGTGTGAATGCAAACAAACTGATTTTCGTTTATAAGATATTTAACAATAAAATCTAAATCGAATACATCTGCACATTTCCTCTGTCTCTCGCGAGCATGCGATCATTCACGCGATCATTCACGCAATCCAACGTTTTCGAACGCGTCCGTCTTTATTAGTTTGCTGAGTGCAAGTACGCTTGCGCAATTAATGACTTCCGACGTTTACGCAGTCACTACTCTAACGGTTATGTTTCTATTATATTCAAATGCTTCTCTTCGTTGTCATAGATGATGATATCATTGATGTAAGTAGCGTCGCCTGACTTTCTTAGAGCAACTACTTCAGGTGTTACAATTCACCAGGCCTTTTTAGAATGTCTGTTAACGCATCATACGATCCTTTCTTGGAGACTGCCGTGTCAATGGTAAGAACGAAACAGAGTTCGTTGCCCTCATTCAAGCACGAAGCCTCAAAGTTGAGTAAGTCACGAGCAACATAGTAAGATGAAGGGAATATTAGATTGTGAATAATCTCAAGAAAATTCTTTATATACTGGAGACCAAACTATCATGTAAAGTTCTATTTAACGAACGATATTAAGAAAACATTAATGGAGATTTCTTTGCTATTCTTTTCATGCCTTTCTTTCTTTTTATATTCACCTTTAGTTTTCAATGTTACTTTTTTCTTCCATTTATTATTTATTCTAGATTATCTTTGACTATCATTCGTCGTTTAGTTTTGCTTGTAACTAGTTTGCTTATTATGTTCTTTTATCCTCTCTCTAATTTATTCTTTCTGTTCTTTTTACGTACCTTTTCCCTCTTTTCCTTCTTCCTTTTTCCAAAACTCCTTTTATTATTTTTCTTTTGGTGATTTATTTCCTGTTATTTAATTCCTCACACACCACAAAGTGATCTTCATGAATTATAGCTTAGCACAGCACAAAGCGAAATAATGTCCCATGGATTTTGAAAATTGCAGAACATCAAAGATTCAATTGAGTAGTATTTGTCTGCCTTTAAAAACAGCATTGGCTATGATCACTTTCGTATAATCTACAGTTGTATTAGTAATAGTAAATCTACAAACAACACAACCACGGGACGGGTGAACATCTATTAATAGATACTTGCAATATCTATTGTAAAATTCAGCATTTCTTTTTCACGCGTATGCGCGCATAGAAACATGTCGTATATAATCCCGACCTAATATTGAAGCTAACTTTTAGGGGGTCGCATCATATATTGGATATAAAATGTGTATAAAATTGACTCTAGCTACGCAACTGACAAAACTATATATCCAATTACTACAGTCAAATTAGCTTCAAAATTACGTCTTCAAAAGTCGCATATATTCTCTCTTTTGTATATAAACTCGTTATAACTGGGTTATTTGTTCTTTTCCTTTTGTTTTTGGAAGGGGACTTTCCCCGAGCTCAAACGGCAATATTTAATGGACAGGATATTAAACAACTATATCAACAACTAAATATACCAGCCGCTTTCTCTCTCGCTGTTACTCTTTTCCTCTCTCATTCAATATATTTCTTTTTTCTTTCTTTCCTTCTTCTACCTTTACTATGTGTGCCTTTCATTTCCATTCTCTTTTTGGTTTGTTATAAAACGGGTGTAACAGCAAAAATGTCCAAATCGTGTAACAGAAAAATTGTCCAAACGATGTAACAGCAAAATTGTCCAAATTGTGTAACAGCAAAATTGTCCAATTGTAAGATTAAGCTTTGAACCGTTTTATTTTAGAAATGATTAAAGATATCTTACTGGAATTCTAAGAGGATTTTATAACACTATTGGACTCTACTTTGAAAAATAAGAATATATTTAGCCCCATAGTTGAAATGATGATCCCTCTTCCTGTTGGGACGTCCTGGTGCAGTTTTTCTCTCTACTGCTCTATCTTTTTAAAAAATTATTCACCTTTTTTTTATGGTTCTTGAATGAACATTGAAGATGGAAACCAGATTATGAATGTTACTTCCATTACTCAAGACCTGAATGATCTGTTTTCTCACATCTTTGCTCAGTTCAGAAGATGTTCAGATGATTTTAACCTGTCCTTTTTCTAATTGAATAACTCAAAGTGTTTTTCAGTAATTCTTAGAAAAAATGTTGTCAAAATGACTTATAGTCTTACCTGAAAACCTGGAAATTAGTGTTTTTGTTTTTGTTTAGATATTAAACATTTTGTGATATGGACAATTATCCCATTTGGAAAATGTTGCTGTTACACCCGGTATATTAAACTGGTGATAGATTCCCCTACCGTCTAAATTCGTTCCAATTAATTTTGATTTCTTTCTAATATAGTCTTCTTTTCTTGGCGGAACTCAAGACTGAATTCAAAGTAGAGCTAAATAATAAAATCAAAACAATTTGCATTTCTATCATTCGAAAAATTATAAAATGCGGTTTTTTATACTGAAGTTTTGCTAATATATATATCATGAAATTATCTTAGGTAATATTAGGTTGATGCAAAAATAATGACGTAATAATGTCGTTTTTTGACGTATTTTTAACGTCAAAAAACGACATTATTAGGTCATTACTTTTGCAACGACCGATTATATATACTGATACCTCAGATACCAGAGAGGAGCGACGTGTCAGTGCCTTTCATCTTCGCTGTCTGAGCCGCATTCGGGACATCAACTGCTATGACCGGGTCACCACCGCTGTACTTTTCAACTGCGCCCATTTAACCAGCTCTTCTCCAATAGCGCCGGCTGCGCTTGGACATAAACGCATCGTTTGCCGGATGGGAGGATTCCGAATGAGCTTGTGTACGAGAAACTGGCCACCGGCAAGACCGCACCTTATCTTTGCTTCAACGCGGTTTGCACCACTGCCTGCTGAGAGGGGAGGAGAAATAATGGCTTACCACCGGAAAAGTTTGCTCGACGAAAAAACATATCATGGCGACATTAGGGGAGTGCATCTTCACATTCATTCGTTGCATTCCCGTGCGGTCTTGGACAGCTATCAGGGAACAGATCCATAGTCTGTCAAGCCCGACGGACGCCACACTAAAATCTGATATTTGAACTCTTGCACAATGCCATTTCTGCTTTTGTTAGAGAAGCTATTATAAATTAGTATATGTATACTTGTGCTTTATTTTGATAAATACTATTAAATTTAATTATACGCTGTTCTTCCTAATGGAAAATTCAAATAATTTAATTTTGTATGATTATGCTTTATACGTTGTAATAAATTTATTAAAGCATAAAGAATAACACGAACGGACGTCGCCAGCAATTGTTTGTTTTCTCTCCCTCATATTCTACCAACTGAACGCTGTGGAGATATTATTGATGTTTAGAATAATAAAACCATAGTTTGAAAGCATTTGTATTATAGGGCAGTAAGCGTATAATGCGACTAGGACAGAAAATCGAAAAGACTGAAATATTTTAAAGGCAAATCGATTAA
This sequence comes from Acanthosepion lycidas, assembly GCA_963932145.1. Classification (NCBI taxonomy): domain Eukaryota; kingdom Metazoa; phylum Mollusca; class Cephalopoda; order Sepiida; family Sepiidae; genus Acanthosepion; species Acanthosepion lycidas. Next base: position 118,167,316 of record OZ010584.1, on the reverse strand, counting down.
ACATTCATTGTAATGAAAAAAATCAATAGCTTATGTTGGTTAAATTTGTTAATTTTCTTATTGGACCGAAACATTTGGAACTATACAAGCGATGCTATGAACGATCTTACTTCTTTTGACAAAACTCTCAAAATAATATATTAAAAGTAAAATTTTGAAATATTAAAATTTCTAAAAACAATTAAAAGTTATGCAATTAAATATATTACCTTGCGTGTTAAGGATAATTTTATGACACTACTAAAAAAAAAAAAAGAATGTTTCTTTGATAAAAATTCTATAAGTGAGCATAAACCAACATTACTAAAGACCGATTGTTACCGAAATTATACAGAGCGAATCATTTCCTCGTCTTTGTTATTATCGAAACTTTTCAGCCACCGGCTTTATATCTCACGGTCACGGTAACGTTCAGCGAATTTAAATCTGAACGCTTTACTTCATCTACGGGGATGAATTGTTCTCATTCTGTTCTAGCATTGATCAGTTCTTGCTCGCCATGTTTCAGTACAAACCTGATCCAGGGATTGAAATCACTATTAATATTCCACCTATTTAGGTACCAACACTTTAATCCACTATGGTGTTGTCCAGGTGATAGCAACCTCGTGTCAACAACAGCAAATATGGAGATATTTGTCCGATTGTAAATAAGGAAATTTACCGAAAAAATTTAGACAGAAATCTACTGAACATGTATTTAAAAAACACGACGACAATCAGTTGGAATTCCTATTTATCAGGTCATCCCATAAGTTCTGTCCGAATGTTAACTTTTTGTTAAAATGAACGAAACTTAAAGAGTATTTTATAATGTCTAATGGAGCTGAACATTATTTTTATGTTTAGCTGCATTTAAACTGATCAAATTTTATTTCAGAGAACAATAAAAATAAATTTTGTTTGATTAAAACCCTGCTAACATGGAAGTAACCAAGAATCATTTGAGGCACATAAAGCTTTGAGTTCAAGAAAGGAAACTCAGCAGCCGAAGCAGCTAGAAGCATTCACTCAGTTTATGGAGAGGAATGTGTGAATGAAAGAACTTGCAGAAGATGGTTTGCAAAATTCAGAGGTGGAGATTTCACCCATGAAGATGAAGATCGAACCGGACGTCCAGTTGAGTTTGATGAAAAGCTTCTTGAAGCAGACCTTGAAGAAAATCCTGCTTTATCAGTTGAGGAATTGGCAGTGGTTCTCAGTTCAAATCATACAACTGTTCATCGTCATCTTCAACAACTTGGAAAAGTTCCTAAACTTGTAACATAGGTGTCTCATGAATTGTCTGAAAACAACCTCAAATCCCGAGTTGACATCTGCTCTTCTCTCCATTCTCGCCAACTTGTTTCACCTTTTTTGGATAGACTTTTGTCTGGCGACGAAAAGTGGATCTTTTATCGAAATGTTAAGCGTCTTAGTCAGTGGCTTGCTAAAGGGGAAGGACCCCAGCCACAGCCGAGAAGGGAACTTCATGTGCAAGAGGTTCTTCTTTCAATCTGGTGGGATCGCCAAGGAATAATCCACTTTTAATTCTTATCGCCTAATGCAATGCTCAAATATACTGTCAGCAATTAAAGCGTTTGAACCAAGCTATGAGGAAAAAAGACCTGCTCTCGTGAATCGAAAAGGGGTGATGTTTCATCAGGACAATGCTCGACCCCACACAGCAAGAATCACGTCACAAAAGATCGAAGAACTTGGTTGGGAGAAAATTCTTATTCTCCCGATCTTGCTCCTTCAGACTACCATTTTTTTCGTAGCTTTCAGAATCATTTGGAAGAAACAGCTTTTGTAACACAGGAAGAGGTTAAAACTGACATTTGTGAGTTCTTCGAATCAAAGCCAAAAGAATTTTACAGTAATGGAATTAGCAAGCTTGTTAATAGATGGAAGGAAGTCATACATAATCAGGAAAAATACATTGTTGATTGAATCTGTAATTAAATGTAACATTTGTCACTTGTTTTCTTTATTCAAAATTCTGACAGAACTTATGCGATGACCTGATATATAGACGCATAGGTTTTTTCTTTCCGACATATTTCTATAAATAACAGTTAGAATTCAAAACAAATTATCAAAGACAAAACGCATTTTGATTTTACGGACTTACATCCTATTTAATTTTAAAGTTTACTTGAACGTTTCATAAAATTATTTCCGGTGGCATCTCGATGTAATATGATGTTTAACAAGCTTGTCTCGCGAGGAAGATTGAGACTGAGAAATGAGTTTCATCCTCACTGAGGGGCCCATCATTTCGGCCTTGTGCCACATCTAAGCTCTGCTTAGAAAATCGTTTAAGGGTACTTCGTAAACACTCCAGATCTCTCTATATCAAATACGACTGTGTAGTGAGTCCAATTCTAGACGGATACTCCCTAACCTCGGCCTTGTGCCACATCTAATCTATTTTTTAAGAATATATAAATGAAAGTTTTAAAAATATTTTAGTTCGTCCCCGTCTTTCAATATTTGTAACACTTGCCTAATTATTTATCTTTTTTTTATTTGTTTTTGAATTTAATATTTTCTTTCTTTCCGAGCAAATGATATCAGGTTATTTCTAAGATCAATGTTTGAATCATAGTCGCTTTTAAATTTCTTAGTGTCCTTAAAACTATATATGCTTTTTTTTAAATGGTTTTAACCAAAAATAAGGAAGTAGTGAAAATATCCCTCTATAAGTAATGGCTTTATGTCAGCTCGTCAATCAAGTCTTTTGCTCTAGAAATATATTCCACGATCATTGCACAACTGCAGATGAACTGAAAGAATACTATATTATCTCGTTCTGGCCAACTTCTCGACACGTCGTCGATGTTTATATCGCAAGGAATTATGTAAAAAGTCTTAAATTCTTGCGATCTTAAGAATTTTGTTAAGGAATTTCACATGAAAAACATTATTTATAAAATTAGTAATTCTTTAAGGCAAAAATTCCAACAGTATATGCCTGATCGTATACGAGATTGTACACATATTGGTGGGATTTCATTTTTCTATAAATGTCTACAAGTAATGTGTGTGTACAATATGGAGTCTAGTCAGAACCCCCACCACGCTTCTTTTCATTCGGGAGCCAGAGGAACATTCAATGAAATTTAGCTGAACATTGTGTAATAAGAGATCTGATATGTTGGTCATTACTATTGATTTAAGCAAGAGAGCAAATTTATGAAATATCGCCACATGTTGCTCTTTCAAATGTATTTTGATTTGTAAGCTAAATAACTAATACAATATTTGATTTTCTTTCTTTGTTTCACATGAAACAATATAAATAGCAATTCTTTAGGGCAAAATAGACATGGCACAGTTATGGAAGTACAAGAAAATCGATATGAAATATTTAAATTTAAAATATAGTAGCAATAAAAAAAAATATTCCTTATAGTGTTCATAATATCCGTTTAAACTGTGATTTCGATTCTGATTTCTCTTTCAATATGCACAGTATTCGATTACAATTAAATACAAACCTGTATATTATCTGAGTTAGAATTTATCTGGCCAAAACAATGTTTCAGTGCATCTTAATTTTCCCTTTTGGCGAATGAATTTGTTCTTTTTCTTAAATGAAAATAAAAAGGAAAACGTCAATTAAAAGTATATGTTGTGAGTATGACGCCCCCCAAAATAATAATAAAAAAATAAAGACGCTATTTAACCATAATCCCTACTATCATGTCTCTATGGTGCGTAAGCTCGAAGCTCAAATAGAAAACGCAGACCGGTATTCGACTCCAGGTAAAATGTAGGATTTCGAATGCTCATTTTAAATACATCCTTCCCAGATGAAAGGCTGAATAAAACATATTCTCTCTACTCGAATTCCGAAATCCCTCATGCTATCCGGCCTAAGTAATTATCAATGGTACCGTAGGCGTTACTAAAAGCTCACATGGTAGAATATTAATCAGAAATAATTACACATTTAATCCCTTTGTGGGTATAAATTTTTTTTTTTTTTTTTGCTTTTACATTGTGTGTGTGTGTTTTTTTTTTTAAAGAAAGATACTTTCCCTTTTTCGCCTCTTTTCAAATTCTGATCTACAACAGAAGGCTGTCTACTTTAATTCTGATTGTGAATGTCGCTTAACGATCAGGACGTAAGATTAAGAAATAACAATAAAGTCGATTGCGATTCTATTCTTTATTTACAGTGTATACAGATCTTTTGTCAATGTTACCAAATCTTACGGCAAAAAGTAAACGTCATTCCATCTATCTTTAAAAAAAAAGATATAGCGACAAAACATTCTTATCTACGCATGATGTCTATATTTAAGTTAAAGTTAAACAAAACAAAATATTATCACTGCCGCCAATGTTAAAGAAAATCATGGATTTGAATACAAGATCTTGCAAGAATTTTTATGGTTATTTTTATTTTCACTGCATACAAACAATATCTAAATCGATTCGACATTTTAAACTGCTATTTTTTTTATTTAAGATTTATTGGCAATATATATGTATGTGCATATATATATATATATATATATATATATATATATATATATATATATATATATATATATATATGTATGTATGTATGCTTTTATGTGTGTGTGCGCACAGAACGAATAATGTAGCAGCAAGAAGTAATTCAAACATATTTTATTGAAGGCAATATTTGGTTTATTTTTTTAATTTTTTGCAGTTTGCATATAAGCTGTCGTAAACCCGGTTCAGACAAATCTTTTCGATCTTATCCATATATATATATATATACATATATATATATATATAAATATATATATATATATATATATATATATATATATATATATATATATATAAAGGAGAGATTAATGTTTTCCAACGAGAGAAAATGATATATTTTAAAGAGAGAAAAAGCTACAAGTGATTTTGTTTATTATGTCGATTTTTTTATACTTCATTCCGTAAATTTTGCTGCAAGGGTTTTGGATCTTGTGACCCTCCTCTGGAGAAGAATGATTAATTAAACATATTATTTAAAGGAATCAATGTTTTCTTCCTATGTTAAACTTTTTAACCACTGTCTTGTGCGCTTACTAGTAGTCATTCAGTATGTGAATGTCTTGAAGTGGCCGAAAAACGTTTCAAAATTCCAACAGTATGTGCCTGATCGTATGCGAGATGGTACATATATTGGTGGGATTTCATTTTTCTATAAATGTCTACAAGTAACATGTGTGTGTACAATATGGAGTCTAGTCAGAACTATCACCATGCTTCTTTTCTTTCGGGAGCCAGAGAATCATTCAATGAGATTTAGCTGAATATTGTGTAATAACAGATCTGATATGTTGGTCACTACTATTGATTTAAGCATGAGGGCAAATTAATGAAATATCGCCACATGTTGCTCTTTGAAATGTAATTGATTTGTATGCTAAATAACTAATACAATATTTGCTTTTCTTTCTTTTGCTAGGATGTAGCTGTGTTGCCCATCTCTTCAGGCTACCGGAGCAAACAACAAGAGATTAAGATGTCTTCCGTAAAATTCAAATCATTCGAAATGTCCTCGTCATGGCCGTCGTCAACGCAGCTGCTAACGTTACCACCACCGCCTTCGCCGCCGCCGCCGTCGCCGTCGCCGTTATTATCGTCTTCGTCCCGGACACTTTGCTTGATGTCGATGACATCACGGTCGAGACAGTCACCTCACGCGCGGCCCACTCGAACACGATCACGCCTAACCGTGCATATACAGCCTTTACAATCGCGGACGGCATCATCATCTTCGGATATCTCTTTTCCACCTTCTCCCCCTTCCCCTCCACCCCCTCCTTCTTCTTCTACTTCTTCTTCTACAGCAGATTCGACAACTTCTAGACTCGTAACGTCCGACCCTCCCCACAGGTCTAATACGAAAACTCACTCGACTTCCTCCTATTTTTATCCTTTTTCATCGCATTCGGACACTTCAGGTTCTTCTGTACAATTTTTAAGCTCCAAGTCCTTCCGATTCACGCCGAATTCTATGTCGTCTTTGTCTTCACATTGGTTGCCAATACTCACTGTCTTATTACTGCTTCTTCACACATCACACGCTTGGGGATTTGAGTGTCCCAAACAGTGCGAATGTCATAATCTACGCGACCCGAACCGCGTGTCAACCTCAATGGCTGCACGGTGTCGTGTCAACGATAGCATGGCTCGCTACAACTTCAGCGTCTTCTCGCCACGTTACACCACTGTCCTGGTGCTCCAGTGTCAGGGAAAAGCCCTAACGCCGGTCAACCACATGTTCAGGGACCTCTTCTACCTCGAGGAGCTGGTCTTTAAAGACTGTCGATTTAATACCATTCCAGATTATACACTGGCTGGCCTTACCAACCTCAAGAATTTCAGTATTTTTGGCGCCGATCGGCTGACGTTCACGCCACGACTCTTTCAGAAATTAATGAACCTGCAAAACTTGGAGATAATCCGAAGCGGATTCCAATCGGTGCCCGTGAACTTTCTGTGTCACTCAACGCGAATACGCTCATTAATATTTTCCGAAAATGAAATCTTCACGTTGCGCGACCTGAAGAATCTATGCCTGGTCAACGCCACATTGCTGGGTCAAATAAGCCGACTAGATTTAAGTTACAATAACATTAAAGAGATCACTGAGGATTTTGACGCGATGTTTACTGGTATTGAGATGGTCAACTTTGTCGGAAATAAAATAGAGTCTATAGTCAACAACAGCTGCTCCGAATTGTACGATTTGACGGTATTGGACTTGTCTCGAAATCGAATCAAGGAGTTCCCGCTTGATTTCCTCGAATATTCAGACAATTTGATGCAGTTAGGATTGTCACACAATCCGATCAGTCGACTCTTTCCTGTATTTAGTAGTCTTTCTAACTTGAGGATATTTGAGGCTGAGCATACACATCTTGACAATAACATCTGGTCTGATCTAAATGAAAAACCCCAATTAGAAAGCTTAAACCTGGCTTATTGCCACCTGTCATTAATCAACAAGTCAGTCATGAACAAACTAACCTCCCTTATACGGCTAAACCTGCACAGCAACTCAATTAGCCGCTTGTCACCGAACGTGTTCTCGTCTAATAGGAAGCTCGAGGTTCTTATTCTCACTAACAATACCTTGATACACCTGGATGAAAACTCCCTCCACGGTCTAACCGGTCTCAGACATCTCGATCTGAGTTACAACAGTCTCTCTGCCATTCACATTGACGCCTTCCACGATTTAATAAACGTTGAAAAGTTAGATATGAGTTATAACGAATTGCAGGAGATCCCAAACTCTATTCATCCATTGAATCGAGTGCAGGAGTTATACTTTGAGGGAAATCAAATTCGGAGAATCTACAAGGACTTTTTCAAAGGAATGGATTCAGTCAATCGAATTGTACTGGCAAAAAACCTCATTCACGTGGTCGATGCTAACAGCTTCGCTCGCTGTCTGAATCTACACATTCTTGACCTGAGCGACAACAACATCACCAGCGTTCACGAGGACGCGTTCGAGGGTCTCAAGCAGTTGATCGGAGTTAGTCTGGCGCATAACAGGATTCGCAACATCGGCACGGCCCTCTGGAAGCAGATCAACTTGAGTCAGGTTCATTTACAGAACAACTTAATTGAAGAAATCATGGCGTCGAACTTCCCGGACAGCATTAAATTTCTGAACATCTCGCACAACCGTATACGCGTAGTGCGACCTTTTACTTTTTCGAACAAAGACACTCTCGTCGAGGTTGACCTCCGCTCTAACCGAATCAGTCGTCTAACCAAAGACGCCATCAGCGTGTCGCACCGAGTGCGGGCGATTCCGGACGTCTATCTGATGGATAATCCGTTCCGATGTGACTGTAATCTCGTCTGGTTGAAACAGTTGGCCGACGTGAGACCACGCAAAAGGAACGGCCTGCCGTACATCCCGGATCTTGACGATCTAGAATGCCAATCAAATAATACTAGTTGGCTACCGACGGGCCGCATCTATCATATAAGCGAGTCGGATTTCTTGTGCAAATATCTGGACGAATGCGCCGCCGACTGTATCTGCTGTCATTTTGACATGTGCGACTGTAAAAGCATCTGTCCGAAAATGTGCAATTGTTACCGATCGTTCGATCGCAGGTCTAATTTTATCGACTGCACCAATAGCAGTTTGAACGACTCTCGTTTCCTGCCTTCGAACGCTACAAAAATCTTCTTGAGCGGCAACCGTCTTGGCTCACTGTCGAAACATTCGTTTTTACGTCAGCGCGAGATGTTGGTCGTTCTCTACTTGAATCGTTCGCATATAACGGACGTGCAAAACGGCACGTTCATGACGCTAATCAATCTCAGGGAGCTGTACATGCACGATAACTTGCTCAGCGTCTTGACCCGAGAGACCTTCCAGGGGCTGGCCGGCCTCGAGGTACTCACCCTGAACAACAATATGATCAGCTATATTGCGCCCGGTATGTTTCTTCAAATACCGCGCTTGAAAACGATTGATCTAAGCGGCAACGGACTGCACACACTGGACCCAAGTTTCATGGCGATTACCACCTTCGAAAGTATTTCGTTGCGTGGCAATCCCTGGCTTTGCAAATGTCCACTCGTCATGGCCCTGCAGGAGATGTACATAACAGACCCGGAGGTAATCCCACATTCAGAAGAGGTATTTTGTGACCATGAAGAAATCATCAACAGTAGCGTGTCGCAGTTCACGGTTTACCATATGTTCGATTATGACGTTCAGCTGTATTGTTTGAACGTGACAACGTCCGGAAACTTCTCGGCCCAACCCAGCCCAGTGATGGAGATGAAGGTCCTCCTTGCCCTGGCCATTTTTTCGGCCGTCTTCATCACTCTCATGGTGGCGATCATCAGTGTCATCTGCTACCGGGAAGAGCTTAAAGTCTGGCTCTTTACCCAGTATGGGTGGCGTGTCGGTGACGACTGGGCCAGATTGGACGATTCGAACAGGAAATACGATGTCTTCGTCGCGTATACCAGTAAAAATGCCATGTTTGTCGAGCACGAACTGGCTCCGCGTCTTGAAAGACGCGACCCTCCTTACCGGGTATGTCTCACCTACAGGGACTATGATGTGGACATTTCTTACGCACAGAACACGATAAATTCCATCAACAACAGCAAAAGAACTCTGATGCTTGTCTCCAATGATTTCTTTTGTACGGAGTGGTTTCGCTATGACTTCCAAATTAACAACCACGATGTCCTTAAGGCGCTCTCAGACCGCCTTATAGTCGTTCTCATGGAGAAAATAGACAAGAAGAAACTAAATTGCGATCTTATGTTTTATTCTAGGTCGAAAAAATATTTAAAATATCACGATGCCCGTTTTTGGGATAAACTCTATTATATGTTACCAAAAGTTCGGGGACTGCCACTTATACCACAGACCCCAGAATCAGTAGTCTCGGCGGGGGAACTTCGCGACCAATGCTGCAACAACATTGCCTTCTCGAAGACTTCTCTGGAGAGCGGCTATGAAGAAATCAATTTTGTAAGAAAGAACGTTTATCCGAATTCTGATCAAAATCTTTATATGGCGCCAGTATCGCAAACAAACTGCAAATGAATCTCTTGTTTTTTTTTTGTTTTTTTTTTGTTTTTTTGTTTGTTTTTTTTAATCTTTTACGCTTAAAAATTTTTATTTTTAAATTTTTTCAAAATTCTATTTCGTTTTTGTTTTTTTTTTTATTTTTGTTTCTTATTTTAGTTTTAATTTTCTTATTTTTTTTTCTGATTACAATTACGAAACGATATAGTTGTTAGATAATACGGAATTGCTTTGTCCGTTATTTAGCAATTTTCAAGAAAATAAAATAAAAATCTATTTTCCCCTATTTCCGGACCAATAAATTCACTTTCTTCGAGGCCATATTTTCACCTAATCACATGTTACTCATATATATATATATATATATATATATATATATATATATATATATAGATAGATAGATAGATAGATAGATAGATAGATAGATAGATTATATTAGATATAACATTTAGAAATGTTATCTGGAATAGCAATATTTCTCAAGAAAATAAGCGTAAAATGATCCAGATTTTGCTTGGTAAAATCTAGTAATGGATTAACATTTCATGATGGTCATAACTTAAAGTATTTCAATTAGATAAAATATTTTAAAACATAAATCACTAGAATTCAAAACCATAAGACGTTATCCTCAAATGTGAAAAACCGTCATCTGAAAGCCGTTACAACATTACGCTTATAAATAATGAAAGCACACATATTACTTACTTGTTTTCAAACAAATAAAACCTATTTTTTTGTTAACATTTGTAAAAAAAATATGAGATGCGGTGGAAAATGGTCTTTGAGAAATTGCACATAGATACAAGCGTATACACACACATATATTCTTACATAAATATATATATATATATATATATATATATATATATATATATATATATATATATATATATATATATGTATGTATATATGTATATATGTATATATATATATATATATATATATATATATATATATATATATATATATATATATATGTATGCATGTATATACGCGCACACAGACTTCTCTGTGCGTGCGTGTGCCTTTGTGTGTTCATGTGTGTGAAAATTTGTGACGGAATTTCCCATTGATCTTAGAAGGATAATTCGTAAATTGGAAAAATCGTTCAATGAAATTAATCGTCACAAAACAGTTTGAAGATTTCTCTTAAAGAACATTTGCTGCCTAAATGCACTATATATATATATATATATATATATATATATATATATATATATTTGTATGTATGTATATATGTATGTATGTATGTGACGAAAATAATTTTTATTTGCTTTCTCAGAAAACTTATTATGTTGCCTTTCCTTTTAACGTTGTAAAAGTAACACACGATATATAAATTTTAGATTATGTCATTGCCAGTTCACTCAAATTTTAAAAAAGTTTTAATAAATATATTTTGGACAATCATTTACTGCCTGATACATTTCAAATTGTTATGTTGTCATTTTTAATAGTTATACAAACAAGTAAGCTTTTAATAAAAACTATGTCTGCCTTCACGTAAATAAAGAATCTGTTTATTACGAAATTATGTACAACGAAAAAATTATTTGGGCTTCAATTCTTCCTTTTTTTTTTTTTTTGCATTCATTCTGATGATTATAGCTTTTGTCAAAATGAATAAAATAAAATTAAATAACTTAGCACTTTTCTTACTTTACTTCCTTGCACCTTTTTTGTAAATATTGTAGATAGGTATATGAAGAACCAAGCCCTACATGTTTTATTAAAATTGTTGCGAGGCTTCGCTTTTTTTTTTTTAACAACAGCAAGTATAGATTTTTTAGGTTTTTTGCAAAATTAAAAGAATGGGATCACCTTATCGTTCGAAAACCGGACTTTATTAAGTAAACTTTAATACCAATCACTGGCACCGGTGGAAATTTATCAACTTTTGAACTTGGAGGCAAGCAATAGTTAGTTTCATTGTAATCAAAACTATTTCACATTTTAAAAATTTTATTTGTTTTATTTCTTATTTTCCTTTTTTCTTTTTATTTCTATTGTTCATTTTGTTTGCTTCTGCTTTATGTTTTATTATGGTGGCGCCCCGCTGTTGTAAAATCATTTTTATTGCTTGAATTAATTCGAAAATATAATGTATGCATTCAAACAATTCTCCACTTTTTGATTATATTGTGAGATAAGGCATAATTGTCAATATATATATATATATATATATATATATATATATATATATATATATATATATATATATATATATATATACTTGTTACGTCAGAAATACCCTTATTCGTTTATTTTAAAAGGGTACTAGCAACTATTTTAAAATGAGGATACCTTATCTTAATAATGTGATTTTTAATCCAAACTTTCATCCTCCTCTTCGCGTGTTTCGTGTTTCTTTTTTTGACATATTTCCTTTAGGATTATATCTATATACGTTTTCTTTCTTTTTGTCCGTCTTTTATTCTGTCTGCCTGCTTGTCTGTCTGTCTGTCTCTCTATCAAACTTTCACTTGACATTGTTTTTATATTAGATTTTTATCCTTTTTCTATTTATATATTGTGTGATACTCTATTTTCATATACCTCATCTCAGAAATATAGACAGACTCTTTGTGATACTCTTTATATTTCTTATTATTTATTATGTTTATTTTAAACTTTTAAATTTTCGCAAATACTTTATTTTATTATCCTAAACGATTCCGTGTTTGGTTCCTTGTATTTTTCTTCATTCTTTAATTTCTTGAAATTCGTCAGTTTATTCATTCAAACTTTCTTTCTTTCTTCCGTTCTTTTCCACTGATATCATAATTTACACCGCCCCATCATTCCTTTTGTCTTTTAAAAATTTTCTTTCTAATTTATTTTTCTTTCTAATTTATTTTTCTTTCTCTCTTTTTTCTTTAGATATTCTCTCTCTTTTTTTCTGTTTTTCTCATTTTTAACTTCACTTCTGTAAATTAAATGATTGTTTCTTTTCTATTTGATTTTTTCTGCTTTGTTCATTTAAATTATTTTGACCTGGCATATTTTCCATCATTCATTTTCACCTCTATTTTTATCATCAATCATATTTTACCAGGGTGTTTTTTTTTCAGATCTTTTTACTTTTAATGTCTATTTTTCTTTCCTTCTCCTCTATTCTCTCTTCATTTTTTATATATCATCTGGCCTGTTGCCAATATTTTCTTTATTCATCCGTCCTTAATATATGTGTTTCCTTTGCCACATCATTTCATATTATCACGCATATTTGCCTTCACTGCTGTCATATCAATATAACAAGCTGCATCTGAATCGCAATTAAGTGACTTCGTGATTTCAATCCAGATTTCCGTGTTCCGTTTCGAAGGAAATGAACGGTTCACTAGTCTCTATGAATTATAGTACCTGTTAAATCTACTAAGAATCTAATGAATATTCCATTTCGAAGTATCTTATTTTATCTGATCTCAACACAAAAATATGATAACAATTTGACATCTGGAATAAAATAAACAAAACAAAATATTCAAAATTCATGTGGCAGTTTCAGCTACTTATTGAAGAAAAACTGATTTGGCCTTTTGTAATAAAAATATTGAATAATTTAATGAAACATTTAATTATATTAAACTCTTCTCTAGTTTAGAAATGTTTTCTTAAAAAAAGTAGATAAATTCACCTATCGTCCGGTTCATGAATCTCTCCTGTTTTTTGGGGTTTTTTGTTTATTTTTTGTTGTTGTTTTTTTTTTTAAATAAGAGTAAAGGATTATCCTTTGTTTCATGTTTTCCCGTTCCTTCTAATGTCTAATTCTCTTTCAAACCAAGTAGCCTCTGGCATCTCTGTGGCATTATTGCCTTGCTTGGGGTGAAATGATTAATACAAACACACACAGAACACACACACCACACACACACACACACACACACGACACACCCATCACACACACATACCAAACCCATATATATGTATATATGTATGTATGCATGTATATATTTCCTCTGCATACGTTTAATTTATGTTAATTCAGCATCCAGTCATGCAATTAATTTTTCGTATATTTCCTTGAAACTCTTCAAGAGAACAATTTAGCCATGCTCCAATAAGCAAATTTCGTCGTGTATTTATATATTTCTAGTGTAAATGAATTATTTAAGAAAAAGTGGAGAATTGACGACATATTTAATAATACCTACATGTATATATGTTTAATTTTTTTTTATTATTTATTTATGTGAATTCCTGTTACTTATGCCGTCTACCAGCTTCGAGAAATAATTGTTACTTTTCGCTTCAATACCACCACCTCATAATTGGTAAACCTGACAACGATGCATTTTAGCAAATCTAAGTGCATGTTGTTCTGTTGTTTTCGTGTAATGACGAGCTTTCTATTTCTACTATTCTGATTTTACTTACAGATAACCATCTATCAGAACAGATAAAGTATATCTATGCACCTGGGTGTCACCGATTTTACAAGTATACTGTCAAGCTGGAAATCTGAAAGACTGTGTTTCTTTTGTGAAGTTGCTGTCATAGAATTCAAATTCTAAAATTTATTTCGAATGTGAATTGCTTGCAGTAAAAACAAAATTACCTCTGATATACCGGGACTGTTAAATTTAGATAAAGAAAATATTCAACATTAATAACAAAATGATTACAACATATTTCCACGTTCATTTTTTTATATATCATCTTGAAAAATTAAAATTAAAATAATTTTTGCCAGTTTTGTAAATGAAACATTTTATATTATTCAGTTAAATATGTAGAAATATGGAATTATATTAAATTAATATGAAGCGGAATTTGCAAGCAAATAATATATGTTAATATTAATAAAACTAATCATTATTTAATTATAAAATATGAATTATTAAATAAATAATTGCAAGTATTATTTAAAGCGATTTTAATGATAATAGCGCTATTAATGAAAATTGTTTTACGAATCCTTCATCTACCAAACCTAAAACATTTCTACAATTGCATCAGCACATTTTCCACAGCTTTTGATGATGAATTTTACGCAGCATCTGGATTGCTTCGTGCGCGCTAAAATGATTTGACAAAATGTTAACGGAATAAACAATCTAATTGCTTGTAGCTCTTCTTTTTTCCCAAATAATAGCTGATTTGTGTCAAATAATGAGGTCTAATAATCCGTTCCGTGACACTATCTGTATATATATATATGTGTGTGTGTGTGTTAAGATCAATATCCAACGGCGACAGTTTTTTTTTCAAGCTATTATTCTATTTTCAAACAATATGTGTTCTGTTTGGCTCCATCATACTTTATCGTCTCTTTACTTAAAAGCAATATGAAAAAGAATATAAAAATACATACGTAAAATAAAATATACAAAAAAACTTAAATTAATAAAGAATTAAATAAATTGATTAAATAAAAGACAAATTAATAAGCTACGGATGGACACATAAACACAAGTAAACTTAATAATCATAATCAGCAAAATATAATAAATTAATAGGTAAAATGTTAACAAATACCACTATATTATAGCTACAAATAACTGCATTCGGGTGTCTAATTATTACTACACATTAGCCTCTCGAAATTTTTCATACTTACGCCTTACGACCCACCTAGTAAGCTTTCGAATAATACAATAAAGGTTCTTCCCATATTGATCATTTAGCAAGCATATATAAATAGTCTAGCCAAAACACGACACACATGGGCTGAAGATCGCGTGTAAGCATGAAACAGACTGTCACTTCCAGGTTTTTTTCTTCCACTTTTATTTGTATACTCTCTGCCCCTAATATTGATTACTTTAAATCATAAATATAGCATACCATAAAATTATATTTTATCACAATATATTTTATGTCTGTAAGTAGCTTGGGTGGTAGCTATGACTCAGGAATGTCAGTATTTGAGTTGTGTTTGTAAAATACCACAGGCACGATCAATGTAAATGGCTTTTGAATATGGCAAGCGCTCTTTCCATTAGAATATCTAAAATCATCTAGTTCTCCTGAAATTAATTTCGCGTCATCTACACATAAAATGGTGTTTGTTGTAACCTACAGGATAGATTTGGTTGTCGTCTCAATAATGATCTACTTCAAAAACAGTGAGTAGTTTAAGTAATAGAATAAAGCGTACTGATATATTGAGGAGGTTCAACTTTGAATTGGGTTATCATTCAATGCAAATCTCTTAGTTAACTTATTATTACCATCCTTATGAGAAGTGTCTGCGTTCAGTTTTTGCATCTTCTGTGGACGACCACCGTTTCACGCGTTATTCATGCCTATTCAGAATTTGAATATATTTGTATATTCCTGTTAATAAAGAAGAAAGAGCCATTCACATCCTGAAAAAGAATTATCCCTCCTTCTGACTCTGACAAATAACCTGCTTTTCAGCATTCTTTTATTCTGTGCATTTTGCGTCGCCATGGTCACCATTCGTCTCCATCTTACAATTGAGATTCAGGGTGACATTTAAGGCAGAATAGTTCAATGGCTTGCTGGTTCCATTTGCAACGGGAATTTTGAGGTTACCGGTCCCTCTTCTAAGAAGTTAAAAAGGCATGACCTAAAAGCAGCAGGGTGTTTGAATTCATAGTTTTCCTAATAGACTGTTGATGGTATATGGAGGCCGTGCACTGTCCAAACTACATGCGCACCCAACTCTCACCCGTACAGAGAAGATCCAAATGAATTCAGGAGTTTAAAATCAGGGGTTTACCTTGTCTTAGATGGACAGCCTACCTGCTCTATCGGGTTTCATGACGCAGCTGGTTATGAAGCGCCAGTTTCCGCCTTCATTCTTTCTCCGGTTTGGAGCTGCTATTTGAGATGAATGCCATTGAAGATATTTAAAGATAGTGTGAGCTTGTTCCCACTAACACGCCAGCCTATGACAAACTTCATGCTGCTTTTAAATTATTATTAATTCTGTGAACGCCCCAAGATACATTACCTCCTTACCTATTACGTCACACGCATGTCAGTCGGATGAGTTCATTCCTACAGGTGGGAGAGAGAGAAATCTTTCAGTGCATAGCCGTCTCTTTGGCACCTTAATTCTAACTAAAGAGATATAGGTTTATATATTTTAATGATAGATTGCATTTAAAAAAAAAGCTATTGGCTCTTTCCAGTTTTATAAAGCCCACACAGGTATATTATCCCTTTGCGCCCTGACCACCGCTTTACCTGTGGTAGATAAAAATGGCTTAATGCCCAGCTACCGCTTGAGCAGTGGTAGAGAAAAATAACTTCATACCCAACCACCTGTTCAACGGTAATTAAACCCTTGTAACTATTTTTATATCTACATACCAATTATTTGTGAATTTTGACTCAGGAGTTCAGGTAGGTTAAAATTGTTCAGGTGACGCAGGGCTCAAAGATTTAAATGATTTTACCAAATATTAAATACATAAAATAATTTGGATATTTTAACTAAACTGTATCAAATAATGACGAAAAAGTTTTCTAAATTTGAAGATAATAACGACAGTAAATGTATTGTTATATTTGCATTGAAATATGCGATATTTTATAAGTGAATATATTTATAAATTTAAATTGAAACAAAATTAATAGGAATAAATGTCAATTAAAATGGGAACGTTTAATGAAGGAAACGTAAATTTTCAGAATCAAAGTATTCCCTAATTAGAACAAAGCTTATAAAATACGGGTTTCCCCTTGCCATCAAAAATATTTTTTCGTATTTCAAAAATAAAGTGAAATTATACAATCCATTCATATAAGAGATAAAATTAATCTGTCAATGAAAAATAAGTTCAGACTTGACGCTTTAAAAACAATATATAATATTTATTCAACATATATAAGAAATTTTTATGTTTATACATTCTTTTTATAGATACAAATATTTAAATCAATGCTCTGCTTATAAAAAAAAAAGTATTAAACAAAATTTACTGGCCCGAGATATTTGTTCTCCGACAGGATTCAACCTGTATCCAATACAGAACCTGTCAATTAGCCTGACGTGCTGTTAACCGATCGAGTCACAAAGAATCATTCGATTAGCAAGGTTGAATTTACTGCCTTTAAACTTCAATGTGTGTGTGTGAATGTTCATTCGCAAAATTAATTTAATATGGAAACGAATTTTGCGAATGAACATGCTTATAAAGATGCGTAAATTTCAAGATTGGTTATTCCTAAATTTTCGCTTCAGGATGAAACAGGGCTTGATACTTTAACTCAATTTAATTTTAATAATTATATTGAGGATTTCTGCTCTCGTTTTTAAAACATGAGAACTCTTTAGTAGTGAAGGATTCATATTTTTTTTTAAATGATTATAATATATATATATATATATATATATATATATATATATATAGTATTTCTAAACGCCAAAATTGTTCACATCGTGTAACAGCATATTTATTCATCCCACAAAATATTTAATATCTAATAAAACATTAACTCTCTCTCTCACTCACACACACAGAAACACACACACATATATAGATAGATAGATAGATAGATAGATAGCGAAAGAGTATTTTTACAGATATGTCCTCTTTACAAAAATACCAAATAGAAGTCAATTGAGATAGTTGTCAACGCAACATGAAAACAACCACATTATTAATAAAAAGATATTTTAAACTAAAATATGTAATATTTGTTTCAAATCAGATAATTAAACTTTCAATCAACTAATTTCACTAAAATAAAGTTTCCGAAAAGTAAATGTTATTTTTAATTTTTTTTTAATAAAGTAATTTACGTTGTGCTGACAGATGGATAAAATCATACATTTTGAGCGATATCAAAAATTAAAAATTCCAATGAATTTAAAGTTGTTTTGAAACACAGGAAAGTGTTTTCGTTATTGAAAACATTTTCGTTCATCGAATAACTTGAAATTAAATCTAAAATATTCAAATGTCAAAACTAATTTTAAATTTTATGTATCGGTTTTGTTAGGTGGAACCTCTCTCTCTCTCTCTCTCTCTCTCTCTCTCTAGAGTGAGATGACAAATAATAAAATTGAATATATATATATATATATATATATATATATATATATATATATGTGTGGTGCGAGGAATAAATTGTCGTTTCAATTACGCAAAAATTAAAGTAAGACTTACATATTATTTTAGCAGCTACATTTACTAACATTACACAAAAACATCTTGAAACACTAAAAGTAAATTTATTCAATTAAATCCCCACTGGCTTTAACCACGGGCTCCAGACGACTTCGAATCTCCTGCAACTCTTCTGGATGGTCTCTTTGTTTAAGTTGGGGAGTGCTGCCATAATCCTTGCCTTCAGTTCATCTTTGGTGTTAAAATGAGTTTCTTTTTAATTTCTGCGCCCAGGCATAATAATAAAGAGGTTTGAAGTCCGGGAAATTAGGTGAGACAGATATAAGTGGTGATGTGGTCGCAGAAATTGTCTGACAGTCATGCTGGTGTGGCATGGTTCAGGGTCCGGTTGCCAGATATTGGGTCTTCCAGCAATCACCCTCTTGGCACATGACGTCACTACCTCCTCAAGTCACTTGTTGTAGGTAGGTCACTGGATTGAGTCTGAGGCCATCACCAACAAATCCGGGCATTCCTTTCTTGTCAGAATGATTTCCGAGCTACCGAACTTACGTAATCAGCATTAGACTAATCAAACTCTTTCTGCATTCTCTTTTTGTCGTCCGATTGACACCCAGACACTCGGAATTTTGGAGTATTGGAGATTCCGGAGCGAATACCATGCAGTACAGCATGCCGTTTCTGGGGGAGTGATTTGCACGATGTTATTCCTTTTCTCCCAGACGCTGTCCAAAATGCCCTATTATACTGTGAAAAAAAAAATAATAAGAATGCGGGAAATTAAAAATATAATATGGCCATCGTACCTTGTATATATGTATTTATTTTATTAGGTTGTAGAATAAATTCCTTTATTTTCCATTTTAAAGTTATCCTATTTTTCATTCAGTTATATTTTCCAGTTATGGGTTAAATCGTGGGCGTTGTTTGTGGAAAAATCTCTTTAAAAACAGACTAATTTAATATTTATTTTCAAAAAAGAATTAATACTACAATGCAAAATACTTTTCGATTTGAAATAAACTAAAAAGATTTTGATAATCCTTAAAAAAACAAATTTATCAGACAATAATATGTACGGCGAAACTAGAACCTTTTTTTCTCCTTTTCTTTCTCTCTCTTTCTCCCTGTCTTTGTATCAACACTTGCTGCGTTTTTCGTTCTATTTAATACTTGAGATAACATAAATTTTTTGACAAGTGTAAAATATTAAATCTATCAAAGTGTAATTACAGTCTGAAAAACTTATTCTTTCAGAAATAAATAACTTTAATAAAATTAATTTCATTATAAACCTAAAACTTTTTCTTCGTCAAACATTTTAACCTATACACAACTTTATCTTTGATCAGTCATATCTCAAATGTCAGGAATATCAACAATAAATACATTGTTAAAATTATTTCCTTTTTGTTGATGATGCAAGACAGACATTAAGAAATGCTGGCGTTGGTTTCCATGACAACTAATTTGAAAGCATAAAAATGATGATTATTCTAAAAGTTATAAATGTAAATAAAAAAGCAATTAATACAAAAGCAATAAAAAAAATTATTGAGGACTTTAAAAAAAAAACTCTTTGTTCTTTATGCTCATCATCTTCGTAATGGCAAAACGTTGAATTTATATCAGAGATTTTTTGTAAAGAAAATTCAACGTTATAGACAACTGTCACTAGAGATTATAATATGCAAGTCTGAAGTTCAACTTTGACATGTTTTTTTACCGTAAAATATATTCCCTGCAAAATACTTGTCTGTAAATGCATACTGTTTAATGATTCCTTTTTTTTTTGTTATTTAAAAACACTATACTTATCAACGACATATTTTTCGTTTTAGCAAATGTGTACAGGCTTGCAAGACTAGGCGCACAAAGACACATCTATTTGTAAAAAGAAAGACAACATCTACGTTTGTATGCTTGAGGATTAAGGCAGTAAAAGAGCGAGCGTTTGTGTGAGTAAATGCTGCGCATGCGTACATGTACACACCACAGCATTTACAAACTTATCTGTTCTGGCAGTTCCTTTGTTTTTGTATTAACGTTTGTTGTGCAGGAATTTTATCAGCGAAATTCTTAAAGGTGGCAGGCGGCATAAGGGAATTTACAGGCCTCCAGATAAAAGCCTACAGC
Source organism: Acanthosepion lycidas (assembly GCA_963932145.1). NCBI lineage: Eukaryota > Metazoa > Mollusca > Cephalopoda > Sepiida > Sepiidae > Acanthosepion > Acanthosepion lycidas. The sequence goes on along the minus strand of OZ010584.1, from coordinate 118,146,589 downwards.
AACATGAAGAAAAAAAAAAGAAAGCAACTAAAAAATGTGCACGCTCACGTCATGAGATTTTCATAGTCACGTGATCCGTAATAACGAGATTTCAAAATCTTGCTTCATTGTTTTTACTGCCATTGTTATATTGACATGCTTGCTTTTATATACATTTTTAAATTTTTCTTTTCTTTTTTTTTTTTGCTTAAAATTTTGGATGATGAATATTTTGCAATTTCATTTTTAATTTCTTCACCTATTTTCATCAATTTTCTCAATAGGAGAGGATAACTCTACTATTATTATAAAAAAAAATCTCAACAGGTAAATAAAATGTCATATACATATTTTTGAACGATGAAACAAGTATTAAAAATAATCCACCTAAGATTCAGCAAAAATGTCTCCAAAAAACTAAAACAAAAACAATCAAATAAACAAGGGGAGACAATTAAACTTTTGCCCTTTTAAGATAAAACAAAAAAATGTAAATGCATTCAAATACATCTAAACATTTTGTTATGTAAAATAGTGTTAAACATTGCTATAACATTACAAAATTCACAATAATACCCGTTTGATGAAGAAAGAGGAAGCAAATTTACAATCTCAATATTTTATTTAGAATAATATGTGCAAGATATGTGCGTGTGTGATCCACTTGTAAGGGATAAGCTTCTGTTCAACTTGAAAAAGAGCTGCCTTATCGTTTGGTGTGCTAATATAATACATAGGAATTCATACCCCCAAATCAGAAATATCAATATAATTTAATCAGGGATTTTGCAAATATTCAATACATATAAATATGTATATTAGACACACACACACACACATATGTATGTATACATACATATATATATATATATATATATATATATATATATATATATATATATATATATATATATATATATATATATATATACATTCTCTTCAAGTATACTTTCAGTTGTATGTACATATCAAACGTAAGCTAAATAAACACATTTTCTGAAAAGAAATCCGCGCAGTTACGAATATATATATATATATATATATATATATATATATATATATATATATGTGTGTGTGTGTGTGTGTGTGTGTGTGTATATATATATATATATATATATATATATATATATATAATTAGACCCTGGTTTCTATCAATTAATACACCATGGAAAAAGAACTGGAAAAAAGTGGAATATTAAGTAAAGATTTGTATCCATCGTTAATGGTAAACTTGAAACAGTATGGAACAGTCTAGAATGAAAGATAGTAATCGGAAGATGAGACCTTGATTATAAGCAGTAATCAAAGGGTGCCGGAGTTTTCTGGATAATGGTGACACTTGTCATTCAATGGAAAACCATTTGAGACCACTTATGGAAGAAGCCAACGAGTACAACACTAAGAAATCTACTCGGTAGAAAGAATAGAATTTAAATATGACATTCAAACGGATAGACCATCCCTAATCAAGAAGGTGTTTAAACAACATTTTCAAAAATGCTGTATAAACATTGTCGGAGGGTGGGTGTCACTCCTTTAAAAGAGATAAACAGAAAAGAGCTTGTTGAAGAAATACCTAGATTTGGCAAGAGAAACAAAGCAAATTAAATGTTACCAGAATTGTATCCATCATTACAGGAGCACTCCGAACAGTTCTAAATAGATTGAGTGAATTCTAAATAAGTACAAAGTTTTCAGAAAAAAAATCATGAAATCATCAACAATATTTATTATATGAGGGACATTTGATGTGATTTATTCTTATTTCATACTCAAATCTATATCATATATTAAACTAGAGTTAAAACATTTAGAATTATAGCAATAATAAAAGACAGTTATCTCAATATATAAAAAAAGGTTTTCGTATGCTTGTTTCCCAATTGGCGTTCAAAGAAAGTTTAAAACTGATAATCTACTGCCGAATATGGAAAAATACTCATAAACACTTGACTTCTTTGAGTTTTAAAAATGTTAATAAAATGTTATGTCATAATGATGTTTGCAGTTATCCTAAACAAGAAAATTTTTGGTGATATTTGTAATTAGGGAAATATAATTAGAGTTAATTTTTCTAATAATAAAGTACCATAAATAAACTGTTCAAATATCAGTCTGATAAATATTTAATAAAGTACAGTTAAAAGAAACTGAGACAAAGATAAATGGCTGAACCTATACGAATATAAAAATGTATATTTGTTATCGTTAACAGGGAATAAATAATGTTTTACGATTAAGATAACGGAGTATATTATGAAAGGCAGCAAAACATGTTTTCTCTAAGTTGATAACACAATTTTGAAACGTAAAGAGAAACTATAATGAATTACATGGATCTGAAACTTGTGGATTGAAAATGAAGTGCTGGGACGAAAAGCGTAGGGATTTTCAAAAGCCTCTGGGCAGAATTTGAAGGAATGTAACGCCACTCTATACAAGAAAATTAAACAAAAATGATCACACGTTATAAAATTTATCATGTCTTGATAAAATTCATTTCCATCTCTCCTTGGAATTTAGAAATTAATAATAATAATAATAATAATAATAATAATAATAATAATAATAATAATAATAATAATAATAATCTGAGGAAAAACTTAGAGCCAGATATCAGCACTAATGAAATCAAATGAAATATTGGGGAGGGTGCTAAAGTTATGAGGATATGAGCTCGAACTTGATCTCCATTGAAATACAGCCATTGTAAAAAGGTCAATGAATGAAAAACCAATAAAAATGAAATACTGAAGTTATACTGAAATTGTGAGGACACTTGCTGCCTCTTGATTCCGAATAAGTGTCATTTTAACCATTTGGAATATGAAATCATAAAATGTTATTAATAAAGAATTTGAAATAATAATAAAATATAAAATATTCCTTTAAAACAAATATGATCATGAAATATCTAATTTTTCAAGTAGGTTATCGGCCCCAAAACCAGGGGTAATTCTGATGAAATAATACGTTTGGATGAATGAAATGAAAAGACATTGAAAAAATATGTCATTTATAAATGATGTTTACTTGAAAATAATTGAGCAATTTACTAAGAAAAAAAATAGAAAGAGAACTACATGTATTGAAAGAATGTAAATCAGTACTTTTCATGGCAATTTTTCAAATTGTCAATATTTATCAACCCTTAAGTTGAAAAAAAGATGGGTTAATTCACATAAATATAGAGTAATAGAAAACGGAGATGTGGAGTTCATTAGAGTAAATGAAACACACCGCACCACTGTATACACATATACACATGCACACATAGAATGTTACGCCCGCCGGAATTGAATTCTATTCATTCTCATTTCACATAGATAGATAGATAGATAGATAGATAGATAGATAGATAGATAGATATCATCATCATCATCATCATCATCATCATCATCATCATCATCATCATCATCACGTATAGTCTTCTCGATATAATATTCGGAAAGTCTTCCTGTGATATCTGGTACAGCCATAAGAACCAAGTTAATGAAGTTCTAATCTGAGATTCAGTGTGCGGCGTGTGACAGAACTCACAAGTTAAATCAATGGGTTACATGACGAGTAAAACATTTGGGAATAAGGCATTGGTTTTCCATAAGAATAGCGTTCTAGTCATAGATTTGATACCTTTTCGAATTGATGCTGCTTCAGTATGGCTGTGATAGATAGATAGATAGATAGATAGATAGATAGATAGAAAGTTCTTAATATTCGCAAGGCACACATAAAGGCATATAGTTAAAATGCTAACCGAATTTGCGACCTTGTTTAAAAGATACACCCATAGAAACACCTGTCAATGTAGCATGCGTTTCCGGCGTTTCATAAAAAAAAACTATTCTTTCAAGAAGCAGAAAGATTATTAATCTTGGATTATTTTGCTTTTTTTTTTTTAAATAATGTTTTTGTAATTCTCAAATTCCGATAGCTTTAGTTAGTTCTGTACACACAAACACACATACATACATACATACATACATCGTTTTTTTCACTAATGTTACTATGTGAGAAAACGACATTATTTTTGCACCAACCTAATATATATATATATATATATATATACATATATATATATATATATATATATATATATATATATATATATATACATACATATATATATGTGTGTGTGTATACGAAAGAAAAGACAACTATGTGCCAGAAGAACTAACACACTCTTAGAAAAAGAAAAATCACGAACAAGGCAAGACACAAGCACACACTATATATATATATATATATATATATATATATATATATATATATATATATATATATATATACAACCTTGTGCAAATTAATCGCAACAAAAATCATAATTCAGTTATATACTTTTTTTCCTATTTTTGCAATGAAACATGACCAAGTGCACATGTTAGTATTTCGTGTTTCCATTCCACAAAGTCATTCCGTGCAGATTGACTTGACCACAGATTCTACGGTAATTAAATTTGCTCACTGGTAAGGCTTGCCAGTTCGTTCGTGCAGGGTTACAATTTTTGTACGCTTCCTTGGAGTAACGTCCGTTGCAGACAATGGCCGTGGGACAACCAATCGACAGTTAAGAGAATAGTGTTTGGTCGTAATGAAATGCGCAATATTTTTCATGTCCAAACACATTCCATGGCACACCCCGAAAATAGGTTCATATGACTGCACACCACTGCAAATAGACTACTCTACGGATACAAATGGAAATCGATTACACGGTCAATCAGTTGGGTCTAAAACTGACCATATAGCGAAAGAAAGGAAACTAAATCGGTTGTTTCAATTAATTTGCACAAGGATATATATATATATATATATATATATATATATATATATATATATATATATATATATATATATATATATATGTATGTATGTATGTATGTATGTATGTATAATTTACCCCGAGTAGAGCGATAATACAAGTACGGGACAATGGTTTTCTGAGAGTTAAATAGATTTATAAGACATTAATAAGGAGAAAGGACAATAAAAGAGCAGGATACAGGAAGACAGAATATGGCGACTTATGTTTCATTTAAATATTTTAATATTGTAGGTGACAGGAATCCGGTAGATAGTTCAACAGATGAAAAGAGCCAACATTCAACATTAATTAATATTTCTCAATTTTTAATATTCTCATTTAGGAATAACAAATATATAATAATAATAATAATAATAATAATAATAATATATATATATATATATATATATATATATATATATATATATATATATATATATATATATATATGAAAAGTGTGTGTATATAAATATAAATAAATATATATATATGTATAATTATTTATATATTATATGCGCGGTACTTATTAGAAAGCGCTCAATATCAGAGATAGAGCTAACATATATGGTTGGATAGATGTGAGCTTGTGACCCTGTGTTTCACGCTTTAGAGATATCACAAGCTCACATCTATCCAACCATATATATATATACATATATTCAAAGAGAGAGAGAGAGAGAGAGAGAGAGAGAAAGAAAGAGGCAAAGGAAGGGAGAGAGAGAAAGAGGGAAGGAGGGAAATCAAGATTCTCCTCACCCAACTCTCTTTCTTTCTCTCTCACTAGTAAATGGACAAATTCCATCGACACCAAACATATATCCAGAATTATGTATGTCTGAAAGATTCAGTTACACAATAAACCATTTACATGAAAATATAATCTCAATCTTTCCGGCTACTAGGATATTGCTCGCATTCTTCCCACTAATAAATTGATGTTTATTTATATTTCTCCCTATCTATCTATCTATCTATATATATATATATATATATATATATATATATATATATATATATATATATATCCTTCCTGACTGTCGTAAATTCAGGAATATGTTATATTCATTATTTTACCAGTAATTATGAGACGAATGTCCTCACCCTTGCTATTTAAACAGATATTCTTTCGATTTCCCTCATTGTCCAAATTGAGATCCCTACGACTATCTTCATTTTTTTATTACTTTTTTCTTCACCGATCACATCTCTGGGCTCCTTAGGTGTATAGTTCATCAGCCACTGATAAACTATATCGCTCATCGATTACAATGTTAACTCAACAATAATAAACGGTATTTGGATAAACACAAAGACACAAGTGATTTAAATATTCCTTATTAACCATGTAGATATTACCACAGATATCAGCGCGAATTCCTTACCTCATTCTTGTCAGGGGGTTGAGTATGTAAATAATTATATGCTTCAATTCGCCTTTTATTCGAAAATGGCCCGAATTCAAAAGTCGGCCCGAAAGAAATCGAGCTATATGCACCCATCACATCGATTATGGTAATTATTTAAATAGGGTACTGTAAATTGTTTAAAATAAGGTACTGAAATTTTAATTATCCTTAACATGTTACTATGTAGTTGGTTGTCTAACAATGTAATTCAGATAATACTGAATTCTCTAATTGCTATCTGTGTTTTATCAGTCTCCATCACTATATTCATTCCCCATTATTGTTCCTATTTTCTTGATCATAATTAAGGAAATAAATATTATTTTCTTTTTATATATGATTCACTATGCCTGATTTTATATCAAAATTATAAAGCTACTAGACAGTAGCATGTGAAAGCAGCTTAGTTTCTGTAGCACACCTGATCAAACACATGTGTCTATATGGAATAATATCGATGACAAAACTAGGCGAAAGGAACAGTTCTTATTTTCTTTATTTATCATACATATTCACCACAATGGATTCGGATGAAAATACGAAAGATGCAGATGCGAAGTATTGTTTTAATTTGTCTATCACGACTTGTCACTTGTATAATTTGAATGCCTGAATTCATAATGATTTCAGAATCTATTGCAGGATATATATATATCTGAGTATGTGGGTGTGTATTGATGCGTGTTTCATTAAATAATATAGACAAGTGTTGTCCATTTATTTTATGTAAATCCTTTTCATATCGTCTGATAAGCTTAATAACACTAATAATAAAAGACGATATGAAAATAATTTACTTAAAATAAGTTGACAGCACTTGTCTATATTATTTAATGAAACATGCATCAATGAAAACGTGATGCCTAAATGCACACACACACACACCCTATATATATATATATATATATATATATATATATATATATTTATTTATTTATTTATGAGATAAGTGCAATATCAGAGATAGAGCCTTTGTAAATATAAATATAAAGGTGGACAGTGAAGTCAACACTCAGAGGCGACAGGCTGATTCCTGCTTGATTCAAGTGTCGGGCAGATAGACACACACGCACAAACACACACAAACATACACATACATACATACATACATACATACATACATATATATATATATATATATATATATATATGACATACATATATATATATATATATATATATACACATACACATACATACATACATATATATATATATATATATATATATATATATATATATATATATATATATATATATGAGAGGCATCTATGGGTAGGTCATCAACTAGAAGAATTAGAGTAATGTGAGTATAAAAACTTCAAGCATATCAATTTTCGCAGTGTTGCCTCTTCTCCTCAACACTGATACTCAATTTATTTTCAAAGAGGAAGAAATCTTCAATTGTGTTATGTCGCCATGTTACATTCACACAAGCTTGAGTATACTAATGTTCCAAATTACAGCTCCTGGGGGTGATATTTAAAGCCTCTTTTATAATTCTTTTAGGGCGTTCTGCTCGTTTTACAAATTAATGGATAGCTAGCCTTTCTTTCTACCCTATGATTTCCTCTGGACATTTTTAACGCATATGGAAATTGTGTTGATTGTGTCGATAGTAGGTGTTCGGTGGTTGTAATTATACACATTGAATGATTGTTTTGTCTCCTTCAAAAATTGTCGCATGAAGAGGTAAAAACTCTCCTATATCAATGCTTTGCCACACGATTCGTTGATATAACTCTTAAAACATTTCCTCATATAAGTACATTCAGATGTGCAAAGATATGGACAGTTATAATCTTGCGTCGTAAAGATTAAACAAAACAACAACATATAACTCCGTCACAATTGTCCAACAGCATTAAAAAAAATGGCCGTTTTCTCCTCGAGCTATTCAACTTGTTCTTCTGTCAAATTAACCAATATTTACTATGATTTGCTATATATTTCCCTCAGGCCTCTCAATCATCTCATCAGGAAATAACTGCCTTTTCTGTTATTTCTTCCGTGTGAAGCCATTTCATTCCAGAATTTGGCAAAAGATTTTATTAGGACCACTAACACCATAGTCTTATTCTTAGAGTCTCTACAAATCCCCAAAAAACAATTTCATACTGATCTTGTATCAAGACCGAAAAATGTCTGGTTTACAGGGACATATAATCTCGGCCGACCGAATTTTATGCGGCGGTCTTTGCAGACAAATCTTTGTATTCCCGCTGGGACATCACAAATTCTAGACTTTCTATTGACCACCCGAAATTTCCTTCTGTTGCTTTGACCTCCGCAAATTTCTTTCAATTTCTTGCTGTACGACACCGAGTTTTTTTTTTTTTCCTATTTCTATCGCCGTCTCAAGCAGCTGTCCAGTAGTCGGATTAATCTGATCCTACGGGAACCACAGCCGAATCACATTAATTGACTTTGAAAATGCCCCACTCCAACACAACGAAAGTACGCTTTTGAAATTATGAAATTTAGCAATTCCCGGGAAAGAAATTTCGGGTACACACACACACACACACACACACACACACACACACACACACAGATATATATTTGTGTGTGTATAATTACGTACGAGAAAAGAATACTTCCTATATTATACGTTGGCAGATGTTGATGGTAGGAAGTTGAACTTTCATATTAATAACACATAATTATTTTCCTTGTTATAGATAGCAGCCAAGCGGTAGACTAACACTGAATATATATATATATATATATATATATATATATATATATATATATATATATATGTGTGTGTGTGTGTGTGTGTGTGTGTATGTATAAGCGGGTATACACACAGACATATATATATATATATATATATATATATATATATATATATATATATATATATATATATATATATATATGCTTTAATGGGTAAATGTATTTAAATGTACGGTTAAATGTCCAAACACAAATGCAAATACATATATATATATATATATATATATATATATATATATATATATATATATATATATATATATATGAGAAATATAGTCTTAAGTTGTGCTATATTTATGGGATAAAGTGCTCAATATCAGAGTTAGAGCGTGTGTAAATATAAAAGTGATCATTGAAGTCAACATTTAGAGGCGAAGTCTGTTTCATGCTCGATGCAATCGTCAGGCCTGACGATTGCATCGAGCATGAAACAGACTGTCGCCTCTAAATGTTGACTTCATTGTTCACTCATATATATATATATATATATATATATATATATATATATATATATAAAATCTGTCCCTTAGCCGACTGGATTTGCCTTCAGTATGACGACTCAATAGAACCGCAGAGGAACTTTCCAGTAATTACCCCGTCCACTCGTCAAGGGTTATCATCAATAGACTGTTAGCATTTCTCATTTTTCCATTGGTGCAAGATTGATTTGATTTTGCATAGTGTCTGTATGTGCGTATCTGTGTGCGTGCGCAGACGGGCGCATTACTGCGCCCGCCGTGTAGATATGGTGATTATTGATTCATGGAATCTCTTTTACAGCCTCTGACATTTTTTTGCAACCCATGGTAATCTCTTCACTATTTATTACATATTATTATTAGTACTTAAAATGTTCACTTATACTTACCTATGTATACCGAATAAATGCAGGACGGTTTTAGTCACTTTAGTTACGTTTCGTTATTTTTCTTATATTTATTGCTAATAGTTTTTGCTCCTTATATCTATTGAGGAATTTTACTGATAAAATGCTGACATACGTCAAATTTCATAATTTAATGTATATCAACAGCTATTATAATTATTCAGCTATTATGAATAGCTAGATAGATAGATAGGCAGAGAGATAGATAGAAGAAAGATTTAGATAAATAGATAGTTATTTATATATTAATCCAACGAACTTAAACATCCTTATGGAATATATATTATATCGACTAAATTTTTCTTTTCCTTTTATACATATTGTCCTTACATATAGTATTACTGATATAGCATAGTTGAAATTTTGACACACACACACACACATATGTATGTATATATATATATATATATATATATATATATATATATATATATATATATGTATATGTGCGTGTGTGTATGAATATACATTGATACATACACACATATGTGTGAGTGTTCGTGTGTGTATGTGTATATATTTATATAAGAGGAAAGAACTGTTAGATTGATGATCCGAAGTTCTTTTGCATTTTTGCTTTTATTTTAAAAAAACAGTGCTAGATACAGAAGTAGAGCCTAGATTATAAGTATTTTTTTTTTATTTTTTTAAATATGATTCCATCGCGACACAGAAATTACTATGTTTTGAAACTGGTCAACAGTATTCAAATTTAATTTAAATATTAAACATTAATTATTGGCTGACATTTTCATTCTCAAGCGATATTTGGAATAAGCTACGGAATATAGATCAGAAGACTCTTCAGAATCTAATGGCCCCAATGTGACGTCAAAATAGTTTTCAAAGATTTTAATGCGTTGGCCCTCATTATGAATGAGGACAGATTTTTTTACATTGAGAATTATGTTCTTTTCTTCTGTTAGGTCCAAATATATAGTAACAAAATCTAGGGCAGTCGTGAATAGATATTCTATTACTACCAGTCAATATCAAGAGATCCAACCTTACAAGACTAAAAAAAACAACTTATCCAATCCAACCTTACACGACTTGTAAAACATGTCATATAAGAAACATCCCCACTTCCATCAAAGCAGAGAATCCATGATAATGAAAAACAGACCCTAGATCACACCTCCATTTCAAAACTATAAATGAGTAAAACATACCGTTGCTTCGTTATTCCAAACATCGCTTGAGGATGAAACTACCACCCAATAGTTAAGGTTTAATAATGAAATTAAACTTGAATACTGCTGACCTGTTTCGAAACATAGTAATTTTTGTGTCGCAACGGAATCATATTTTAAAGAAATATCTTGTTTGTATATGAGTGCGTGTGTGTATATGGTTGTATAGTTAAATTACAATATGCAAATTATCAGGACGAAGGCTATTATTATGTAAATTACCTTCTAATGTTAATGTTCTTTCTTCCCGGAACCGTAAACGTTCCAAGATGATTTGGAAATGACAGAAAACGCTACTGGAAAAAACTGCCAGCCTCGTAAACGTTACAGAGAAAAAGATCTGTTCTCGTAAACGTAACAGCAAACGATATCGAAGAGAAGAAATAACAAGACATTATTACACTTGCAAGTAGTTCATTTGATATATAGAACGAGATGTCATTTGTTATGATTAAAATACGAAAAAGAATTAGATATCTATTAAATATTATAGTAATATTTTTTCGATATTTACCAGATCATTTGATAATATTCTTTAAAATATTCTGTTCACGTGAAAGTGTACTTAATATTAGGTATATATATATATATATATATATATATATATATATATATATATATATATATATATATATATATATATATATATATATCACTTGATAAGACAACGGAGGCGTTGAAACAAAATGGCTATTTTTGTAGTGATTTTATAACGTATTTATGTTTCTATTTTTAAATAAATAATTATATATATATATATATATATATATATATATATATATATAGGCGTGTTTGTATGTATGTATACTTGAATATATTTATGGGTGCAAAAGTAAATTTGCGTTTTAATTTGATGCATTGATTGGTCACAAAAATATATATTTATACATTACTTTTCTATACTGGCATGAGGGAACCTTTCAAAAAGAATATTTTTCAAATAAGTTTAAGGCCCAAAATTAATTTTGATGTGCCTAAATATATGTCTGATCTGAAAATTTAATGAACAAGATCAAAAAATATTTGCAATGAGTGCAAATTCTACGTCATAGACCTTAAAAGGCTTTGGGGTTGGGAAGTAATTTCTAGTTGGTTTTTCATCTTTCTTTTTATTTCATAATTGTAAAATAAATTAAAATTAAATTCTAGCATTTTTTCCCGAACTTTACTTACTAGAGAATAACTGAGTTGTCCTCTTGAATAGTTTAAAGGAAATATACTAAAATAACTCCATCGAAGGATGCTTAATTAACATAAAACAAAGTTACACTGACGAAATACATACATGCATATATATATATATATATTTATATATATATATATATATATGTGTGTGTGTGTGTGTTTGTATGTATGTGTGTGTATGTGTGTGTGTATTTGTGTCGAGAGAGATTGAATTAAATATACTATATGATATAGATCGATATAGTGTGTGATAGAGATCGATAGATAAAAAGTGAGATAATTAGATATGAGCAGAATGAGATTGGTCAATAACAAATAAAAGTTGTTCTCCGAATATCTATCAAGAATAGGAACCGAAAATTTTAATATTTTCAGAAAAAAAAATCATGTTATGACAAATTTCTCCTAACGTTCCTTCTGTAATTCTCCAAGAATTCTCTTTGAAGAAAAATGTTTGCAAGATGTGTTTCAGTTAATCAGCTCGTATACTTCTAAGGTTTCTTTTCTCTCATTATTTTGTGTACTTGAAGCACCACGAAAAAATAAATTGAAATGTCTTCTTTCTAAAACATATAGCCTTCATTATTTTTTTCCAAAATCTTTAATTACAGTGCAGGTTAGAAACATAACTTTATCTAATAATGTAAATGTAAATTAAGAGTGATTGGTTTGTTTAAATAGGAAGATAGAGATCGAGCAAGAGAGTGGGAGAACATTGGGTGAGGTTTATTGTATTTAGAGATAGAATCAAGCATACATCCACTGGAATACAGATAAAAAATAGTTTTGTGGGAGATTATGGCAGATAACAATGAAATGTGAGAAAGAAAGAAAGAAAGAAAGAAAGAAAGAAAGAAAGAAGGTGATCAACTGGAAAAGAAAGAAATGAGTTTACTGTCAACATAATGAAATTGGATGAACAAAAGAATGTCGGCCGGATAAAATAAGACAGAAAAGACCAGTTGATTGGTCAGCAAAAAATATTAAGTGAACGTGTGAAGATAGCGAAAAACGAAGAAGATAGAGAAACAAAGAAGAAAGAAAGAAAAATGAAAGACAGAAATTATAAAAGAAAGAAAGAAAGAAGAAAAAAGAAAGAAAAATGAAAGAATAGGAAAAAGAAAGAAATAAAGAAAGAAAGGAAAATGAATGACAGTTAAAAAATAACGGAAGTAGGATAAGAATAAAGAAAAGGCAAATGATTGCAAACAATATTGTGAAGTTAAAGAAAGAAAGAAAGAAGGAACGTAAGAAAGAAAGAAAGAAAGAAGGAAGGAAGGAAAGAAAGAAAGAAAGAAAGAAAGAAGGAAAGTAGAAGTATCACCAAATGGAAGGCAAAGAAAGAATATCTACATTTGCTACGCATAATTTATTATTCTGATCATTGATGAAGATTGTATTGCATCTTATCTTTGCAGTCATCATGTCAGTTCTCCGTTTTCTCTGTTGCTGTTGGTCGCAGTTACGTTTACTGCTAGTTCTTCGAGGTAATGGAAATATAATAATTGAACAATCGTAACTAACATACGTAAGATAGGAGAAACGCACATGCACACACTCACACACAAAAAAACGCACACACATAAACACTCCGAAAGATTTATCACGCAACTGAGATTGGTATTTATTTACCGCTTGCATAACTGGCCGTGTTTGAACACAGATATATATATATATATATATATATATATATATATATATATATATATATATATATATATAATTAATTTAATCACTGTATGATTGTAAATATCATGTAAAAATTTTGCTACTTCCGTTCTGATTTGTCCTTGTGCCAGTCTTAGTTCAACGACTAAACCAAACACACATTTGATAATGTGTAGATCATACTTTAATCCGACGACGTGGAATTCAATGCTCTACAATGTTCTGAAGCCTTTGCGTGAAACTGTTTATCCAGCTATATTTCATCGCAGAGATTTGTGTTGGTTTTTGCTTCAAGGAATTTTAGTGACACACTTCCCACATAATTCTCATTGGTGAAAAAAGTAAAGGGACTAATTGAACATAAAGATGAAGTTTTGTTGTGTGAACCAAATGTTTTTCTGTCGTATGATTTGACAAGGAAAAGAAACATTACAACTTACAAACAAGAATAGCGTAAGGCGATTGCAATAACTAAATACATCAAGACAGACGAAATTCATTGATTCATATTTTTAATACTCAATACTACTCAATACTCAATACTACTCAGTACAAATCTACTCAATACAAATCTACTCAGTACAAATCTACTCAGTACAAATCTACTCAATACAAATCTACTCAGTACAAATCTACTCAGTACAAATCTACTCGGTACAAATCTACTCAGTACAAATCTACTCAGTACAATCCGCAAAGACAACTCAATGTTGAGCATTAATTTAAAATTGTTAGTAAAAATGAGGTGTTTGATACTGGTGGAAGGGGAGGTGGTAAAAAGATATGATTATGAGGTTTAAGCAGGATAGATAATGACTGAGTCGTGATTTGAAGGCGTTTACAGCTCAGCGACTCTGTTCTAAAAATTAGTAGTCCTTAAGGGAAAAGAAGTATTCTAATTTGATGCGCATATTCAGAATACGGAGGAAATGGTGACGATTCAGTTCGCTGGAAGATGTATGGCGTGTCGTAGGTGTAAACGTCTTAACTGTTGGCTCTAAGAGTGGAGCTTTTCTAAAATTTTGCCGTGGAAATTATCATAGTATAGATCTGCCTGTAATGTCGCTACAGAATAGAGAATATGTTTTCCCCACATGGCCACGTGACACATTTTGAAAGCCATGAAGTCTGGAAATCGAGGATATGGCTGCCATGTTCCATTTAATCTGACTCTTACGAAGATAATGTATGGCATAAAGAGATGAGTACTTCCGGGAAAATATAGAATAATCGAACCACTTTTCTAGCATTTTAAATTTGGAATTCTAACAGCACATAATTCCCACCATAACGGATCCACCACTACCTTACACAACAGCTTACTGACAGACAGGACCGCATAGTTTTATGTCGCCTCCTCCACACATTCAGTTGAAGGCCTGCCTGGGAGGCCTGAAAAATCGGTCCTGACCCGGCATCTCGATTTCAGTCACTTTCCCAACGCCGTAACGTGGCTCACTTCTTTCTATAAATATTTTCATGGAAGATGTTCTAATAAGTTCTCATTGGTACTTTAAGGGCACTACTATAGTGTCTACTAAGTTTTATTGTTTTGCTGTAGGAATTGGTCACCTTAAATTATGTTTTAATAGTTTCTTTTTCTCGCATTTATCGTCTCTTCCGGTACATTGCTTCCCTGTTACCAAAAATCTTCAAAAAATCAAATGTAATGCCAATCGCTATATTCTTTCTCTCTGAAACATGTTTTTTATTGTCCTTTCTCCTCGCTAATTTTTTCTCATTTTCTTTCACTGTCAGTAACAACTTAAGTCTTAGAAGCATTATCGGCTTGCCTGTAGTGAAATAAACATAACGATGAAAAAAACAAAACATGAGGTCTCTTTTCTGAAATCACGACCTATTGGCGATGTTCTATGGCTTAGGCTAAGAACAGCAAATGATGCAGTGATATTGATATCACTGCATCATTTGCTGTTCCTAAGAGTAAATTTATTTGTCTACGAAACCTTATATAATACAGTGTACGCAGCAGAATATGCTGGCTGATATACTGAGCGATACCAACACTGAATTGGGATTTGATTTAATGCGATGTGTCTTGCCCATCTACCACGGTCTCATTTCTTAACTTATCTGTGGATGGTTTTGTTTCTTCTTTCCAATGATGCAAGATCGGAATTTGGATATTCTTTCTGTATCCTTGTTTCTGTTGCACCAAAAGATGTAGTATTTAGTGATAGGCTTTCCAAACTTTTTAATTTGAATAATGAAATCCCTACGAAACAGTGTAAAATCAAGTTTGGATCAGTTTGACATAAAGCTAGCGTATTTTGACGTTCAATAAAGATAGCATCAGTTAAACTAAGCAACTTTTTTACGTATGTAACAGTCGAGGGTGGAGTTAATCATTTTTTAAAGTAACAGTGAACACTAGAACACTTCAGTACGTCTTAGCTATGGATGCAATAGTATCGTTGAAAGAGTTTTTCATCATTTCAAGAGCAACCTGTATAAGTAAACGTTTGATCTGAATACAAACCCAACCCGAAGAAAAAAGAGCCCCCACTTCACAAAATCTTTTTCTAGATAATCCCACTGCTAATATTAATGCTAAGGCTTCAATACATGCGTTAACCCAATGAACTAAACATGATTTACGGGTTATAAAAATCCAGATATAGTTTTTAAATAAAACGAGCCATATACGATTATGTTAATTAAATATGCCGTAAGTAGAATAACAACGTTTTAGGGCAGCTTAATGCATTTAACACCCTTTTTTGTATATCCTCCCTTGTTGGAAGCGGGACATTTTTGTAGACGGGGATCGATTCCATAGTGTTGTATTTTCTCTCGGTCGTCTTCTTCAAGCCGAGTGTCAAAATGCTATTAGGTTCGAAGATGTAAGAGACACCAACAAAGAGAATTTGAAAATTATCTGTTGACGGATATATGTTTAAGTTGCCAATAGGGGTCTCTCTATCGCCCCCACTGGGAAGCAAGTTACCTGAGACACGAATTAACCACGTCTAATGCATATGATGTGTAAAACCTTAACTCATTGAAATCACTTTCTACCTTTCTAACATTCCCACGTTCGGCTCAGCAAATCAAAATCGACATCCCTATTTTTTCTACCATCTGGCCTTAAAGTTCAGCCTCAGATGATCTGAGACAAAATAAACTGCCACTAAAAAATAATATTCTGAAACTATTATTTAAAGTTATTATTCTCAAAACAATATTTATAAAATATTTTACTTTGATTGGCTGGGAGCTGTGACTTAGGACTTAATTAAACAAGCAGGAGTAGGGATTTCGAACACCATAAAAAATTAACCATTTTACAGATAGCGGTATTCCATTTCGTCAGTGCATTGAAGAAGGAATCCAATTTAAATCTGTTGGAGTTCCTCATTTACCAACGTCTGTTTGCAAAATCGCTCGTCTCATTTTTGAATCTCATCAATAAACGGAATGAATCATTGAACTGTTTTGCGTCGTTCGCGATTTTTACACGACGAGTTTATATTTGGAAAAACCCAGCGAAAATAATTAACCAGCAAACAGCATATAAAATCAAAACATGTTCTGGTCCAAGAAGAGACTCTACAAACAGAATTGCCTTTACGAGCGAAATACGTATTGTAATAAATTCCTGTGAAATTGTCACATTAATAATTACGACGAAGTATTCTTCATTGATTAAAATCTTTTCATACGGGACTCAGTGGGGATCGAACTTATTCAAATGTTTTGTGATAAATACTTAAGAGTTGATTCAAGTAAGGAATATTATTTGCGAAAGGCATAATCTCTTAAGACAGGAAACGGATGGTGACATATAAATATGTTTATCTTGTTAAAGACTTCCTTGTTGATATCGCTTCCTATTAGGATTATTTAAGTTTACCATGAAACCATGAGTTTCTCGTATCGTTTTACCTTTAAAACTATTTCTGTGGTATTGTGACAGAAACTTAAATTATGTGGGTGTGTTTGTATATATATATATATATATATATATATATATATATATATATATATATGTGTGTGTGTGTGTGTAAATGACAATAGGAAAACTGTAATAGTTACCGACGCGTTTCGTCCAATGTGTTCTTTCTGAAGGCAAAAAACGAAAGGAATTTATTTAAACAAAGTAACTAATAATAACAAAAACAAAATGTGCTTAGCAACTGGAAGAATGTAGAGGATGATGAATTATATTATCATACTGTTTATTGAATATGACGTAAACAGTATGAAAATAGCTTCTCTAAATTCTTCCAGTTGCTAAGGACATTCTGTTTTTGCTATTATTAGTTACTTTGTTTAATAAATTCATTTTATATTGTCTTTTCTACAGGTTAAATCTGAGAAATTTTCATATATATATAAATATATATATATATATATGTGTGTGTGTGTATGTGTGTGTGTGTGTACTTTCTTTACAAATGGAATTAGGATACATTTAATAAATGATCATTTTCACCTTCTAATTTTAATTTTAAAATTTGCAGGGTTTTTCAAACTGTTTATTTTATCAGTTTTTAGTGTACTGTTTATTTGGAGAGAGAAAGAGAGAGAGAGAGAGTATGTTATAAGGGACTCACTGGGAGATAAGGATAGAAGAAGTTGGCTCCGTTACTGGAATCATATTATGGAAGTAGGTGAGCCTGTGTAGGGGGAGAGATGAATTAAATAAATATAGATAAATCAACCATAGATTCGTGCGATCACGTGCATATATAAATTGACAAATAAATATTTTATTTAATGTTTGGTTTTAACAAAATAGTGCTCAGTGTGGTAATACAGAGCTATAAAGTATAAAGTATTTATAAGTACCTGAAGAATGTACTGAATATGAAATCACGTGTCGTACTTCTGACGAAGTTGTTTACATTTTTATTAAACATGTTTCCTCTCACGAAAGGAACCGAGGGTATTTGAAGCTAAATATTGCATCTCGCATAAAATCTCATCTGTTCCAAAATACACCTCATAATGCAAAAATTAATCATATGTTGTATAGAAGATGCATATTAGCGTTATTATTTATAGTTTAATAATCTTAAATAAGTAGACTTATATATTTTTCCTATTGATAACTCTAATAAAAATTAAGATGACATTCTGTAACTGTTCAAATATACAATATATCAGTGAAGATTTCAACTAATGTAATATTAATTACTAATGAAATACCTAGATCGTCATATGCTACACTTCCTGCTAGTAACAAATAGTAACGGTGACGATATTAAGCAATGGTTCAAATATCTAAAAGTAGGGAATAACATGAAACAAATGATTTCAAAAATTACTGTTATTTAATTCTAAACTACAATTTTCAATGGACACAAAACAGTTTCAAATTCCTTACGATATAACAAACAATGTCTACAAGAATCTATCATTTCTCCCCTCACCTATGAGTTAAATAGCAGAGTAGATTGGACTCTAGCCATGCTTTGTAATCAGTCTAACTAACATAAAAAAAATTAATTTCAAACCGAGGAGAAAGCAACGGAAAACAATACCAATATATTTCCGAAAAATACTAGGCTACTCAGGTAAAAAAGAGGAATCTGTGGAAAGTCATGATGGTTTTAGGTCCTGAAAGAAAAAGAAAATTATCAAGGTTGATGCTGGAAATAGAAGTATTTTTTGTGTATGTAATTGTGGGCAAGAATATAAACTTAGACTATGTATCCAGCAGTTAAAGTGATCATCCATGTGGTTGGATTAGGACACATTGCAGCATTTTGATTGATAAATTCTCACGCGGACTAGAGTCAAAGTGATTGAAATACACGACTGGAATCTATTTAATCACACACATACACACTTTCACACATACACACACAAGCACACGCACACACACGCATATATATATATATATATATATATATATATATATATATATATATATATATATAATGTATATATAATATAATATATATATATATATATATATATATATATATATATATATATATATATATATATATATAATATAATATAATATATATAATATATATATATATATATATATATATATATATATATATATATATATATATAACATCTGATTGAGATTTTCCAGCATTCTAAAATCTTTCCGTTTTTTCAGGGGTTAAATAATATAGGGCGCTCCGAACAATTATAAATATCGACAATTCCTATATTCTTTAACCCCTGAAAAAACGAAAAAAATTTAGAATGCTGGAAAAAGTCAGTAAAAGATTAATTAAATTTTTCTTTCAATCTGTTCTCAATGAAACATGCTGGAAAGAAAACAAACATATATATATATATATATATATATATATATATATATATATATATATATTAGGTTGGTGCAAAAATAATGAAGTAATAATGTCGTTTTTAAAAGTACGTCAAAAAACGACATTATTACGT
The DNA here is from genome assembly GCA_963932145.1 of Acanthosepion lycidas. Lineage (NCBI taxonomy): Eukaryota > Metazoa > Mollusca > Cephalopoda > Sepiida > Sepiidae > Acanthosepion > Acanthosepion lycidas. Next base: position 118,126,339 of record OZ010584.1, on the reverse strand, counting down.
CATTATTTTTGCACCAACCTAATATATATATATTTAAATTCAAGTCTGCATGCATTAAACACCTTCGTATTACATGTAAGAATCTGAATATTGTTGTTTTTCAACTGCACTTCATGTTTGTTAAAATGTGTTTCAATAAAGAGTAATCTTCTTCAGATATTAATGAAGAAAATTTTTCATAGATATTCACAATTTCTTCGCGATGAAAATCTGCCATCCACTAATATTTACAGCATTATTCTCAGGAAAGACATTCCTTCCTCCGTTTCTCAATATAAACCCATTTTGACCATCAGCGTTTTATCCAAACTAAAGATTGATTCAGCATTTTCGGAAATCATTTATTCTATAAATTACCTATTCATGTAGCAACGAATAAAGAATAAATCTTATACTAAGTTCCAGTCATTTCAATATTGATTGGATTTTTGACAAGTAATTTTTAAGGCCTTTGAACGATATATATTATCTCCTAAATTGCTGACTTGAAAGCAACAACACATCATAAACTCTTCAACCAGATCTTTTCGCGAATATATATATATATATATATATATATATATATATATATATATATATATATATATATAGTACAAGTAAAAATCTGTTCGTATATAATTCAAGTGAGTTCTAATAATATTTGATTCACAAAAAGAGCTCAATGCATTTATTGTAACAGAATATATAAATTACACAACAGAGAAATCACAAATTATCTCAAGGGTATAGTTTATTTCAAGTGACACAGAATACGTCAGCCTTATTCATCCCAGACGGATGGACTGTATGAGTATCGGAACTAGAAATTTAAAATTTAATAAAAAAAAAGCAGTTGAAAAATTGATACAGTGTCTACCCATATCGAAACATCGCAGGGCAGACTACCCAAATAGTGATAAGTGGAGGGCGGAAGTTATCTGTCTTAAAAGGAAAGAAACTCCGGAAATTCAAACAAGATATTAACCTTAAGACCTCAAATTGGGGGTGTAAGAAAGATGAAGTGTTAAAATGAAACTAAAGGAAGGCCGAGAAAAAGGAGTTTTATAAAACGCTATTTTTGATTATTAATTATAGAAAAACATTCCTCCAACTCAAAAATATCAAAATATGCTTACAATTATGATATCAATAAATCAATTTAGATAGTTTATAAAAAAGAATATATTAAAAAAAAAAAAAAACAGATCTATCTATCTATCGATAGATAGATAGATTCATCGTGAGTCTCTAATCTCCCTTAAATAAGAAATTACTTCCTGAATACATCAAATTATATACAAACATACACATAATCTCATACAAACATTCGTAGGGATAGATAGATAGATAGATAGATAGATAGATAGATAGATAGATAGATAGATAGATAGATAGATATTGGCAGGGACAAACGCCCTTAAATGTAAACGTTTAAAATAGCCTATTGTTTCTCAATTCAAATGCATTAGGAAAATACTATAAAGAATAGCCGGAAATTAAAATATTTAAACTATCCTTAAAACATCTATGAAATTTAACGAAATCCTTATTACCCTTGATATATCTTTAGCCTTTAAATCCTTTATTTTTTTAATATTTTTAGCTATTAACCTATTAATTTACAAGAGATATTCTTCCATGAAATATTGCATCATATACTTTCTACTGAGAATATTAAAAACCTCATCGTTCGCTTATCGATATTATACAAAGGTAAAAGGCATATTATTTTCCCTTAGTTATTTCCTTCTGTCCGACATGAATTTCCAGATTTCTTGTAGTGAAATTAAGAACACCCTTTTCAAAATTAATATTTTTGATGAAAACATCAAAAGTCGGGTCGAATGTTAAGGAAGAATGTTTGTTTTATAGTCAATGTTTTAAAATCGGAAATCAATAATTACTTGCTATTGAAAGAAAAAAAAAACGATACGCATTGAAAAACAAGTTTCCTAAAGTGTTCACTGTATTTGTTTCGCCAAAACCTTTTCTGCGTCGACAAAGTTGTACCTGTTTTTTTTACATGTAAATATATATTTGAAATTATTTCTTTTAATATTTCTACGAAAATATTAACCTAATTTCAAGTAAAAATGAGTGCTTCGTTTTTTGGTTCTATCAAATCTCCATTTTTCAAAGGAAACAATAGAATGATTATTGCCCCTAATTTTGAGAATAGTCAATCTGCTTTAGAGAATAACTAAGGTTATAAAGGATGTTTATGTTGTTTACGTCATTTTTATTCATGCTACACCTTTCCTTTAGGTTTTAAATTCTCAACAAGATTAGAAGGACTTCTAAGAAAATAACGCTCTCTTGCTCTTTTGGGAATAAGTCAAACCGGTTGGAATATCAGCCATAATTTCTTTATTTTAAAAGATCTCTGGACCCTTAACAAAAATAGTCATTAAGAAGGAAAGACTTACGAAGAGATGTGGTGAAAGGAAATCTTCGCTAATGAAAAAACAACGAGTGTATATTTTAATCACATATTATTCATGTCTAAATGTTAGAATATTTTCATTCTGTTGGGGTTTTTTATTACAATGTTTCAGTCAATCAGTTCTACAGCATTCTTTCACCTTTTAGTTTAGGTCTAGGGACGACTAGATCCAAATCTTTTATGGTTAAACAAATGCAAGTTCCGGTTAATACTAGTGGTGGAATGTTCAAAATTCTACAGAAAATATTCATTGCCTCTGCTTTTTATGAGAAATGTATTGAAGAAAGATTTCTCCTGGAACGCACGAAAATAATGATAATAATAATAATAATAATAATAATAATAATAATAATAATAATAATAATAATAATAATAATGAGAAGAAGTAGTAGTAGAAGAAGAAGAAGAAGAAGAAGAAGAAGAAGAAGAAGAAGAAGAAGAAGAAGAAGAAGAAGAAGAAAAATATGTGCATTTGTCATGCGATAAATTGCAGAAAACCTAAGTATAATATAAGCGACTGTTTACGGAGCGTGAATTTTGAGAAGACTTTCTCTTACTTGATGTCTTGATCTGTAACCCTGTCGGAATAAAATAATGGTTTTCAACAAAACAAAAACAAAGACGATGACAATTTTCAAAGCAGAATGAAAGGAAATAGTCGTGAAATAGGTTTATGTCGATTTTACTATCAAGAGATTTGAGGATTATCCGAGAAAATTTTATAAAAGATTTGGTTATAACCGATAGAAACGTGAGTCAGAGAAAATGCAAGGAAATATAAAATGAAAAAAAAAATACATGGATATTTAAAATATATATATATATATATATATATATATATATATATATATATATTCGCTGTTGTGATGTCATGTATAGTGCTTAAAATAGGTATTTCAAGAGAATCGCGTTAATTGTAATAGAATCCCTTAACATTTGTCTAAGAACAAATTATTAGGTTTAGGAACAAATTGCCAGCTTTCACTTTCTTTATTTTTCTGAAAATTAGAGATGGAATGAACTCTGGAAAACAGTTTCTTTTTTTTATTTAAAAAATATATTGGCCATTTTTTACATCTAGATTTATACAACATTTCTCAGCGTTCTCATTTTTTAAAAGTAGAATTTAAAAACACAGTATAAATACAAATGACTTTCGTTTTCCAATATTAATAAATATTTTAATATTTTAACTTTAAAACGTAGATATTTAATACATAGATATATAAATCTGTTCCATATTTTTCAATTAAAAATTAAACAAGGTATATGTTCTCAATCGTATAATAACGTGTTTTTAGTTTGATCTACAATTTTCCAGCGTTCTTTTTACTTACTATTTTTTTAAAAAAGTAAACATTGAATACACAGTATAAAAATGGTTATTAGAAAATCTAACATACATTTTTCTCGCGCCTAATATATTATGATTTGGCTATGTAAATATTCAGTTGCTACACAGAAATCCGGGTATCGTTACATGATCTGTTTGTAGCCTTGTATTACCCACGAAGTAAGCAAGAATTAAAAAGAAAATATTGCGACCAAGATAGACAAAGAAAAAGCCTTATGTGGGAATGATGATATTTTTTTAAGCGTTTCACACCAAGCAAGGTGGAAAGTCACTAGCACGCAAGGGGTAACAGATAGTTGGAGCGAGAGCAAATAGGACTGATAGAGGAAAGGATGAAGAGAAGGATAGGGGATAGATCGACTGACATTACATTTGAATAGTTGGAGATTATAGCTATCAGGGAAACAGGAAAAGTGATGGTGTTCCACAGGCGAGAGTTGCCAGACATGAAACTATTGGAGTAGAAGAGACGGCTATATTGAACAGTTTCGACAGGGAAAGGGTGAGAGCGAGATGCCAGCCTAGTAGAACGCTTAAATTCATGAAGTCTATGAACTGGCAAAAGCAGCTCCTCGGAGCAGTTACCATGAAAGTTTTTGTAAAAAAGACAGAGGGAGGCGACGGCACGTCTGTGGGAGATCGACTGCAGACGAGATGTCAGATCAGGGAAAATTACATTTCATATATGTCTCTGGTTTTTATCAAGAATCTTGAGACAAACGGAAGCGGCTCCAGACCATATATGGCAGCAATACTCCATGCAAGGGCGAATGTTGAGAATTCCGAATTAGACTATGCACAAACTAAAATTCTCCAGAATTTTGGAATCCAAAGAAATCATCTATTCGGACAAGAAGAACAGAAGGAAAATCTGTAAACAGAAAGATTTGTCTGATAAAGGATACTGTCATTTAAGTAGTAAAAGCAACATGTAAATATATAACTGGAAAAATATATAGACGTTACTAGAGAAATGGAAAAATGGTAGAGTATGAGAGTGATTGTTGGAAGAAATATTTGTAAAAATAGGAAACAATTGAAAAAATGAGGAAGAATTGAAACGATATATATGATATCTTATTCATCATCATTTATCCACTTAGCGCCTTTTGCATCGGTGTAGTCACCATTCTTCTCCATCTCACAATTGTGGCTCATGGTGTCATTCAAGGTAAAGTAGTTCAATGTCTTGCTGGTTCATTTTTCACAGGCGATGTTGAGGTTACCCCGGTCACTCCTCTCAGAGTTTAAAGAGGCAGGATCTAGAAGGTGGTTCATATTCAGAGTTGAAAAATTCCGGATTCCAACTACCTTCTTTTAGACTGTTTGCCAGTCAAAGCTATAGAGCCCAGTCTGTCCTGTTATTTACCCATAGCCGGGGGAGAAGTGATATATTCATACTTTTTTCCCAAGGTTATAAGGATGTAAGTGAATGCAATGAATTCATCAATTCGAATCGCTCTCTATTACTCAACCATGACTCGACATTATTATAAATTAATTAAAAGAAATCATAAGAGTGTAGAAAAATTTAGAATACTTGACGCCATTTGAAGAAAATTGGAATGACTTGATGTCCTTTGAAAACCATGAGCTAATACTAAAATAGTTTTGCATTTTTATGGTATATTCAATCAGTTCCAATCTATTATTTTATTAAACTGCACGTTGCAGAACATGGGATAAAATTGAACAGAAGTGATTCTCATAAATTTTTATTGAAGTTTTATCCTTAATAATTATCATAAAAATACAAATCAATCAATAATATGAATGTCAAGATTCTCTCATTTATATATAACTTCTGATGGAAAAATTAATGGAGAATCTTATCTATGATAAGTATGTTCTAGTTTAGTTAAGTACCATTTCCAGTTCCGTGTGCAGATGCATTCTTTCTGGAACGAAACATATTCGGTCATTACGTTTTTTTATCATCTTGTTGGCATTCAGCGTTTAAAAATATAGATAACAGGAATATAGAGACCAGTAAATATCAATCTATATAGAGAGACATTAGGATATATAAATTATTTCTCTTTCTATTTCACTCTCTCTCTCTCTCTCTTTCTTTTCTGTCGAATATATATATATATATATATATATATATATATATATATATATATATATATATATATGTGTGTGTGTGTGTGTGTGTGTGTTTTAAAATTAGGATATATAATTCTGATAAAGATTTTATATTATGACAATTGGAATCATTCTTGAAGTAATATATTCGATAATACATTTAAGGCCTCATCAGATTTGAAAGAAAAAGAATGAAATGCGTGTATGAGTATTTCTATATATCTTTAAATGATGAATCATAATATTTTTTTTTAAGCTGGCGTTTTTTCTTGACTAAAGAATAAAGATAATTTGTGAATTATAAAAAAGTCGATAACATATATTCTAGTATCCTTTTCTTTACTCTCAGTTCGAGTCGAAAATTGTTAATGTATTTTCCCAGTTTTCCTGTATCGAAATAAAGGCAAATCCTCATCTCCTTATCAGAATGGCTTGAAAGTAAGAAGTTTATTTAACCTTTTCTGAAAATGCATTCAGGATAAATTCTCATATAATCCTTCAGAACTGGTTGAAAGTAAATGTTTTTCTCTCTTTTTTTTTTTTTTTTTTTTTTTTTGTTTGTTTTTGTGTGTGTGTTTTTGTTTCAAAATCAATAATGATATTTTTAAAAAATTACAAATTCAAGGAAATGGGCCGTTAAATTTTCAGGGCATGATTTTATAGTTATATATAGCTTTACATATATACCTGTTCAGATCAATTGCTGTCCATATCAATTGGCTGGAAACTGTCACTAACTTACCTACACTTATTCAAATTATTATTAGGTTGGTGCAAAAATAATGACGTAATAATGTCGTTTTTTGAAGTATTTTTAACGTCAAAAAACGACATTATTACGTCATTATTTTTGCACCAACCTAATACCTGCGAACTATTATTATCATGTTGTTATTATCAAAAAAAAAAATTATCCGCGGCCTTCTTCGGGTGCTTGTTGATCCAGGTAACGTTCAGGCACTGCAGCCGCGTTTACTTTTGCCCACTAAGCTAGATTGTTCCATATGTCTAGGAATATCTCGGGTACTTCAATGTCTACACTAACCACCGCATGGATTAAACTCATTATTAGTGTCACCAAATTCACGAACCAACGCTTTAATCCATTAGGCTGTTTTCCGATGGGATAATCCAAAATGCAGAATTTAGATCCTTAAGTATAAACTGCCAGCTGATGAGACTGCAGATGCTACTGTTGGTCAATTCGACTACATTCACCGAGGCTTCACGTTTCTACTGCTGCTGTTGAAGCCTTACTGGCATGTCTCATTTTTTTATATTTAACGTCTCCTATATCATATTTATTTTCTAAACTAGGTATAACTGGTGCATCTCACCGTGGTGTAATGACTATCTAGAACAGTTAAGACTTATTACTGAGATCAATCCTCACACTTTCCGCCTTGAGCCACATCTAAGCTGCGCTTAGAGAATCACTCTAGTTCGATATAACTGAGCAGTACTAATTAAGAAACAGACGAGATATACCTAGACATAAAAAGGACAATCCACTCCGTAGATTAAATCCTGGGTCATCCTCGGTCGCTGCCATCCTTTTGCCTCCGTATCATACGTAATATGGATTAAATTGTCATCAACATGACGCCTTCTTTCTTATATGCCGTGTCGCCTCAGGTCGTAGGCGATCATGGTTCTCCACAGTTTCATCTTCCTTGCAGCTCTAAATAAATTCTGTCTTTTCTTTATTTCTAAAACCTATTTTGCCATGCATTTTTTCAAGCTCGTCAAGTATGTTACGAGTTGTTGCCCTCAATCTGTCTTGTGAGTAACAAATTTTCCAAGCCCTTTTACCTCATTACATCGTCCAGAAATTTCAACTGTCTATTCATGATGCTTATTAATAAGTTTTATTTTTGTTTCCATTTTTTCTAAAAACCCCGCCGTTCTCCGGCCCATGTTATCCTCAGCATCTTTCTGTAGAACCATATATCTGTTGCTTCAAGTCTTCTTCATCTTTGTGGAAATTGTCTATCAGCGCCAGATGGAAGATAGGAAACTAGTCTCTTATAAGGGGAACAGACAAGTTACGTGTATTTCACATTTTGTCGGCATACGCACTGCTAATATGTAACAAATACTGGACAAACTTGTATAAAAAGACATAAAGTATTCGATACAAAGTATCGATCTGAAAAGAAACATAACGACAATTATTGAACTGGGGAAACTTTAAAATCGATTCTGGTTGAATTTGTTTTCTTCTAGAACAGCTATTGAAAATTTTGCCTGTCTCCCTGATTTTTGGTACACATGCAGCACCCTTTCTCAAATGTAATTCGGTCGTTACATAAATTAATTGTTTATTGTAATTTATTTTAATACTTATCATTTATTAACAGTTCTGATAAATCCTTCAACAAGTTATCCCCCTTTATTGTTTATGGCCTCTTGCAAACGATTAACTGACTCGACTTTAGAAATCAATTTGATGCGAAATTTCATCAAGCCGTGTTTTAATCTCCACAACATTTCTGAACGAAACCTTCTTTAAGTTGTTAGGAAGTGACGGAAAAAGGTGTCAGTCTGAAGGGGCTAAATCAGGGGAATATGGTGGGTGTTGCAGAACATACAAACTGAACACTTTATTTTCATGTTTTGTCAAGGATGAGGGGATTTTCATGTTGAATAATTGCACTGTATAACAGGTCAGGTCTTTTAAGATGAATTCCCTGTTTGAGCCTTTTCATTTGTTCCACATTAATTCAACATTTGGTTTTGAAGATTTTCCTATCTATACACAGCACAAATGTCTCGGGCAGCCATGGCAGTTTTTTAAACTTTATTAAAATGAAAGAGAAGATTCAAAACATACTGATTCACAGAATAACCATAGGTACTAAGAAGGCAAAAATCTTATTCCAGGAAATCATTCGCTGAACATCAGAAAAAAATGAACAAATTTATATAACAACCTGGTAATATTATAAACATATACAACATACGTGTAAATGGAGTTCGAGAATTCTATCCGTTTTTTACAAAACATGCCTTAGATTGCTATCTGATTAATGTGCAATCTGATTGGTAGATTATGATCACGTGAAAAGGCAGTGTAATTTTTGCACTAAAATTGATGATCATAAAATTTTATTGTAATAAATGGGAGTGCCATGGTTCAGTCAATGTAGCTAACGACAACGAAGTGTTAAGTAGTTCAAGTATCAGGGATTTTGTTTCATTGGATGTTGGTGGCAATCGCCAAAAAGTTCAATGTATAGGTGCACAAGAAGATGTATATGTGCGTGTGTCTGTGCGCGCGTACGTATGTTTGTGTGCAGGGATAGCGGTTAATGACCTTCATTATAATATTCCCTTAGTAAAATGAAGAATGAGGTTACGTGTTGCTGTATGTTTGTGTGTATGAATGTGTGGATATTCCTTGGTCAATGTGTCTTGTTAGAGTTTGTTCCGACATAGTTTGTAGATTTGAATAAATATATTTTCTTTATTTAGTCGCGTTTGTCCCTCGTATTATCTGGGCAAAGATAAAGTAGGAAGTCTTCGAATTTGGGGGATTTATATGTCTAGCTGCCCACTGAGTGATAATCTGTCTTGCATTTGTTGACAATGAATTTCTGCGGGTGAATTTGCCCGGTATACTACTCGTTATATCCATTACATTTAATAGCATATATTAGATTTTTCATGGACAGGTGAAATGAATTTTTAAAAAAGAAAGTTTGTCCTGATATAAATTTATACATTGCGTGTTCAGTGTGATTAATATAAGACCCACTGTTAGAGTGACAAGACTTTTTGACGGTTGGTGTCAGCTTTGTGGTGAATAATTTGGCACAGATGAGCAGATGCTTGAGAGATTTTGATTCGCCTTTCGCCTTTTATTATTTTATGTGGTTTGAGCGCATTTTCTTTCATTCGCGGGGTTTTGTCTCAATAGAGGGACGTTCTTTTGCATAATGTCTTATACTTTTATATTTCTCAGGTTATGTGTTATAGCATAGAATATTGGACGTAATTGGATTTTGTTTTTGTTTTTTCTATTAATTTCGCATGGTTTATTTCATTATCTATTAATATCAATGAGTACGGTTTATCGAATAGAATTTGTTTCAATTCCTGCAGTCATTTATACCGCGTTTCATAGTTTGAGACAATTGTGCAAATTCTTCTTACTAGATTAAATGGAATATTTCTCTTCATGTATTTGGATGGCTTCAAGTGAACAGCAGAAATGGTTTAAAATCTGTTGCTTTGTGTTGGATATTTGTGTCTTGTTTTTATAATTAAAATATCCTGGAATAGAAATTGGTCTTGATTGTATTCAATTGTGAATTGGATATCATTATTATTGATGCTTTTAATTAGGGCCTTGTATCCAGTGAGTTGGTCGGAAGTGTGCATCCAAGTAATATTTCCAGTTTTCTAGCAAATATTTGGGGACGTTCAAGCCGTATTTTAATTTGGATTGTCTATACATCTAGACTTGATGTCTTGACTAAATTAGCGTAAGTCGGAACAAATGCTGTAGCCATCACAATCCCCGATATATATTTGTAAAGGTAAATTCGTTCGTAGAAGGGATTTTCTTCCTCGGTAATATTTAATTATTACCGGGATCTGATCAAGGAAAACTTTGAGCCAGAAACATTTTGCCTCCAGTCCGTATTGGTGTTGGATCATAGTGTACAGAATTACTACATCAAAAGATTGAATAATAATGTCTGTGATAACTTGTTTCTGGAGGTAGCTTAATAGGTTCAAGTCATCTCTTACAAGGTTTGCTGTGTCTTTGAGGATTGGTTTCAGTAATATGTCTATGATGTTAATTAGTCTATGTGATTAACAATTACGACACGCTATATTAGTTTGAATTTAAGGTCACTAGGGTGTCGTATGTTTATGAAAGTTGAAATGGATTCTTTACAGGCTTCGTTAATTATTTTGCTCTTGCAGATGTTAGGTTTTGAATGTTTAGTTTTCCAGAGTTTTTTCACTGGAAACTTTCAGGCAAATATCATGCATAATAGCTTGGATCCCAAATGCAAGTTCTGTGACATATATCAGGAAAACATAGATCATATGTTTTTTTGTACTTACTGATCAGAACGTTGTTACAGTTTCTGGTAGAGAGCGTACTATCTTGTATGGTCAACATTCTCAAAAAAATGCTCAAACACTCGGTCACGATGACTTGTGAATTCACGCTAGCGCAACCATCCCAATTTAACTCAAAACACGTGGGATGGTTTCCAGCGAATATCCAAATATTGTTTCCTCATGTCTGATAACATCAGGAAGTCACTTGCATGATAAATCGATCAAGGTGAGGTTCGAACCCCAGTCGCAGGAAGTGAGCGGACTAACCACCGATACTAAAGCTTATATATATATATATATATATATATATATATATATATATATATATATATATATATATATATATATATATATATATATATATATATATATATATACTTATGTATTTATATATATACATATTTATAAAGCTTATATATACACACTTAGGTATATATATATATATATATATATATGATTTGAATATATATAAATATATATATATTAAAAGCTTATATATATACATATTTATGTATAGACTTATGTTTATATATATATATATATATATATATATATATTCAAAGCTTATATATATATATACATATTTATGTATAGACTTATGTTTATATATATGATTTGAATATATATATATATATATACAAATCTTATATATATATATATATATATATATATATGTGTGTGTGTGTGTGTGTGTGTATGTATATATATATATATATATATCTATGTATATATAAAGAGAGAGAGAATGTACCCTTATATGTTAGATAGATTTTGACTAGAAAAAAGTCTACCTCGACACAGTGAACAATTTTTCCTAGCTGCATTTGATTCAATATAATTTTTCTACTTCAGGTCAGCGGAAAACATTAGGCAGTAAAGGCGCAATGAGTCCCTTTCCTGGAGGTTAGCATCTGCCATGATGATAGATGTTAAAAATTTTATATCAAAATAAAAATAAGAAAATATATAATCCATTCAATTATGATAGTATTCATTTTAGTTAAATCTATTTGCCGATTTATTGTAATGATTGACAAATGCCACTTTGTAAAAACTTCTTATTCAGAAGGAGTATAAAATAAGAATTCCATTACAAATCAAAATGCTTCAGTGTTTCATCTGCTTGCAATTCTCATTCGTAGATGCGTTTATTATTCCACAGACGAAAACCAAGTTGACACATCAACTTCCAAAATAAATGCATTAATAAACAATAATCGACAAACTATTTTCAGTGTTCATTATTTCTTAAGGAATCAATAAAACAAGCAAATCGATAAAACGTCAAAGAAGCAGAGAAATATTGTTCACTTGACAACTGTACGTAAGAACGAATGATGCTTACGAAGCCAAGGTAAAAATCAATGTCAAACGGTATTTGAAGATATATCAACATTACTAACACATGTAATGTACATAATATTCTTTAAATACCAGGTCCTTCAGGGAAGCGGCGATGAGGACTCTAGATATTATTTTTCTTTATTATCCCTGAATAGCCATGGTTTATCAGGGATAATAATAGACTTGTTTCCCGTTGCAATGTTCACACTTTCGAATGGAGAGGAGTACTTATTTAAACCGAGGGTCACCCAAGGACAGAGCATCCACTTTATCTAAACTTCTTAATCCATACCTTAGTAGAGGATAGAAGGACAAAAGTGTTTGTTGAATGCAGGACATTAGGACGGAAACTGATCTCGGTTTGTCACTTTTACTTTTCGCGCCAATAACCGTTACACAGCGTATAACCATTAAAAGAATGAAATATATAAATAATTAGTAAGCATTTAAGATGTAAATTTATTAAAGATTTATGATAAAGAGATTTTTTTCTTCCATATGTTTTCGTTTTATCACTCTTGTCTTTATTATTAATTCAACATATCGCGTGAAATATTTGTGTCCTAAATCAGATATGTACCGATTATTGTTTTTTTCCGTTCGTGTAATATTTTCTATTCTTATCTTTCTTCTGTTCATCTATTCTGCTAGAATATATCTGCATATTTGAGTTCCCGCTCTGACTAACATTTTGTAGCGTCAAGAAGCTGACGTTGTGAAAAGGCGATACCCGGAATTGATTCTTATTGACGCTTGGTTCGGAATTATTTTGACTGTTCAACAAGTGCCATAGATACAAGAAGTTAAGACTTAAGCCCATTATTTTGATTTTACAATTTACTTCAAAAGAAAGCAGATAAATTGAAAAATAAACAAACTGTACTTTATTAAGCACCTCGGAAATGCACTAGAGGATGGCCGAAAAGAAAAAAAAAAAATGCAAAACTTTGTGTTAAGACCAAAAAAAGTTTGGGAAGAAAAAGTGCTTCCTTTAAAGGATATTCCTTTATAGGAAATTTTCAGATTTTTATAAAACACGAAAGAAAACCTCTTATAAAATTAACTTGGAATATGCATCACAGTATCAACAGCTATCTATCTATCTATCGATCTATGTATCTCATTCATTTTAATTTCTGCTTATATATATATATATATATATATATATATATATATATATATATATATATATATATAGATAGATAGATAGATATTTTACTTTTCTATCTATCTTATTATTTCTACTATCTCTCTATCTCATTCTTTTTACTTTTTGTCACACTCTCTCTCTCTATCTCTCTTTACCTCAATATTTCTCTCTCACTCACTATTACACACACACACACACACTCTCTCTCTCTCTCTCTCTCTCTCTCTATATATATATATATATATATATATATATATATGTCTGTTTTCTAGCTATCTTATTTCTTCTATCAATGTATTTATCTATCTATTTATATATCTCGATCTGTTAATATCTTAATATCTGTTGCTTATTCTATTCCTATCTATCTATCTACATATCTATCTATCTATCGGTGCTTGGGAGTTTGCGATTGTATGTATGACTGTATGTAATTTGATACATTTGAGAAGTAATTATGTAAGGAAGTTCATTGAAGACACACGATGCATCTTTGTTAAAGGCAATTTATTTACTTCATATTCAACCCGAACCCTTTTTCTTTTACTGAAAGGACTGTTTTACATAAACTCTCAAATTCAGTATTCATAAGCCATTATTAAGTAATATTTTGTGTTCAGAAATGTAGAAAACGACGCATTAAAATCTGGCTTGAGAGGGACACATGAACGCTTAGAGACCCAAAAAGGGAAAAACTTTACCGATACAAAATCCATATATAAAGACAAACATTTACTATAGTTGTGAAAAAAGAAAAAAATATAAAATATATTGGACAATTTAATTTCAATAATCCCAGAAAATCAGAAAATTTTACGAACCGAGAATTAAAATTAAATAAAATCTTAAACGATGAATTTTCATAGTTTTTCAACCAAACCAGCACACACGCACGTAGACACAAATGAAGATATATATATATATATATATATATATATATATATATATATATATATATATATATATATATATATATATATATATATATTGATACTATAATAATAATAAAAAAATAAATATCAATCATTAGGCATAAATTGAAAGTTACCGATATAATATTTCACTATTTATAAATATCTATGCCCTATTTTTACACACACACATTATATATATATATATATATATATATATATATATATATATATATATATATATATATAGAGAGAGAGAGAGAGAGAGAGAGATAGAATATTAGTGGTAAATATACATATATATGCAAAATCCACAGATGCATATACACACATGTATATTTTTTGAATAAAAAATTCCGAGAGGATAGAATCCAGGTAGAACTCAATGTGCAGGACAGAGTAAGGATATAATAAAAAGGCTTAAACATTAATATTAGTGTTTAAGCCTTGTTATTATATATATATATATATATATATATATATATATATATATATATATATATATATATATATACTCACATACGCGAATTTTTGTTTATATTTCGGAGTTGAGTCATTATGTACATTATTTACATTATTCGGATTATTGTCCTCATCTTTGTCACCGTTGTACTCTCCGGCCTTCTACAAATAGTTGGAATGTCGAACTCAACCCTTTATTTCGCTCACTGGGGTAGATTGTTCTAGTTCCACGTGCCATGTTTAATGGATGTCAGTTATTAGTTATCTCCTATTAATTTGCCTCTGAAAGTTCTCCATTGCCTTAACCGGGTATTGAACTCACACTCTTTGGGTCCTATCACTGGATCTACCAACGTCTTTATCCACTGTGCCATGTGTCCTTGGCACAGTGGGCAAAGGCGATATGGCGACAAAGGTGTGGACAATAGTCTGAATAATGTAAATAATTTACGCGAATTTTTATATTGTAATGGCGATATAAAATACATATTATTAATCTATTATATACACTATAAGATAATATACAAGTTTCTCCTAATAACGTAAAAATTTACTTGTAAGAGAAGCAATGATGTTAGAAATATTATATTCATTTTTTTCCAAAATATAGTTATGGCAGAGTATGAAATCCTCTTCTTCTAATATTCCTTATTTCATTAAGGGTTGATGTTTAATCTGTTTCGCTGAAACATTATCATAAGGAGAAAAAAAAAACATAATATCAAAGTAATAAAAATAGACATTCCGTCACCAGCATTTTGGAAAAAAATGTACAGGGATCGGCATGTAACCATCGGCAGAAGGAACCGTATCTGTCATTTTCTGAATGACACCTTTTTTCCGGCAGAACACAGAATTCAATTAAAGGAGATTCCGAAATCTGGATAAATTCCGAAAGCTTGTCAGAAAGCTGAGATATTTGCGAAATATGAAGTTGACAAACGTTCTCGTAATTATTAGAGCGCCTGGAATGTTCCTCAGGAAGCTCCGACAAAAAAAGGGAAATCCGTGGGAGAAATGGAAACAGTTCAGTCAACAGCGTTATTGAAATAAACACGAATAATGAGGAAAAGGTTCCCCCTCTTGAGAAAATTTCCTCTACTTTGATCTCCAGTGAAAACCACCATATTATAAATTCTATAATGAATAATAATAATAATAATAATAATAATAATAATAATAATAATAATAATAATAATAATAATAATAATAAAAGATATTCATAAAATGTATGCTTATTGACATAGCACTACCATCTGAGAGAAACACCTCCATGAAAATTATCTAGAAATTTTCCAAAGACAGGTACTTGGAGATCGAGATTAACAGGATGTGGGGAATGGTGACTGGAACTGTAGCAATAGTAATCTAGGCCTCGTGAAAAAAGAAATATAACATTTTTCTAACAGTTTTCCACCTAACATCAACATACAAGTTTCTCCGAAAATCTACCTGCTAGGAAAAATCCCTTATACCAAGAAAAGTGATATCAATTAAATGACAATTCTCCTATAGGGCCTGAGGACCATAGTTTGGACCCGTGTCTACAGGATAGAAAGCAGAAAACATGACATGCACAAATAATAATAATAATAATAATAATAATAATAATAATAATAATTATTATTATTATTATTATTATTATTATTATTATTATTATTATTATTATTATTATTATTATTATTATTTCCTAATTAAAGAAACAAAATAAATTAATGATTATATGCAGTAAATTTTGATTTGTCCAGAGATGAACAGACTTTTGAGGACAATCCGTGTTGGGTTTAAGTTTATTACGAAGAACATATTTAAGGATCATCTTGGACATATTCTATATATACATGAGAAGTAGAAAGGATCGCACTTCTATGAACTGTTTTAATCTTGAAGAAATTCCTCATCTAAAGTGTTACTTAAATCCCCGGTTGAGGTTTGTTTAAAAATATGTTTTGTTTGAACAACAGCAATAAATCTAAAATGGAACAATGATAATAATAGTAATATTAGTCAATGTCTGAAAGATATTTATTACAACACTTAGTAGAGAAATGCATAATAATTTAACAATTTTCAACTCGATTATTATGCCCTGACAATGCAGTCAGAAACATCAATTGTGTAGCATCCTCAACAATAATGCATCCCCATTTTATACTACTAATAATACTACTATTACTACTAATACTAAAACTAACAATGATTTAATAATAACATTAATTTTAATAATAGTAATAATAATAATAACAATAATACATTTTTATTAATAATGATGATAACTAATTTTGACGTGATACGAAAAGCAGCTGAAATGATAAAATGGAAAACAGAATAATAAGTCTTTTTTATTTCCATTATAATAAATTTGTTATATCTTTATTATATATTGATCTATTAAATCGGATATCCTCATCCTGATTTTATAGTCATATTCTTCCGGGTGTTATACTCTACGGTCTGCTTTAAGTGTCTCTCTTATATTCCTTAATCCTGTGCCAAATTTTCGATTTTGTAAAAAAAAAAATAAAAGTTATTGTTTCCTCCCTTAAATAGAATAATTGTATTGTAATCTTACTCTTCATGGAATATAGAGCTGAACAATTGTAGACGTTTTAACATCTGCTAAATGTTCTTCGGCAAAGTCCCATATTAGTTAATTCTGATTTTGGCAATCTAATTATCACCATCTAGCATCTGGACTGAATTAAAAACTACCACTAAATCAGACGTTCTTAAACAAATATTTTTTCGTCAGGTTCCACAAGTCAGAATTACCTGATGGATGATATTCCAGTAGAACGAAAACAGTCTATTCTAGTGAATAACATAAGCTGCTTTGAAATACGATAGACACATCGGAAAAAAAACCGGACAGTACAATGACCTAAATGGTTTGATTATAATATCCAAGATGAGGATTCCAGGTGGAATATGTTATCTTACAATAAAGAATCTGCGTCACAAATCTTCCGGTAGAATATATGTCTGATGGCAAAAGAATGTTTAAATGTGTTCGATATTGACTTTTCTCGCAAGAGAAGAAAAACTAATTTAATTCAGGATTTATAAAAAAAAAGTTTTATATTTCTAACGAAGGAATCCATTTACTTGGAGGTCCCAAAACAATCTGCATGCTAATAACATGATTTATATTTAAAAAATGCAGTGGCAAAATCCTATTTTAAAATTGCTTCACTGTTTCTTTTATTTTATCTCAATTTCAATGCTTGCCTTTTTTTCTGGGTGTTTGTATTTCGCTTGTTTTAATTTATAGTTATTCGATCGACATTCTCCGATCTTCCACAGGTGATGCGTTATCTGTTTACAGGCATAAGAAGAAAGGATTTTTAGTCATGACGATAGTGTCCCAGTGTTCTTCAACAGCTTTTTGGGCTAATTTACATGTGATGATATATATATGTCATTACATATATATGTGATATATATATATATATATATATATATATATATATATATTATGTGTGTGTGTGTGTGTGCGTGTGTGTATTGTTTGAAATTTGGGATATTTATAGAGGAACAGTGTTCAGTGTCAGATATAGCACGTTTGATACAATTAGCATGTTTAATCGACAGTCCTGTAAGTGTCGCTCTCACAATACAATGCGGGTTTCAGTATTGTTCCTAGCCCCACGCTATTTACACACACACTTACGCACACACACACTTACACACACACACACACACACATATATATATATATATATATATATATATATATATTATCGATTGTGTATTTGTTTTAATTTACAACCATTAAGTTTTCTATTTTCATTGACATGATTTTTTTCATATATAACTTTATTTCAAATAAGGTTTATATTCCATATTAACGCTCAGTTTGAGAAATAGGAGAGCAGAGTTCGAATTCCAGTCGAATCCATTACATTCACTTACGTGATAATAACCTTGGGAAAGGTATGGATCCCCTTCTTCCCCCCACCCAGCTAAATAGCAGGATATACCGGGTTCTATAACCTTGGATGGCAACTAGTCTACGCAGAAAGAAATGGCAACCTACTGCCGGAAAAAAAAATCTGCTCCTTCCATTACGTATCGAAAGATACATGATCACCTAAGCGTGTATCATGCATGGTACTGACTGAAGTTAAATTTAATGAATTGTTATACCAAATCGAAAATAATATTTTGTGATCAATTTTACTCATTGGAATTGGTTGTATTCCTTTCAAATGATCTTCGCAATCCACAATCTAGATCTTCGAAATTCTTTGGCTAAATGCAATTATCTCAGCCACCATTCCTATCCTAGTTGAACCTATTAAAAAAAAACATGCACATTAAATTTTCATTTTAGATAGATACATACATACATTCATACATACATACATATACATACATACATACATAAATATATATATATATATATATATATATATATATAAGGCAGATTTATCCGAACCTGACAAACAGTGCAAAAGCGAAACTTAAATTTGTCATAAACTTGGTCCTTTGAAATATTCTGTTGCATATATATATATATATATATATATATATATATATATATATATATATATATATATATATATATACATATACATATATATATATACATATATATATATATATATATTTATATATATATATATACATATACATATATATATATATATATATATATATATATATATATATATATATATATATATATATATATATATATGTATGTGTGTGTGAAAGAGAAAGAGTGTGTGTTTGTCTGTCTGTATGTATGCGCGTGCGTGGGTATGTGTGCGTGTTATATCATTTCAATATATTTACGTATCTGCTTATCAAGGTTCACATTTCTTCTAATATCTATTTCACTCTTTCTCTCTCTCTTTATATATATATATATATATATATATATATATATATATATATATATATATATATACATATATATATAAGATTGTGTGTGTATATGGTTGTACATTAGCGTGATAAAATGTGAATCCTGTTATGAGACTCAATGTTTCACTTCTTTTTAACTGAACTATTTACAAGTCATTTACTTTTGTCAGAAGAGCAGTCTCTTCACCACTCACATGGTTGTATAGATAGATAGATAGATAGATAGATAGATAGATAGATAGATAGACAGACAGACAGACGCATAGGAGGAACACTGGGTTGTCGATTCACAATGTTAATTACATCCACATTCATTGATTTTAATCTCAAATAATTGTGAAGAATCCAACTAAAATTTGTTATTCCTTTCTGCGTATGCTTGTTTTTCAGGCATAAAAAAACGGTTCTAATTCACCTGACAAAGATCGCACCCATGCTGATCGACTAACTTGTGTGAATTCAAATCCGTAATGATGAATGCACAAAAGTCTTTATTAAAAAAAAAAATGCCATTTTATTCTATGTCTTCCCTCCCTGATGCCCGAAACAAAATAATGTTTTTTTTTTCTTGTTAACTCTTCCCTTTCTGTTCACACGTCATACCTATTGCCATATCTCTTCTTTGTGTTTTTTTTTCTTTCACGAGGGTGTAACACGTGACATTTCTCTTGTTTTGAAAGGTTTGGCTGTAGAGAGTTCAAATCGGAGAAAGAGAGAAAGGAGGGAGAGAGCGAGAGAGAAGGAAAAGCAAGGAAGTAAACAAAACAAAACAAAAACGTGTCATAATTATGATCATAATATTAATAATAATCATAAATCCATACGAAAGAGAGAAATTCGAATGGATATGGAAAGTGAGTCTTCAATCAAAAATATGACTGAACAACAAAAATTATTTTTAAAAAATCCCACATACACAGTTTTCCGAAAACAACAACAACAACAACATCAACAACAACTACAAGAACAGAAACCAGACAACCAAACACACAAACTCTTTCAGTGGAAGACCCAAAACAGCCCACAAAAACTATTAATTAAAAAAACAATTCTGACCTACCTGGATGCAAAGGTGGAAAACTTTTTTTAAACGAAGAGGGAACATGCCCAAGGCTTCGAGGCGCGGGAAAAACAGAAGATATGTTTTGGAAAGGTATTTACTTTATATTGCTGAGATGATAATAACAATAATAATAATAATAATAATAAAGATAACGATGGTATAGTCAGAGAAGTTGGTGGAGAGGAAAATGAGGATTGTTAATTATGGTGGTATTTTTATGGCATTTCATGATGTTTTAAATAATGCTAGCCATGAAAATGGTAACAGCGAATGATCTGTTTCTTTGTATTTTTTGATATTTCAATGTCTATATATATATATATATATATATATATATATATATATATATATATATATATATATATATATATATATATATATAATTTTAAAATGGCGCGTTTCTTTACCTACGGTTATCGTCGCGCGGCAGGGAGAAATAGAATGAGAGATAATGAAGGGAGTAAAAGAGAG
Organism: Acanthosepion lycidas; assembly: GCA_963932145.1. Taxonomy (NCBI): domain Eukaryota; kingdom Metazoa; phylum Mollusca; class Cephalopoda; order Sepiida; family Sepiidae; genus Acanthosepion; species Acanthosepion lycidas. Next base: position 118,105,126 of record OZ010584.1, on the reverse strand, counting down.
AAAAAAAGAAAGAGAGAAAGTTTTAAATGCAGTTGGGAGAAAGAAAGAAAGATTCATAGGTAGATAGATAGAATAAAAAATAACATTCATGAGATCAACTGATTTTATGGAAATATTTTTTCACGAACCCAGGCATCTTATAAAATCCGAAAATAAATATGTCAAAAAATGTCAAGCGACGTTCTTTTTTAAGGAATAAATTTAGATGCATTCTGCATCTTTACGAAAGCAGAAAGAGGCGGCAAATCATTAAATATAGAAGTAAATCAAAACATCATACCCCGCCAATAAAATGCAGAAAAGCAAAAAAACAATATGCATGACAAAACATACTATAATCAAGCACTCATATATATATATATATATATATATATATATATATATATATATATATATATATATATATATATATATATATATCCTTTCCTGATAGGTTACTTTACGCGTCATTTGCAATTTTAATGTCTTAAACACATAAACAATATATTGGCTATTGCTTGTCGATCGTCGAAGTAATGTAATTTTGCTCCTGACACGAAACGACGTTAGGATAAAAATTAATTACACTTTCAGTGACCATTATATCTATCTATCTATCTATCTATCTATCTATCTATCTATCTATCTATCTATCTATCTATGTTTGTGTGCGTGTGCGCCAGCGTGTGTATGCGTACGCGTGCGTGTGAGTAAGTGTGTGTGTGTGTGTGTGTGAGAGAGAGAGAGAGCGTGCGTGTGTGTAAATGTTTGTGTGTGTGTGCGTTGGTGTGTGTGCGTACCCCCTATTTCTTTTAGTTTAATTCCGTTCGTTAGGGTCGAAGCCGAGGTGAAGACCACCCAGCGGCCACACAGTAGCAGCAAGGAATAATGGAATCTCCTGGACATGATAGAGGATCACCTGATCTTATCATGATACACAGAATAATCGCTTTTTGGTGCAATAATTATGGAATATTACCGACATCTTTTTCATATACTAATCCAAAGGTATTATTTTAAAAACATTATGAACCGATATATATATATATATATATATATATATATATATATATATATATATATATATATATATATATATATATATATCACCAACAATTTGATTCCACTGAATATATCTGCAGATCTGAATGTGCATAAATGTAATCTAACACATCGAAAAGAAATCGTTCGTAAAGTTATTTGGCAAGAAGGCAAATAGTTCGCACTGCTGGAGAAAATATGTGAAGAGCGGGAAGACAATTAGGATTCATTTTAAAAAATAAAAAAAATAAGGTGAGGGAATATATGAATAAAATCTAAAATGGTTTCAAGTAAAAATTGTTACTCATCCTAAAAGACAGAGAGAGCAAATAAAATGCTCTTTCTGCTTGCACAGAGGTGGTTGATGTAATTTAATATGGACCGCTTCAAGTAAATGTAAAAGTCCAGCGTTCCGGGCTCTTGACAAAACAGTGAACGAATCGTTCACGTATTTTGCGGCACTATTATCCATCAGGTTTTGGCCAAATACCGAGTCAAGATACTGGGTATCTAGCAAACTAGGATCAGATGAACCTTGTCTTATACTAGGAAGAAAGTGTTGATCATTCCGGGTGTTCAGTTGCAGATTGGTTCTTCCTACATATTCATAATTGTATTGATATTAACATTTGTAGACAATGGAACTATTTTGAAGGTAGGACAAATCATCTTTGACAAAAAGGGAAAAAACGGATCGGTCCCCCAAGAAAACACGCAAGGTAGCCATCGAAAAACCAGATGTTACGCAAGCTGTCAGTGCATGACTTTTCCTTTCCCTGCCAAGGCAATTTTAAATACACGGGACACAAAAATGTCCTAAAACTACCGGATCTTTTAAACATTTAATTTTCGGTGCAACCATGCTTTTGATGGTATTCCCAGAATAGCCGTTGTCAGAGAAAATATCATAAATGTTCTCTATTTCTTGATCAGATTAACAAGGAGAACATATCAACACAGGGCGGAAATGATAGAGATCAAGTCTATGTTATGGGACTTTAGTAAGAAGGAATTTCAATTGGTGTTATGGCCTGTGAACGTATGTTTCCGGAAAAGACTCATGATGTACGACCTTTCTTCAGGTTCATCCAGTATGCCCACAAAAAGGCAACGTACGACAACTATCCACCTCCATAATGGTTTCTTTTCCCTCCTACTTACATGTTTCTTTCTGCAGTGCGAACTGTTTCCACTATCCCAGCGGTTCCTTCTTCTATATACCGTAACGATCTATATTTAAAATATGAGATAATTATTGGCTAAAGTGCCGAAAAGAAGGATATATAATATGTAAATACAAAATTTGACAATCAAGTCAACACCCAGCGGCGACAATCTGTTTCATGCTTAAAAGGAATTGTCATAGACTGTTATATATATATATATATATATATATATATATATATATATATATATATATATATATATATATGTATGTATGTATGTATAGTCTTTTTTTTTCAATAAATACACTTTAATTAAGTATATTTTCCGTTTTCCTAAATACTTAAATAAATTGTATCTCTTAAAATAACTAATAATCAGAAAATACATTAAGTAATTGTCGGACAATCCATTTCATAATATATATATATGTATATATATATATATATATATATATATATATATAGAGAGAGAGAGAGAGAGAGAGTGAGAGAGAGAGAGATAGATAGATAGATAGATAGATAGATAGATAGATAGATAGATATAATTTCATTAAATATTAGTGAATGATACAACTTTAGGGCACACTATCTTTTTTGAAATATTAATATTGTGTTTAGTTTGAGTAACTAGTTTGGCTGTCATTGTCCTCTTACAGATGCCCAAAGTAATTCACTAAACTTAATTCGTTTCTGGCTAAATAATTTCTGGCTTCAATTATTTCAGCTTAAATAGTCACTAATATTTGTACTGTGTTAGTTTCCCAAGCACGATTCCAAGCTTGAATCTCCATCTGAAATTTTGTGTTTTCATTTTATCCGATCAAATATTCGTAATGTATAAAGTTCGATGTTTTTAATAAATACAACTAATTTTATTAAAAATCTGAATGATTCACACATGTATTGTAGTGTTGGCCCTTCGAACTTCTGGAAACGACGTTTAATGGGATGGCCTTTTAGTCAATATTTGCCAGACGCATCATGAATGTGATGATAACTATTGAAAAATCGTTTTTACAAGTAGATATTGTTTTAAATTCCATTCTCATAAATAAGGTTTTGAACATATTTTTGTCATATTTTTATCATGAATTCATAATTAAGGTTTTATAAATCTTCAGTTGTAATTTTGCATTTCTGTATCGGCGTATTAGTATGTGTTTGTGTGTGTTTGTGTGAAGTGTGGCAAATTGGTCAGACAAGAAAGAAGATGAATGACTGGGAGAGACTGTTTGATGTAACGATTTGACGGCGCTATATAAATGGATAAATGGAGAAGTCAAGAGAGAGAGAAGACAGACAGAATGACACAGAGAGAGAGAGAGAGAGAGAGCTAAAGCGTGAGTGTGAGTGTGTGTTATTCTAGCACATATAGCGCATATATGTATGTACATAAGACATTTTTAAAAAGCAACAGATTTTGACGCAGAATTTCACAACCATGTCTTTATGTGGAATAAGTTACTGTGTAAAATTTACCCATGAAAAATACCTGAATACATTGATTTGACACACGGGGGTGGGGAATTCACTATAAAATTAAGTTTCATAGTTTTGTTTCTATTCAGGTTTAATATTCACTAGATGAGAATTTCTGAAACCTAAATTTAGAAGAGATCATTAGATGATTAATTTTTCTTAGACACGAAATTATACATAGAAGAAGTTTTGTCTAATCGTGTTGCTCATGCGAGTATAAATTAACACATTGAAATCTGTTTACATCATTTTCACAAGCGGAGATCCTGAGTTTCTTCCTGTGGCAGCCCCGACCACGAGTCTGAGAATTCAATTAGTATTAATCTGTGCGGCCATTTAATAAGTAAAATTAAATATATAGGCCTGGACTTTCTTATCGTTACATAACAAAAGACAGTTACACTTCTTTTAACAGTAAATTGAATATAGTATAACACATTAAATATCTCATGAGAATATTTGATGAGAGCTTTATAGCATATTTTACTCCGTTCAGAGTCACAAGGACGACAACTCTTGACATCAAATGAATGTAGAAATTTATTCCTTTACTAAAAATCAATAAACTATGTGCAAAATAAATATTTTATCTCTATTGACCAAATAATATGACATTTTAACACCCAAATAGAGTAAGTAGACATAGGTGGCACCACTATTAACAAGTTTTCTGTCATTATTACTGCATTCGTGTGTTTTTTCAGTCATCCTCAGTTTGTCAAATAAAATATTTTCTAATTTTAGAGCTGTCTGTATGGGTGTTTTTTCTTTTGTTTTATATAATATTTTTTGAAATTGGTACACTGCCGCTCTGTTCACAAATATTTGCTGTTAGATCTTCAAATATTTAATAAATGAAATATACATAATGAATTATACTACTGAGAATCATCCAAGTAGAGATCATTCGAACAAATTCTAAAAAATTCCTGTTAGCAGTTTGAGATGAAGTGTCTCGTGGGAAAATAACTCGTTCCTGAGCAAATATTTATCAACTGTATCTTTTTAAACGTACAGGGAAAATTGTTCCACTGAAAGATATCATAGGCAGCAAATCATAAACGAATATCTTAAATTTTTCGTAAGAAATAAAATTCTCATAAGTATTCAGCTTTTATATTTGCATGTGTTAGTTTGGGAAAGATTAATTTTCTTTATGTCAGTGTTTCTTTTTTCTTTTCATAAGTCGCGACCTTTGCCATTGAACTTTTTTCTGTGAAAACCAAAACAGTGTACTGAATAAAAATATGAACTCAAATTTAAGATATAATAATAATTGTCAGGTAAACACAGGCATGCGTTTTAAGATAGAGTATAAAATAAATCAACACAAAGCCTAAATACAAACAATAACAGTTTAGATAATTCGAAGGAGACGCCATAAATATTTTTGGAATAATTAAAACAGTAAATATTAAATAGATGGATACAATTGTAAATGATAAAATTTTATGAATCTTTGTGGTGTCGTGAAAAGTACGTTGACTTGTGTATGTTGTGTACGTTGACTCTACATAATATGTATATCTGAGTATATACAAATACACAGAGACGTCTATGTAATCTAAGCATGTATATGCGAAAGAATATGTGTGCGTAACCTAAACGGTTATCGAAAATTGGGAATGATGCCACTGGTTCAAACTCCAGCCGAGGCTCGTGAATTCGCTTTCACAAATATACCCATTGTAAATATTTCAATCAAACTTTTTCTTACACATAGTGATTAGTGAGTTTTCTGGCTTTGGTTGTCAACTAGTCTCCACAAAAGACAAATATGAATTGATATAATCTAACAAATATGAACTCTCTCTCTCTCTCTCTCTCTATATATATATATATATATATATATATATATATATATATATATATATATATATATATATATATATATATATATATAGAGAGAGAGAGAGAGAGAGAGAGAGATAGATAGATAGATAGATAGTGGCTTGGATTGAGGAATCGGAGAGCCGAGTTCGTATCCATTATATTCACTTACGTGCTATTATCCTTCGGAAAGGTGTGAATCCGCTTTATCTCCTTCCAGCTGTGGGTAAATAGCAGAACAGACTCGGTTCTATAGCTTTGGATGGCAACTAGTGTAGAAGAAGGACAACTCTGAATTCAAAGTAGAAGAAGAGGAAAAAATAATATTAAAAGAGGAAGAAAGAAACATAAAATTTCAATACAAGTTTGTAAAAAAATTGAGAGAGAAAGAGAAAGAGGAAAGAGAAGTGAGGCAAGGAAGGGAGAGGCTGAGAAAGGGAGGGAAATAAAAGAAAGAGAATAAGGAAGAAAAAAACATGAACCATAATCTTTAATACTTTTTTTTTTTCTGCCCCTTTTCCTCTCGCTTGGATAACTTGACCCCATTTATTAAAAAAGAAGTACTTCAGTCTGAAGAGATGTATATTTGTATACTCATGAAATAAATTAATTTTTAAGGATGATCTTTACTCAGTAAAATATTTGTTGTTTTACTTATACTGAGCTGTCTGTGGATTAATGTCTTCTCTGGAATTATCGCTACTGATTATCAATTGATATTATATATCACAATCTCACGTCAATCCAACTAAATATGTTAGCTCTCTCACTGATAAATACCGCGCATAAATAATATATATATATATATATATCTGCAACTCGATTTCGAGCCAAAGTCATCGTGTTCACACACACAGATATGTGTGTTTGTGTGTGTGAATATATATATATATATATATATATATATATATATATATATATATATATATATATATATATATATATATATGTGTGTGTGTGTGTGTGTGTGTGTGTGAAATGTGTATGTATATGAATATAGTCGACTCTCCCGTCGAATTCGACATATGAGGGTCAAGCAGATCAGTTTCCAGAAAACCGACAGCCCGACAACAGCACATGAGATTTGATTATAGTCGTGAAGGCTTCGTGCAGGACCATCCACACTTTTTGAAGGGACGAATACAGAGACCTAGTGCACTAAGTGTCACAAGGTGGCCAAACGACCCTCCGCAGGTTTTTGAATTCAGAGAGAGTTGTCCTTCCCCTAGATCAGTTGCCATCCAAGGCTATAGAAACCAGTCTGGATATATATATATATATATATATATATATATATGTGCAATTTTTCATATTAATTATTTTGCTCTAGTTAGTGTATTGAACTGTTTACGTTTAGTCTTTTACTCGTTTTGTTTTTTTTGGGGGGTGGGGGAGGATTCGTACAGTGTTATGTTCTTGGTTGCTTCTTTTTTTATTACCATGTTTTTCCTCGGACATAAATTTGTTATATTACAAGATGACACAACGATGTTTTTTTTTTCAAAACGAGTATTACCATTCATATATATATATATATATATATATATATATATATATATATATATCAGGTGGCCTGACGATTGCATACAGTATAAAACAGACTGTCTCCTCTAAGTGTTGACTTCTATGTTCACTTATATATATATATATATATATATATATATATATATATATATATATATATTTACAAATTCATGAATTATTCATACAAAAAACAAATACAAAGGTTAATGATTTAATTTGCGAGAAATCCATCTTCGCGAACAATTCAAATAATATACAAAAACCCCGAACCTGTTTATGAATGAAAAGATCCTTGTTTTATAAATTTCAGTTGCATAAGGTCTTATTATTTTTACAAGCTTTCGTCTGTTTCTACATACATCCTCAGGTATGGAATAGATTTTGTTCTTGTTTTTACTCTCAGTAATAAGTGGACAACGAAAATAGAGATGTAATCCGAAAAATGCTATGAAAAATGTGTTATTGTTTTGGAACGTGCAGTCGCAACGCTGAGTTTGAATTTAAATTTTAAGGTTTATATATATATATATATATATATATATATATATATATATATATATATATATATATATATCCGTTTATCTCTCGAAATAACGGTAGAGATATTTTGGTCAAAATTCCTATCTTTGCTGTTAAGTATCAAGGCAACTGCGCTGCTCAAATTACGTATACCCCCCTCTCTTACGTACCAATAATATCCAAAAGAGATACAGAGAGAGATACAGAGAGAGAGAAAGACAGACACAGAGAGAGAAAGACAGACAGACAGAGATAAAGATAGAGAGAAAGACAGACAGACAGAGAGACAGACAGAGAGAAAGACAGACAGACAGAGAGAAAGACAGAGAGAACGACAGACAGAGAGACAGACTACAGACGAACTGTCAGCGTGCACCTGACCTAATTTTTTCGCTTATTTTTCTTTGGCCATTTAGTGTATTAAGATTCCGTGTCATTCATTTAATAGCAACTTTAAATTAATTATATTTTTATTCATTTTTTCGATTTAACGTACGAAGGAGTTAGCACGCACACTCACACACAAGGCAACATAAACAGCACACACCAAACACACATACATATATTTAGAAAGATAGACATTATATATATTAAGTATATTATATATATATATATATATATATATATATATATATATATATATATATATGTGTGTGTGTGTGTGTGTGGTGTGTGTGTGTCTGTGTCTGTGTCGTGAATGTTCGATCTTAAATGTCAGTGTGTTTTCCCAAGTAATGGGAAAATAATGGTCAATATAATATCCGCTTGATTTCCTTTTGATTCGTTCAATTAATTGACCAACGAGAAAGAATTCTCTTTTATCAATTGCCAAAGTTGTTTACACTTTTCATGTAGCCCAGAGATCATCAATTTGAAGTAGAAAGAGAACAGTACTTGGACCCCGATTTCCCTCCCCTAAACTGACGATAGCGATTGATAGGTTACCAGTAGTCACGGTAATCATTCCTCATCAAATTATTTTGCCAGTCAGTCATCGTGAAAGACACTTAATCCGAGACAGAAAGTAGGAAGATGTGGACTTATGCCTTTCGAAATTATTGAGCAGTGAGTAAAAGTTTCTCCAGAATCTGAACTCACTTCGCTGATAAGTTTAGTCCTGAAATATGCGTATGACTTATGCAGATTCATAAAATTTACAATTTGGTTATCTACAAAAACTGGGAAGAATCCGTTCATTCATCTACAAGAGGGGCGACACTTCGACGAAATGTAATGGTTAGAATACATTAGTTCGCTAGATCAATAACGACTGAATAGTGATTTCGATACTTACCTGTGGCCTTGTGCCACATCTAAGATACGCTTAGAAAATCAACATTCATCTAGAAGAGGGAGAAAAAAATTGGAGAGTTAGGTGCAGAGGGTGATTTTGATAATGAATTTTTTGGCGTGAAAGGCGAGAAATTGAGTGTGAGAGAATGAATATAGGCTGAAAGAGGAAGAGTGTGAGAGAGGGGGATCGTGAGGGCGAGCATAATGGAGAGAGAGATGGAGAAAATAAACAGGCAACACTTTCCCTTGACGAGAGTTATTCATTAAAGCCAGGATGCAACTCCTCCAGCATTATATAAACTGTGAAATTAATGCACTTTGACGCCGATCATTATGGGTTTTTTTTTTTCCCCTTTTTTTAAGCATTTCATTCCAAGCAAGGCGAGAGTGCCACTAGCACACAAGGGGTTACAGAGAGTGAGAATAAGAGTAAATAGGGGTGTTTGAGGAAAGGGATATATAGAAGGACGTAGATCAGGATGAAAGCATCAGATGTCGATCGACATTACATTTGAATATTTGAAGAGTATACCTATCAAGGAAGCAAGTACGAGGAAAGGAGTTCGACTTTCGGGAATTACGAGAGAAGAAATTGTTGGAGTAGAAGAGGCTGTTACATTTAAACTGTTTCGGCAGTAAAATTGTAGGTTCGAGATGCCAACCTAGTAGCACGCTTAAATTTATTCAGTTGGGGTATGTAGTTCTTCAAAACAGTTGCCATGAAAATATTTGTAGAAACGACAAAGGGAAGTCATATCACGTTAATGAGAAAGTGACTGTAGTTGAGATGCCAGACCAGGACCTTTCACATTGCATATCCCTCTCTGGATTTTGTCGAACCTCAAGATTAAAAAGAGGGCAACACACTATATATGGCAACAGTATTCAATGAAAGGGCGAATGATAGATTTGTAAATGTGAAGGATCGACACAGGCGAGAAAAACGTTTTGGTACCACACAAAGAACCAACTTTCCTTGCAGTAGATGAAACTAAATATTCAATGTAGTTGTTCCGCCTTTGGTCAGTGGAAATCATGAGACCAAGAAAGCGCAAAGATACAATCACGTGGAGTTAGGCATCGCTTATTTATATTCCTTTTCAGTCGTGTATATTATTAGTTTGTAATCCAATCATTATATATTATGTCATGTGTACTTAGCGTAGAGCTTGTCTGGGCAGATATTGAAATAGGCCGATCGAGTTCATTCTACACCGTTGCGTACGATTTCGCCCACATAACTTTGGGATTATATTAATCCGTCATTTCCCAACCTAGATAGATGACTCTTTAGCTTTTGCTGTCAGGGGTCGGCAACCTACGGTACGCGTGCCAGACGTGGCACGCTAAGTAATTTCTAATGGCACGCAGCCGTAAAATGACATCACGAAGTTCGAACCAATAACTACTACAGCGCAAAAAAGATATTCAGCTGTTTCAATTTTATTATATACTAAAGTATATATATATATATACATACTATACATTACTATATACAATATATTGTAGAACAGGAATATTGACCATGACTTAAATGAAAATACGTATGCTTTTGGCACACTGAATGATTTTAAAACCGCAAGTTGGCACATAGCAAATGTTTGCCAACCCATGGTCTATGAGATGGAGAACTCTACTTTCAAAACAGGTTGGACGTGGAGCTGGCAACTCCCTCCATTAAAACCATACAACAGAGAACCGGACTAGTAAATATACATGTATTATATATATATATATATATATATATATATATATATATATATATATATAATTCAGCCCTCGTATTTGAGTTCTTTTCGCACCAATTCCCTTTAGAAATACAGGAATCCGCCTTGACTTCGCTCCAAACAGATAAATCTAGTTTTTTTTTTTTTTTTTTTTTTTAAATTCTTAAAATGATTGTTTTACTGAAAACAACAATTCGGACACTTTTGCGCACATAAATGCCTTTTCCAGGAATGATATATAGACTGCCTCTTCAACTTTTGTTCCAAGATCATGATCTTGAACTCGTTATTATCTCAAACAACTTCCAGTTCTTTGGTGAACATTTGGTAGCCTTGCTTCGTCTCTCAAAAGGTGAAAGGGCAACTAATCGCCTGAAACACTTAGCACTATTCTTTGAAGTAAATATAGAATGAAATTCATGTAGATTTTTTTTAAAGAATTGGTATGTACTTATCCAAAACTAAAGGAATTTTTATTGTAATTTCACGAATTAGAATTCTTTTTGGGTAAAAAAATTCCTTTCAAAACCTACTTTTATTTACTTTCTCTCTCTAGATATGTATGGCTTTCTGTTTGTATGGCGCTGCACTCTTCATATCAGATTAATTTATGGCATGTAACATCTGCTGTAGAGTTCTCTCCCTTTCTCTGCTTCTATTCCACTTGTCCTTTACGTCTCTCTTTTGTTTTTGTTTTCTTTTATTCCTTTTCTCTTTTTCTTATTCAGTCAAGATGACTTTTTTTTCTTTTTTAGTTTATCTGTCTTCCTGTATTTCTTTTATATTTTTTGCTTCTTTCTTAGTCTCTTTTCTTTTCCTTAAGATTTTATTTTATAATTTTCCTTTTTAAATTTTGTTTCTGCGAATTTTCTTTTAATTTTCTTTACACATGAAGTTCTGCTTAGAAGTTCTTAGAAAAAAAAATTCAAAATGCAGTCTGATGTTTAGTTCTCGAACTGATCGACTTCCTCAAATTTTGTGTCAGGTTTAGGGATGGGGATCTGGCGATTGTAATTTTGTTCGCGACCCTTTCCGTTCGTCACCCCCCTACTATATTCATACATACTCACAATTAGTTTAACACGAAACACCGAGAGATTCTCAAACACCGAAGTTAAGCAGCATCGACCCTGGTCAGTATCTACAAGGTGACCGCTTGGGAATATCAGTTGCTCTCAGTTTGGATATGGCGTGGTGTAATGGATAATGTCTCGCATTGAGAAGTAGGAGAGCCGAGTTCCAATTCCAGTCGTGTTCGTTATATTTACTTACGCGCAAATACTCTTAGCAAAGGCATGAACTCACCTATTCAACGCTCAGCTAAAGGTTAATTAGTTGATCATGTTTCAGTAAAAGTAATTATTATCGCCGAAATATTCTTACAATCGGAGAATATTTTTAAGCCAAAAGATCGATAGAAACGAAAGAAACGTAACAGATTAATAAAACGTAGGCATAGCAGAGAAAATAAATACAATTCCGACTGGAAAAAAATAATCATACAATATAAGCCCTAAGTGTCACTCAAGGTAGAGGTTTGCTGAATGGTTATACATACACACACACAAACACACACACAAACACACACACACACACACATATATATATATATATATATATATATATATATATATATATATAGCCAAATAAGAGAAAAAAAAACTTGAATCATTCAAGCTTTTATGTAACGATTTCAACATGCTTTATTATAATTTCTTATATAAAAAGAATAATACATGCATACACACACACGCACGAATGCAGGCGCACACACATATACACATACATATAAGTAAAAAATACTCATATGTTACTGCTTTACTCGACTAAAAGTTTAATGGTTTTAAGATATACCCGTTCCCTCGAAGAACTGAATATTCTGCCAAAGTTACTGCCTGACGGTTAGTAAGACAACAGACTCAGCATCTAAGTGTCTACAAAAAAAATCACGAAAAGTAGTAACATATAAGTATTGTTTTATTTAGATATTATATTGTATCTGCTTCGAATATTTTCAGATTTCATTTTGAGGTCTATATATGTCTCTGCTTTACTCATAATACATACATACATACACGCAAGCACACACACACACACACACACACACACACACACATATATATATATATATATATATATATATCTGCTTTACACATAATACATACATACACACACTAACACACACACACACATATATATATATATATATATATATATATATATATATATATATAACATTTTTATTATAATATTGTACAACGCTACACAAAACCTTTCATGTTTCGGAACTATAATGTTCCTTCATCGGATGATAATATATAACTTATGATGAAATGATTTATTTGTGAAAGTAGAACACAAATCATTACCTCATTTGAAAGTTTAAAATGATGTGGGGGCAAACCCTAATTTCAAAATGAAAAAAAACATACTTTTGGGCAAATCTGGTTTAACCAACTGAACGAGAGATCTAAGCTAAAATTGAAAATGAAAAATACGGTCAGAGTGTGTAGGTAGGTGGGTTATTAATGCATGTCGAGATTTGACAATTTAGACACTCTGTTGCAAACTAAGTTTAGATAAAGTGAAGTAGACAGAGTTATATTTAGCAAAAAAGTTATAATCCGTCTACCATTTCTCTTTATTTGCTTATATATATATATATATATATATATATATATATATATATATATATATATATGAAGAGAAAGAACAAGCAGATTAAAATTCCCCAGTCCTTTAGCATTTACTTATTTTTTTTTAAAGTGCTCGATACAACGGAGAACAAATTATTTTAATAACAGTTTTATTTAAGAAAAATATTTTACATCGCTACATAAAAATGTACCTGTTTCGGAACTTAAAATTGCTGTTGCAAATGTTATTATCATCACCGCTCGCCCCATCATTACTATTACCATTGCCGTATTAGTCCACAATTATCATTACCATATCAGCAGCTAATTGTACTTACTTCTCCCTCCCCCAGCAAAATTAATGCCACCGCATAAATACTAATAAGTATTACAATTTCTACCATTGAACATATGTGCAATCGCTAAAAAACAAGCAAATAACAGGCTTTAAAATAAATAAAAAAACAGCCTTGAGAAATTAAAAAATAATAGCAATTTTTACCTATCTTAGACTTACAGAGACGCCATCATATGTATTTGCGTGCGAGCGAGTAAATATTATTCAGCGAAAAATAATAGAAAGCCATATATAAATCCAAAATTTTAAAATTAATCAGTTTATCTGACGATCGCAAATAGCGTGAAACAAAATCACATCAATGCAAATACATATATATATATATATATATATATATATATATATGTTAAGCGTTTCACCCCAAAGAAGGCGGGATGCCACTAGCACGCAAGGGATTAGAGAGAGTTGGGGCGATAGCAAATAGGAGTGATAGAGGAAAGGATGAAGAGAAGAATAGGGGATAGATTAAGGCATCTGGAGACGTTGATTGGCATTACATTTGAATAGTTGGAGATTATAGCTATCACGGAAACAAGAACTGGGGAGGTAGTTCCGCAATCGAGAAGTGCGAGACATGAAGCTATTGGAGTAGAAGAGACGGCTACATTTAACAGTTTCGACAGTGAAAGGGTGTGAGCGAGATACCAGCCTAGTTGAACGCTTAAATTCATAAAGTCTGGGAACCAGTGAAAGCAGCTCATCGGAGCAGTTGCCGTGAAAGTATTTGTAAAAAAGACAGAGGGATGTGATGGCACATCTTTGAGAGACCGACTGCAGACAAGATGCCTGATCAGGGCCAATTACATTGCATATTCGTCTCTGGATTTTAGCAAGGACCTTGAGACAAACAAAAGGTGCTCCAGACTATATATGGCAGCAATTCTCCATGCAAGGGCGAATGGTTGATTTGTAGATTTGAATTATCGACTCCGGCGCCAAAAATTTCGTGGAGCAGCACATGGAGCCAACTTTATTTGCGGTTGACAAAGTTATTAACTCAATATATTTGTTCCACCTCAGGTCAGCAGTCAATGTGAGACCGAGTAGTCACAAAGAGGTGGTCTTGTAGAGTTGAGCGTCAGATGTTCTAATGGGGGCTGGGATGGTTTTCTGCGGTGGTTAATAGAGAGCAGTTTTGTTTTTTGAGGCATTAAAGTTAATCAGCTAATTCCTTTCCCAGTCCAGAAACGATTGGAGGTCCTTTTCAAGACAATCGGCCAGGTTAATTTTGTTTTTTGAGGCAGGAGTATTACAAACTCACACACACACACACACACACACACACACACACACACACACACACACACACACACATATATATATATATATATATATAAAATTTCAAACGTAAAATACAATATTGAATGTGGAATAAAAACATGGCAATATTAAAGTTTAAAAAATCAAGGAATTAAATAAATATTATATTTACCATTATATATTAATACAATAAAGGATATATAATTGTAATAAATATATTTTTATAAAAAATTCTATTAACTATAGTTTAAAGTAAGCATTATAAAATGCCTAAAAATTACAGTTAGTTCATTACGCTGATTTAGATCATTATTTTTAGGAAACTTAATAATATGCAGCTTTTTATGTAGGCACAGGGGGCATGGGTCTTTTAAGTAATTACAAATTCTCTTTTTTTAAATATTTTCATTTTACTGTGGGTGTTTTGTTAATTTCTTTTAAATATTAGGTTAGTGCAAAAATAATGTCACTGTTACTATGTGAGAAAACGACATTATTTTTGCACCAAACTAATACCAAAAAATATTTAGAGAGGGATGTTCGGTTACAATATCGTTTTTAAAGGAATAAATATTTTGATACCACCTTTGTTTAAACGTCTATATCCCTACATAGAAACATGTGCAAATATGTACAATTTTATTTTCGGATTTTTCACATTAATTCTTATTAAAATAGACATTATATTTTAATGGGGACACATATTTCCGCTACTCTCATTGTTTTTGTTTACTTTTCTTATACAGTGAAATTAATAACTAGCCTTCCATCAGGGATCCAATCCATATCCAATTTTTAACTGTTAGCAATAATGTCTATATTTGAAATAATAATAATAATAATAATAATAATAATAATAATAATAATAATAATAATCTGCAACTTCTACGGGAAGGAAACTGAAAGAAAATGGTATGAACATCACACAGACCCGGTTACGGAGATAGGACCTGTTACAATTCTATGGGACTACACTATACCCACTGACAGAACAATCAAAGCCAACCGCCCAGATATTGTTATTAAAGACCTCAAACAAAAAAAGTGCTTCTTTACTGATATCGCAGTCCCTGCTGACTGCAATGTATCTCTGCAAAGATATTCAAAAAGGACCTTGAAATAGAAATCTCGAAAATGTGGCATATGGGAACATCAACCATCCCTGTTATAGTTGGAGGTCTAGGACAGGTTGGAAAAGATTGCAGTAGACTAATTGAAGGGATTCCTGGAAATCCATGCCTCAAGGAGATACAAATAATTGTTCTGACAAATACAGCCCACACTTTACGAATTTATTTTTTTTTTTGTCAGTGGAAAGTGTAATGATGCCATTTCTAACCTTAGTATAAAATGTGTAAACGCCAGAAATCAAAGAAAATAAAAATAATAATAATAATAATAAAATGGAATAAACAATGCTCTGTTCATTATTGCAAATATGATTAAAAGTAAAATTTGCATCTATATTCAGCAGTCATTTCAATGATTCCCATGACCATTTAATTAAATGCATTAATGTCTAAGGGAAAATACGACATTTTCATATTCATATCCAAAATCTTGAAATCCACAGTTTGTCATTTATGTCTGGTTTACTTGATTACAATTTAACAAAGAAGAAAGAGCTTATAACGTTCTTGGTTCAATTAACTTATGTCATGCAGATATCTTCTCTTAATTCCAAAACAAATCTATATATTATTTAAACATTACAGAAGGATTTTAATAAAATAGGAAACATTTTGCATTTCTGAGATGAGGTATTATGTACACTTTTTACATTATTCTGACTTTTGTCCTCATCTTTGTCGCTATATTCATTATAACGTTTCGGCCATTCAGTATCTGTCTATATTTCTGACATGAGGTATTATGTACACTATTTACATCATTCGGAATATTGTCCTCATCTTTTTCGCCATGTTTATCACAACGTTTTGTGGAACTAGAACAGTCTACCCCAGTGAGCGAAATATAGGTTTCAGTTCGACATTCGAACCACTTGAAGAAGGCCGGAGAGTACAACGGCGGAGCGGTGTGAGAAACATGGCGACAAAGGTGAGGACAATAGTCCGAATAATGTAAATAGTGTAAAGGCATTTTTGTCCAACTGACGGTTTTCTGTAAATGATAGATTGCACCGCGTCTAAATAAGTGTGACAATGTAAAGATGTACGTAAGTTAATTAGCAGTGGTAAATAGTGCAACGGAGATCAAATGGGACAAACATTAATTGAGACTTGGATTAAATGATATCGGTTCTTTGTATTTTCATTTTTATTGGATTGACTGAAGTCTATAATGAATGTTTTGTTAAGTTTACCAAGCGTATATCATATTGAGAGCGAGGGTTTGGTAGTAGTACTTATGGTGTCAAATTGTTTATCGATTTTAGACTTAAACTTCATACTGAAAAAAGCTCGAGATAGAAAACAAATTAAAATAGACGTGAATACAGATATTAACATCATTTAATACATGACGTTTCTATTCTCTTTATACAGAAGAACATATGTAGAGAAAATATATTTCGAAATGTTTATATATCATTTTCAGATACATTTAGATATGATTATACACGCGCGGGTGCGGACACACACACACACATATATATATATATATATATATATATATATATATATATATATATATATATATATATATATATATATACACACACACACTTTTTTATATGTGTGTGTGTGTATACATACATATGTGTGTGCGTGTGTGTGTGGGTGGGTGTGTGTCTCGGTGTTTGTGTGTATGGATGTATACATACTTACATCAATTGATCCATATCCTTAAAACCATTAATTTCCTAAACAAATATTTGCTTTCCAAAAACAAGCTCCTTCATGATTAAAGCAATTAAAATTTCTGCATTAATCACATAAATACAAAAATATACATAAAAAATATAAAAATCAAATTTTATAGGCTACGAACATATTGATCCATCCACGTACACGTGTGTGTGTGGTGTGGTGCATTGTGGTGTGTGTGTGTGTGTGTATGTATGTGTGTGTGCATGCATGTATATATGTATATCTGCGCATAGAATTATGCCTACTTTTCACATTTAATGAATATGTATTGTTATATGTATAAATGTGTTTTTTTTTAAATATTTGCACGCAAATTCAGTCGCGCAACACACGTCTGCGGAATTATGCACAATTGCACGCTTGTACGCGCCAATACACTCAAACACTTACTCACACACCAATACACACACGCACACACACACATACATACATACATACATACATATATATATATATATATATATATATATATATATATATATATATATATATATATAACACTTTTTCTTATTCATTTAGAAGAACCAAATGATAATGATTACATTATCCGTTTCCTAATGAGGAAAAATTTTAGACACATTCAGGCAGAAAACAGTGCTTCTTTTTATTGAAATTTATAAATTCATTCACACAAAATGTTTTTTCCGGATAGTAGGTTTCTCATGTCTACTAACTCTTATCGGACTTTTCAGAACTGATGAAGGCTTCTAGCCGAAACCTTTTGTTTGAAATATTCTGAAACATCAGTAACTTTATTAAGCCATTATTTGCACTTAAAATTACATTTCAGCTGTTGATCTTTTTCAACGTCCTGAAGTCATGTGGTATCTCTTATTTATTACAGCACACAAAAGGCAAAAGAAGGTTTGAGGATTGCAAATAATGCATAACATAATTTCCTTCCTTCTCCAATGTAAGAAGTCAAGTATACTGGACTTGTATAAGGTTCTTGATTGCCCTCTTAGACATGTGCGATGTAGAGGCTTTCACATCATCATCATTGGACAACGGCTAAATTCATAATACTCGCTTACAGCGGCCCTTAAAAATATATCATCTTCGTTTGCTAAGGAAACCAGAAGCACTGAGCATCAACCAACACTTTATTCCTTCATAGGTTTGCATGTCAGTTTTCTAGGAACCAACTTAGAGCAGACTTACGTGTCGCCATGATATTGCACTAATCTACAGGCACCAAGATGGCGCACGTGAATGCTTTCAAAGATTTTTACTATAGTGATTTTGTGTCAGCTATAATGACACTAGCAAGCTGTATTTTCATTCCCAAAAGATGCTGGATTGCTACCACGTAGCTTGTCAAGAAGTCGATTTTTACTTTCTCTCTAAGATTATCGTTGTTTGTAATGAACTTACTAAACATGCATCTTTAAATATTTAGTAATTTCTGGTGAATATATGTAGCACATGATACTTTCAAAATAACAAATTTACCAGTAAAAGATTCCAATGGAATTCATAGATTTTTGAGTCAATTTATTGTCTATGATTCCGAGAAAACCTTAAGAACACTAGTAACTTTAAAATTTAAAACATTATTTTTTTTACCGAAACCCGTATATCTATCTATCTATCTATCTATCTACCTATCTATATATATATATATATATATATATAAGTAATTTCTTTCATTTTATTATTACTATTAAAACATTTTTGAATATAGAACAATTCCTGTTTTCACGTCGCGATATCAAAAAGAAAATCTCATTGCAATAATTTATCGGAAAAAACAACTTTCAACTACAATTACAAATAATGTTAACATCGACACTGATCTGAAAATAGGCAATCAGAATTTACCCACATATTTTATTGACATATTTATTATAATGAGGTAGGTTTTATTTTGCTATTCTGAAGGAGATTCAAAAAGTCTGAAAATTCCTCTTTTTTGCCTGTGTAAATCTTGGTTTAACAATATATTTATTTCTCTGAGCCAGTCACTCACTTTAAAAAAAAATGTTAAACTTCAAGGGTCACTAAAAGTGCAGGGTTACTGAGTGCAGTTTTCGTGTGAGTGATAAGAGGTTACTTTTGTAGTGGTCGGGAAAGCATCTTCATAAGATATTGTTCCACAGAGCTAAAGAACTTGACAAGAAGCCATCTGAG
>OZ010584.1:118047856-118075356 GCA_963932145.1 Acanthosepion lycidas | reverse complement strand
GATATTATTTACCCTTGGGCTATTATCCTCATTTTCTTTTGTTAGTTATCAAAATGTTGCCCTCTCCAGCTTTCTTCGGTTAGTTGTTGTAACTGTGTAACCTTCAAAGTATATCTACTTGAAACTTTTATTTAATCTTCGAGGTTACATTGTGCTCGCTCAACCAGCCATATTTGGTGATATTTCATCTTAACGGGATGATAATAAAACAATGAAGTGTATAATAGAGTAAAAGAATAACTAATACTTTGTTTTTCTCCTGAAATTTAAAGACACACTGTAAGAATAATGAATATACTATATATATATATATATATATATATATATATATATATATATATATATATATATATATATATTTCTGAGATGAGGTATTATGTACGTTATTTACATCATTCGGACTATTGTCCTCATCTTTGTCGCCCTATTTATCACAACGTTTCGGCCCTCTTCAGGTGGTTGGAATGTCGAACTGAACCCTTTATTTCGCTCACCGGGGTAGACTGTTCTAGTTCCACGTGCCATGTTTGATGGATGTTAGTTATCAGTTATCTCCTCTTAATTTCCCTCTGAATGTTCTCCACTGCCTTAACCGGGTATTGAACTCACACTCTTTGGGTCCTGTCACTGGATCTAACCAACATGCACTGTGTCCTCAAGAACACATAGCACAGTGGATAAAGATTGTGAGTTCAATACCCGGCCGAAGAAGGCCGAAGCGTACAACGGACGAAACGGTGTGATAAATATGGCGAAAAAGATGAGGACAATAATCCGAATAATGTAAATAATATATATATATATATATATATATATATATATATATATATATAGACCCTGTATGCATATCATTTTTTATGTATTTCGGAAGGATATTAGAATAATCCAGAGCTTATAGGGGCAGCAAACCGCCTGAATAGCGAGATAACATAAATTACTTTAATATGCTAAAATAGAAAGGTGTGTCTTCTCACCGGATTATTTAACCTATACAGTGAGGTGATTCTGAGAGATTTAGAAGTCTTAACAGGATCGTTATTGCCGGCCACAATCTCTTCAGAGAGCGGAGTTTTGATAGCAGTCACGGAAAGTAAACTAAAAACACTCCTACACAAGACAAGGAAGGAAAGTGAAAAGAAAGGACTAAATATTAATTGCTAAAAACAGAATCTATGGTTGTTAACAAAAGGAACAGACCAACGAAATTCATTTTTTTTTATGTGCCGTGTCTTTTCAAGACGTAGGCGATCATGGCTCCGCACCTGCCTCTTGCAGCTGTCAGTAAGTTTTGTCTTTTTGCCATATCTTAATTTTGAGGATACAGGTGAAACGGGCCGTGACACCGTCAGACACACACGCAGTTGTACCCCCTCACAAGAAAGGGGCCCAATGTTCATTGAATTTCTGATTAAACCTTTCTGAAAACATAGATCGAGAATCAAAATCACAGCTTTCTGATCTTTTTGTGTTAATAGATGTCAAAGATATCCGATATTAAATTTTTATAAGGAACTTCATATATTCGTCTATTTTCTTTTTATGTGCCATGTGCTTTCAGAACGTAGGCAGTCATGGCTCTCCACTTCTCCCTATCCCTTGCAGCTCACAATAAATTTCGTCCCTCTGCCATCTCCCCCAGACCACGTTTTGTCATCCACTTGCTTATGGCCGCTATATATGTCATGTGTTGTTTTCCCTTGTCTCTCTTTCTCTCTATTCGAATATTGATTATCAGAATCTTTAAGCCCTCCTTTCTCATTATGTGTCCCAGAAACTTCAGCTACCTCATCCTGGTGTTAAGTATACGTCTTCTTCTTGTGTGTAACCTCTCTAAGACCTCATCGTTGCTCATATGCTCGGTCCATGATATCGCGTAGAAACCACATCACCGTCGCCTCGAGTCTTTTCTTCACCTTTGAGGAAATTGTCCAAGATTCGGTGCCGGAAGCACAGATGTCATTATTCTGTTACCAAAGAAATCCTCCTGTCTCACAATACTCTGCCCAGCTTTTGGAATGCGTCCTTGGCTATCCCAATACGCCTACGGATGTCAGTGTCGCACTTACCGTAAAGAAGGTCAGATGTCACGTAACAGCTCAGTATTATTTTCTTTGTTACCAAAGAAAACTTCCTGTCTCACAATACTCTGTCCAGTTTTTGGAATGTGTCCTTGGCCATCCTACAACGTCTACGAGTCTAAGTATAGTACTTACCATATGCAAATTAGAAATCTGAAATACCAATGTCGAACATATGAAACAATTTATATATTTAGAAAATGTTTGAACATTGGATGGGAGGTGGGACATAGAAACCCGGAGATCCATTAGAATAACGAACGATGCCTACCAAAAGCTAAGCAATCTATTAAGAAACATTAATAATAAGGGAAACAGTACTGATCGGTTATGTAATCTCAATCCTCCTATATGGCAGTGCAACGGTGCTATATCTCCTCGCAGATTAAGTAGAGATTTGATGCTACTGAAATGTCGTTCTACAGGAGGATAGTAAGAATAAAATGGACCGGACATGTGACCGAAGAGGAAGTTTTAGATAAAATGAAAACACACAGAGGACTTTTAATCGCATTCAGAAAGAGATAGTTGACATGTTGAGGACGCATAATGATGAAAGTGTGCTTTGAAAATTTGATATTCACAGGGCATTGAATGGAAGAGGAACAGAGGAAAACAGCGCATAATATAGGTAGTGAGTTTGAGTAAGTGCATGTCACAACAGAGTTTAGAAACAAAAAACGATACAATTTAGAATGAGCTACAAACTACAATACATTGTGGCGAGCCGTGATCGTCAACGTCTTAAAATGACATTGCACATAGATTTAGAAGCTGAGTCAAATATATAGAGATAGGCCAAACTCCCATTTGCATATTGGGAAATCCTCTGGTTACCTTGTGGAAAAAAACAAAACAATAATGATAGACAATTCGATCATCTCATTTCATTGAAGTCTTCTGATGATCATAATTTCTCACATCGGTAACTTCCCAAATGAAAACCCGGGATTTCATTATTATGTTTTTAAGCATATCACCCCATGCAAATCAGGAGTGCCACTAGCACGCAAGAAGTTACAGAGAGTAAAAATAAAGAGGGGCTGTTTGAGGAAAAGATATAGAGAAAGACGCGGATCAGGATCAAGACATTAAAAGATGTTGATTGACATTACATTTGAATATTTGAAGATTATAGCTATCAGGGAAGCAGCAAGTATGAGGAAAGGATTTCCACTTTCGGGAAGTACGAGAGAAGAAGCTTTTGGATTAGAAGAGGCGGTTACATTTAACTGTTTCGACAGTGAAATGGTGCAACCGAAATGCGAAACTAGTAGCACACTTAAATTTACGCTGTTGGGGTACAAATGAACATAGCTCATCAGAGCAGTTGCCATGAAAATACCTCTAGAAATGACAGAGGGAAGCCATAGCAAGTCTGTGAGAAAGTAACTGTAGACGAGATGCCAGTTCAGGACCTATCACATTGCATATCCGTCTCTGGATTTCGTCGAGGACATCGGGGACACCAGACCATATATGCAAGGACGAATGATTGACTTGTAGATTTGATGAATGTATTAAATTATTTTAACTGACGTATTATTTTCATTCCGCAAATAAATTAACGGTATATTTGTAACTGCATTTACTTCTAAAATACGAAATATGCTAAAGTTTCTTTCTGACAAAATCCCCTTCAGAAAATAAAATAAGAATGATGCCTGCTCAGTTGAACAGATTTTGAGAAGTTCGTTTGTCACAAAAATTTTGACCACATCTTCGTATCAAAAGATTTATAACGCAGTCATTTTTTCAGCGCACCGACCATTTAGTTCGTATGAACATCACATTAATTATCACCTGCACTTTCAGGAAGTTGAGGAAAGCCATGATTATCTACATAATGAAGGGACTTCTCCCATAAAGAATGAAAATGGGAATACAGCATATCAGTTTTGTGAGGCTTTTTGTCTAGGTATATTTCACATATTAAAATGTTCAAAAGAGTAAACGTAAAACTTGAGCATTTTTATTTATAACTGTCATTTTCAAATCTTGACTTTATGTTGTGGATTCCGAGATGAAATTCGGTCTCCAATGAATGACAAACGCAAGAAATAAAGATAAGAAATTAAATGTATTTACACAATAATACAATGGATATATTGTTAATAAATCCAGGAACGCGTTTAGTCGTAATAAATACAGAGTAACCCGGATATAAGAGAGATCTTCTCTGGTCCCAAATTAGAGCCATACTTACCTAAACAAAATAGACCAAACCAGGATATAAGAGACTTCTTCTCCAGCCCCGACAACTCTCTTATATCCGGGTTACAATATATATATATATATATATATATATATATATATATATATATATATATATATATATATATATATATATATATATATATATATATATATATATATATACAGTCTCGAAGTAGGACATCATTAGAGTCTACGTGCTTGTAACTAACTTCTACAAGCGGTTATCTCACACTATTACTCTACCTCCAACTCAATCACAATCTCTATCTTCGTTCGTATATTCTGACTGACTGTAGGTATTTAACGGAAGCAGTCAAAGTAGCACTGGTAGAGTCCACTTATATGAAAAAGGGGTGGACCACATAACACTTTATTAGGAATTTGTTTCAGTATCGCGTCGTGACGATAACTGCCACTTACAAAGCATGCATATATTTTCAGGAGAACATGTCTAAGAACAGAGAAATGTAGAAAATAAATGGAACCGATTGGAAGCCCTTCCTGGTACGCTGTAAAAAAATGACAGCTTCAAAATTTCGCTTAAATATCAGTTTCTAAATTAAAAAACGACATAGTTTAGCGCTAAATTCTGAAATGAAAGCCTACAGAGCAAAAGTCTGTTTCTCGGACGATTCACTGCTTCGGAAATTTAATATCTAATAGCTAAATAATTAGTATATCTTCGTCAGTTTTGCATATTCAATCATCAATTCACATATACCAATTCTGTCTATTTAAATCTCTCTTCGTTTTTTATCCATTTCTTCTATCGGTTCTACCTAATCTTTAAAGTAATTATGTGCCTGATAATAGTTATATATCACTGAAAAAAATGAATACTCGGTGCCAGTTAAAACCCGGAATTTCGAATATTGATTTTCAATGAAGGAACGGCCAGATGAACTGAGATGTTTGGCACAATACTTAGACACATTATCCACTATATAATACTTTTTTTCTATGCTGGAATAAGTTAACCTTTCTAAGTGTTGACAAATCTCCTTTTTATGCGACTTTTCATTTCTTTGTTCATGAAGAAAATAAAACGATTTCTGTCTAGCCAATCATCCTTGACAAAATCAATATTCAAAATAGTGATTTTACTTAGAGCTTGAACACCATCAAGTGGGAAATTTACAACGATCTCGACTATGAAACTAATAGAGTACTGCGGTTCAGATTGGGGATTGGACCCACTAATGTCACGATGGACTAATATTTCATGCCACTAACCATTGTTCTAGTCAATAAGAACAGTCTTCAGATATTGTCTTTGTTCAGAATTGGACTGGTTAGAAAAAAATCACGTAGATTTCTTTTTTTTTCAAATAGGCGGCGTTTGAAAGTTTATTTCATTTCACACGTGATTGAAATTTATGACAAGTACATTTTTTACATATGATATTTCAACGCCTATTTTCTATGCGAGCCGTGTGTTCCTTGTGAATATTAAATGTTTTTATGTTGAAATGAAAATTGATGAAAATGAGATGCATTTTCGTCGCCGTCATGCTATTTTAATTTCAGGAAAGACTGCAAAGCAAAAAAAAAAAAAAAAAAACACATCTGCCATTTATGAGGATGTAATTATAGCTGATAATATTGTTCGTAATTGTTTCCCCTGGTTCAGAAGTGGAAACATTTCTTTGGAAACCTATGTATGTTTCAATAGATCTGCACTTGTTGAGGCTAAATAAATCAAGAGCCTCATTCCGATATCATGATGAAGGAAATCAGAAAGATGCGCCATATTACGCGTTAAGGACAAACTTTCTGCAAGGTAGTAAAAAAACACTCAGAATATTACTAATAAAGATACAAGTTTCTGGGAAGATGGAATCAAGAGACTGTCACAAAAATGGTAAAATTAATACAACAAAACAACATTTACGTGGATGAATAATTCTATTTAAAATCTCTTAAGATTGTCATTGAAATTCACTTAAAATCTCTAACATCTTTTGTTCCGACCAAATACTTTGTAGATGAAGATTTTAATGAGTAATTTTTCTCGGATTGAATCAATGAATTACAAAAGAACAAATTATACGCCATTTTACGCAGTAAATCAAAATATCATAGTTTAATGGCATTATAGTTTTATGACGCCACAGTTTAATGAGATAGTGTTGATGTAATATACAAATATGTCTTAATTCCATGAACAATTAAGACTTGGAAAATCTTACGAAATTTGAACGTAGTGAATATGTGCATGAAAATCGATTTGTTCATCACATACGTGTTTAAACTTTAATATCTGAAACTTTCACTGCATAATATTAGATATATATAATTATATAATTTATAATATAAGATTTGTTGAATTATTTAATTTATATAATTAATATTTACCATTTATCATTGAAATGCAAAAGAGTAAGAGGTTCTAAAATATAATAGCCAACAGCATATATAAAGAATGGCAGCTACTATCACATGACACGCATATCAGAGTCAAAGGTATATATTCAGGTAAGTCGTTTTTGATTATTGCATTCCGATATGTTTAATGTCGCAAGATGTAATTGCTATGGTCAAATCACACCTGTAATGGCGTTCGTTGTTGGGTGATGACGTTTTATTGTGGTGAGCATATATGGGCAGTTTTTCGCGGAGTGAAAAATTACCATATGCCGGCGAAGCATTGGGTGACCCTGACTTATCGATGACTTATGAATTCTCACCTAGCACAGGGCCAAGATATTAGCAATTGTTGCATTAAGATAATATACCTTTAATTAAAGTAAAGGAAATAACATGTCACAACAAAATACACAGCACTTTTTGCATATGGAGCTTTGTAGATATTAACTATTATCAACCCGTGATATATCTTTTGATATGCATACTAGCGTAACAATTGAACCGTGGACAAATGTTGTCCAATCCGATGTTTTGTTATTTCCTTTTTTTTCATAAGGTATACATGTGCCTCATTATTCTTGAGATTCGAGGTCGTCCGAACTCTAAAGGCGAAGACTGTGACTCTTGGAGATACGGTAACGATATTGACAACGTTGTACTGAGGAACGCAATGTATAATCATTTATAGTGAAATGAATTGTAAGATGACACCTGCCGAAGAATCGTTGATTTAAAATCCATTGTGTTACCCTTACAAAATAACACCCCAGCATTAAATACCATTAATCATTTATGGAATGTGTTGAATCAAAATTTATTTCCTCAGAATGGTCATCACGGATCTTTCAACTATTCAAGAATTTGTAATTTAGATTATTCCACTAGATCCCAAAATATAAATCTCTCCAGGTCTCTTAAAGTTCCGATAAGATCTATTTTATGGGTACGTGCAATACCAGCTCCCTAATAGTCATGCGCTCATAATATTATGTTTTACGGTTATATTTTTTCTTTACTATAAATACTTTATTATCATTAATTTAAGTAGATATTTTTAATGGCACTTGAGGAATAAAAAGACAGCAAAGTGATAACAATATTAGAAAAAAAGATTGATGTTATTTTCTATATGTTAGCCTTTTCACTAAACTAAAGCAGAAAGTCGGAATTAAATATATATATATGTGTGTGTGTGTGTGTGTGAAAAGTATTACAAAAATAAAATTTTAAGACAAACTGGGTTGTTTATTAATATAATTTGATTTATCATTTTAATTAGATTCCTCGACGAGTTTCGGCCAGCATGTCCATCAATAGGAAAAATCTGAAGAAAAAAAAATGAATTAGTTTTACTCTGATTTTTTTTTTTTTTTTTAATCGTTAATTTTGGTGAGTACTTGCGTTCGTCAAACGGCCTCTTTTAAGTCGTTTTTTTTTTTTTAAGGTAGAGACTGGGGAGAATCATGCGACTCAATTCTCTTGGACATTTTATTGGTTAGTGAGTGTGTATGATGTGTGTAAGTATATATATATACGAGTAGGAATGTGTGCATAACTGTGAGACCTCAACACCTCCTCAAGCATGTCTGTCATGCGTGGGTGAGAAATGTGGGTAGGGCTTGATTTATGGCATCATGTATTAATTCTATCAATATTTTTAAAATTTGTGCTTAAGCCCGTATGGATGAAGTGATTTGAGACACAAAATCCATTTGTCTTCATGTTCCTCTAGAATTTTCCTAATGTTATTTTTTCTGCTTATTTCTCTTTATTTCAATGATAGTGAATTTCGCGTGGCTTTTAATATCATGATTTTCTAGGCGGAAATGTTGTTCTATAGGTAATAATCTTTCGTGGGGAGTAGACTAGATCTGATTACGATAATTATTAAAACTATAGTGAAAGAGCCATTCAGATTTTCACACTTATTGTTTCTGTGCATTCTAATAGGTAAATTATGTTATGACTTCAACAGCTCGCGTTGTGGCAGATTTTGAAAGTAGATCTAGTGACTTAGCTAGTGAACGAATTGGTGTTTCGAATGTAGTTGCAGCATAAGCTCCTTTTGTCGTTACATGGTTGGGAAATCCTGTTGTTTTTTTTATTTTTGGTGTATTACGGATTACGTTATCATTTGAAATTCGGTTACTACCGAGAATTTCCTTAAGGTTCTTAGGTCTACGATATGCTAGAAAGCCGGGTCCCTCAAACACATTTTTAGGTCTGGTTTGATATATATATATATATATATATATATATATATATATATATATATATATATATGACGTCACACATTATGGAATGGACAAAGTGCGACAATTATTTTAAGACATTTTTATGTTTATACATTCTTTTTATAGATACAAATATTTAAGTAGATTTTCTTTGCAAAGTTATTATATGCTTCATTGAAAAATTATCTTCTTCAAATCGAAAAGTTCAAAATATTGAAATTCTTCAATATGAACAAATCTTTCCCTCAATGACATTAAATACTCTGACATATTTATTGTACATTTGCTTTCCTCTGGGTATATTTGAAAGAGAGTGGTGAGGTCCATATTCATTGAAATGTTTAGTTTCAAGCATTTTTGTTTCGATAATATTTTTATACTGTTCATCATTGCATTGATTTTCAATATACTGAATAAAATCTTTTATTTCATCCTAAGCATATTTTACATTGTTAAATGTCAAACAATTTCTTAGCACGGGATAATATTATATAAAAACAGTTTATATAAAAAGACGAAATTGAATTCGTTCTGTTTGGCCAATAGATTATCATCTACACTGATTGTATCTTTATCGTAATTTTCATTTTCCTCTATAATATTTTGAAGTGGACTTTTCAAGTTTTACCTGAATATTTTACAGCTGACACAATTATGGATCTATAACACTACCTTGTGTCGCACAGTGATGAAATACTGACTTTAAAATCCCTAAGTATTGTCTTTCTCTTTGTATTATAAGATGTCAATTTATTAAAGTTGCGTAAAATGAGAAAATATACTACAATTCCATTAACCTTCGAATTAAAATCAAATTAAGCTTATGTAAGTAACAATGAATGCAGTCGCCATATTTAAACGCCTTTTCTCTCAATTTTATTTGTACGTCGTTTCGTTCACCTGCATTAAGGCTGCTCCATCGTATCTTTGGTAAACCAGTTTACTTTTAACGATACTAAAGGTGGTTTTTAGGTGATCGTGGCTTTCTCAGGAGTAGGTTATAGTACTAGTTGACTTATGGGTTACAGAAAGTGTTTGCTTTATTTGGTTAATTAGTATAAGATAGGGGCAGCGATTATTAATTATTGAGAGTGCTGTCTAGAATAATACAATCTTAATCCAACGGACATCACAATGATTAAGGAGGTGAATTTTAAATGAAGAAGATAAAGATCTTTTCAATAACAAATAACAATTTACTTTGGGTATTTTATACATAGTGTGGTGAATATAATAAGAAACTTGAAAAAAAGGGTAAGTTCACGTATATAAATTTAGAAGCGAAAATATAACATAGACAAATTTATGTGTCTTTAATAAAACCCTTTGAAAGTGGGAAGATATGTACACAAATTTAGGCGTGTTGAAATAAACCCATAAAAAATTGAAAACTACAAAGACACACGTTAAGGTAATTTAATGAAATACATGAAAAAGGAAAAGTTCCAAAACAAAACAAACTTTGAGGCGTGTTTATAACTTGAATTCATTTCCAACCTAGATCACAGAAGCATGAAATGTTTCAGTGGATTATTAAATCGGGTAAGTTGACCACGCGTAATCCATTCTCCAACTGCCCTTGTTTACTTTATGGTATCTCTGTATAGGTTTCCTTAAGCAGGTCATGACTCACACTTAAGCGATCTTGTATCTTTCGGTGCATGATTGACGAGGCAGATTTTTTCCCGCAGTAGGCTGCCATTTCTTTCTGCGGTAGATCAGTTGTCATCCAAGAACCCAGTCTGTCCTGCTATTTACCCATAGCTGGGGAGAAATTCATACATTTCCCGAGGTTATTAGTGAATGTAATTGATTCGAATGGAATTCAAAGTCGATTCTCAGATTCTCAAATCCAAGCCGCTATCAATTACTCCACCGTGCCTTCTCATCTTCAGCCTCTTCATAAGTAGTTGCATCTGTCTGTACTGGAATGAATAGAACATTTTCAACTTCCGTTTGAATTACATAAGATATTACCTTCTCAATTGCAGATATAATATCATTCTCTATCGTACTTTACACTCCTGAAAATTGTTTTGATCATTCACTTGTATAAACTCTTGATGCAAAGACAGCCTATTTCAACAAACAATGAAATAACTCACGATAATTTCCTTTGTCCAAGCTATCTTTTCTTTCATCATGGCCAGTTCTTGTTTGCAAAGATATAACATAACATTTACTGTTTTAACCCTAGAACACTAACCATCAATTAAAGTTACACCACTACTAACCATGGGTATATCATACCCGATTTTGAAAATATCAAGAAAATATTAAATGTAAATCTTTATTTGAAATATTTTACATGCAGTCACTTCAAACTTTGTACTTTGAGATAACATTAATAGAAACTGCAAAACATATTATTTGGTAAAAAATCGGGTACTGAAAATTATAATTCAAAATAGGAAAATTCGCGCTGGGTATATTATGCCCATGGTTAATTTTCTATGGTTAAATATATTCTGTTTTCTTCAACTAATGTGTTATGTCTTTCCATTTCAAGCTTTGCAGATTCACTAATAACAGTTGTGATGTCATATAAACCAAATGTTTTTAGATATTTAAATGAATCATAGATTTAGAATGAACTTTGCTATCAGCCCAAATATTTTTATAATTTCGATAAGCTCTATCTGTCCACAATTGACCAGATTCGGGCTAAAAGAGCAAGCAAGGTAGAGATATTTTTCTGACAACCTTGCACAAAACCAATCAATCTGTTTATACCATCTCTTTTGAAAAGAACATGTGCCGCCTAATTTAATAATTTATCAATTTTTCGCAATATTCCTCTTCCCAAATGATTTTTTTTAAAGATCTAACAATATATAATTTTCCAGTATTGCTAACTTAATATTTGTCAATAGTGTAGGTGTCTTTTTAACAAGATCACATGTTCATAAGAATTAACAAACTTTTAAAATAATTCTGTGATTATTTGAGCCATCAAATGTAGATTTAGAGAATGCTTAGATACATTGCTCAAGGAGTAAATGAAATTGACATAAACATTGATATTTTTATAGCAAGCTGCATTTATAATGGGAAACAAAAAAAAACCCTGAATTGAAAGAAATATGTCCACGATAATTTTTCTTTACCCTGTTTTCAAAGTGAAGCGTCGAATAAAAAATAAAACTTACAATGTAATGATGCATTACTTTCGCTGGTTCCCAAACTGGATTAATTTAAACGTGCTACTATGTTGTCACCTCAGTCCCATACTTTCACTATCAAAACGGTTTAATGTAGCCGTCACTTCTATTCCAACAGATTCTTATCTCGCACTTCCCGTCTGTGGAACTCCTTTCATTTTACTTGTTTCCCTGATAGCTATAATCTTTAAATATTCGAATGTAATGCAATCTTTCTTTTTATCCTTTTCTCAAACACCCCTCTTTAGTCTTGCTCTCGCACTCTGTAACCCCTTGCGTCTTGCTTAGGGTAAAATGCTTAAAAAAATTGTTTAGTTAAACACCCAGATAAACAGAAAAGTGCGTGTGTTTCCGTTAACAAAATGTTTTCAGTAAAAACGTTTACTAAACATTGCTGAACAAATAAAAATTCGCAAGAAAAGTCTTCTTAAAATGACTGGTTATGATCTTTTGTCATAGACTGGAGCATCGCATTATAGAGATAGTATTTTGACAACAGATAATAGTATATCATTTCCCATATTTCTGAATTCCGTATTTAAAACATAATTTCAGTCTTTTTGGTAAACAAATGAAAACCGAAGAGGAATGTATTAGATATGTTTTTTTAAATAATGTGTGTATTTATATAGCGTGTGTGTTTGCATATATCTCTATGCATTAGTGCGTTTATATATCTTTCTGTTTTTTTAGGATCAGTACTGGTGACTGATATCATATTTTCCCAAAGCTACCCCAGTCACACTCCTCACTCCAAGCCTCCCGTCGATGAGTTAAGCCTGCTACTCACTTTGATTTTCGCCGAATTTATGTCAAGCTAAATTTAGTTTGTCCTTTTTCAAGTGATACATTCCGCTAGAGTTGGTACAGATGGAATAAAATTCCGATAACCAAAAACACTATTCTTAAAAGAATCTCAATACAGAGTAGAGAAAATAATATTTATTCAAAATTATAACATATGCATATTATAAAATCAAAACAAAAATTGCAGTTTCGTTTAAACTCTTCTGGTGTCTTAACAAGTGATGGTGTTGATTGCAAAATAAAGGGTTTTAACAATTTAAAAACCAACCAAATCTCTCAGTAAGGTTAAGTAACAATGTTTCCTCCTACTGAGGGGTTTGATTGTTTTTTTAAACTCATGAAACCCTTTATTTTGCAAACAACACCATCAACTTGATAAGATAGCAGCAGTGTTAAAACAAAATTTCTTTCTTAGTGATGTTATCACATGCATGTGTTGTAATTTCGAATATATATATATATATATATATATATATATATATATATATATATATATAATGCTCAAACACTAATATTCAATGGTTATAATTTATTACATTGGAATCGTAATCACGACCCAATTCATCAGACCTACAAATTCAAAAAGTTTTTGGAATTTGTAGGTTTGACGAATTGGATCGTGATTACGATTCCAATGTAATAAATTATAACCATGGAATATTAGTGTTTGAGCCTTTCATATTATATTCTTACTCTGTCCTGAACATTGAGTTCTACCTGGATTCTATACTCTTGGGAATTCATTTATATAAATAAGTAAGCTCCAAATCAATGTCATGATTTTTTGTGACTTCTTGGTCGCCTTTAAAGAATTAAAATCTTGAATCTATGTTACTTTAAATTATTACAAAAAAAGCAGTGTTTAAATTATACATAAAATGTTTAATTTTATTTCATAGTCAAATTGTCCAGAAAAGGAGATATATACAGATGAAGAAATGTCTCACCATTGAAATGTTTGCAGAAAACAGATAAATGTGGTTATATAAGCAAAAGTCAAGTATCAGCGATTGAATGAGTTGTGGGACGGTAGCGTTAACAGTATACTGACTTTTTTGTTACTGTTTTATTATTTTATATCAATTTATGTGTTATTATGCAAAATATGTTCGCTCAACACACGATTTAATGGGATATATTTGTGGTGAGAAATAATTGTTAGAAATGCTGCCACAATTGTTTACATTTCTGTGGTAAAAGTTTGCATTTTATACCTACTATATAAGTCGATTTTTAGTTTTTCTTTTTTAGGCTTGAAAAGTTAAATTTTTCAACGGAAATTTACGATATTTAGATGCATTTGCTTTCATCTGCAGGGAATATCAGATTAAGATAATGAAAGTACAAAGTTTGAAGAGCAGAAACATAGTGCAATGAAAACTAAGATGGTAATAGAATCTTGACATGATAAAATCAAATTGTGTACATTAGTTCTTGGGGATTAGATCAAAAAATGGTGAAGAAGTTTTACTTTCAGAGCAATTATTAATCATGTAAAATAATAATAATTTTTATGTATCATATCTGGAGGAAATGATAGAGTTTCTCTTTATATCAATAGGAAAGAAAATGAAGAATTGCAACATGACTCAAAATACCATCTATTGTTGAAAAGGTTTCATTCAAATGTACAACTGGTTCCAGTAGATTACTGACTAATGCCCTAAATGGTTAATTACAGTGAGGAGAACAATGCTTTCCCACTTATTCTGTTGTGCGCATATAAAAGTGGATGCTTTCAGATATTTCAAACAAATAAAACTATAAATAGTGAAGCTGCGTATCTGCGATATCAACCATCGCAATTGTATGTTGCAATTGTATGCAAAGTCTGTAACAATACATTAAATGTCAGGAACTATACAGTATGCCTTTGAAGACAATGAAAATACAATAACCTACAAACAATCGCTACAAAAATTAGTCAGTATTCAATTTATCGTAAATGAATTCATTGATGTATTGAGGGAAAACATATTTGACCTTTCCCGTCATTATTGTATGAAAGAGACAGAGTCGGCTTATCTGAAACTAGCAAAAGAAAACTTGGACAGTCAGAGCAGCATTATCTAAATAGGTTATGCAGAAGTTCTATTGCTTTGTTGTTCATGGTTTATCCAGGCAGAAAAACCAAACCGTTCTTCATCCATTTGCTTCATAACTAAAGAAAGTAAAAAATAATTCAATATATGATTGTTTCATTTCAGATCCTTTAAAACAAAATCAAACTATTTTCAAGTTTATTCCGTCAGTGTTTTTTTCGCACCTATTTGCGGTAAACTTGAAAATATTACTCACACCATTTACACATTTACACTGTTCGGACTGTGGACCTCATCCTTATTGTCACATTCACGACGTTTAGGCTATTGTACGCTTCGGCCTTCTTCAGGTCATATTAGTTGGAATTTTGAATCGAACCCCCTATTATGTCCAAGGTGGCAGAATGTTCCAATTCCAGACGCCATGTCTTAGGATGATTCAGTTCCAGTTAATTCCCCCTTAGTAAATCATCTGTCCATGTGCTTGTGGATGATATGTTACAATAACTCATCGCAGAAATATAGAGAGTTCAAATATGAGTCTCAAATGTATTTCTCTGACAGAATACTTTTACTATAGAAGAACTATAAATAATTCATTAACACGATGTTAATGTTGGTTACAAACTCAAATCAGAACATTATTTTATCTTCTTGGGAATTATTTATGTGATATTAGGGAAAAGACTATCAAAGAGAAACTAATGTTTCAACTAAAGAGTAGAAATTTGCTCACAATAATCAGAAAAGAGGAATTTTTTAAAATGGAATTATATTAAAGATGTGGAAAGAGGCTATGGCAGCGTTATTATTATTACTGGAAGGAGTTTATGCATCGTTACTATTATTACTGGTAGAAGTTGTAGCAGTGTTACTATTATTACTGGAAGGAGGTTATGGCAACGTTACTCTTATTACTTGAAGTAGTTTATTGCAATATTACTATTATTACTGGTATGAGATTATAGCAGTGTTACTATTATAACTAGAAGTTTATGGCAGTGTTACTACTATTACCGGAAGAGGTTATAGCAGTGTTACTATTAATACTGGAATGAGTTTATGAAAATGTTACTATTATTACTGGTAGGAGGTTATGTCAATGTTACTATTATTACTGGAAGGTTGTAATGGTAATTTTTATTGGATGAAGGTTATGGGATGTTACTATTATTACTGGTAGGAGGTAATGGTAATTTTTATTAGATGAAGGTTATGGGATGTTACTATTATTACTGGTAGGAGGTAATGGTAATTTTTATTGGATGAAGGTTATGGGATGTTACTACTATTACTGGTAGGAGGTAATGGTAATTTTTATTGGATGGAGTTTATGGCAATGTTACTACTATTACTGGTTGGAGGGAATGGTAATTTGTATTGGATGAAGGTTATGGCAATGTTACTGTTATTACTGGAAGGAGGTAATGGTAATTTTTATTGGATGGAGGTTATGTCAATGTTACTATCATTACTGGAAGGCGGTAATGGTAATTTTTATTGGATGGAGCTTATGGCAACGTTACTGTTATTACTGGAAGGAGGTAATGGTAATTTTTATTGGATGGAGGTTATGTCAATGTCACTATCATTACTGGAAGGCGGTAATGGTAATTTTTATTGGATGGAGGTTATGGCAATGTTACTATTACTACTGGTAGGAGGTAATGGTAATTTTTATTGGATGGAGGTTATGGCAATGTTACTATTATTACTGGAAGGAGGTAATGGTAATTTTTATTGGATGGAGGTTATGGCAATGTTACTTTTATTACTGGTAGTAGGTAATGGTAATTTTTATTGGATGGAGGTTATGGCAATGTTACTATTATTACTGGAAGGAGGTAATGGT
Organism: Acanthosepion lycidas; assembly: GCA_963932145.1. Lineage (NCBI taxonomy): Eukaryota > Metazoa > Mollusca > Cephalopoda > Sepiida > Sepiidae > Acanthosepion > Acanthosepion lycidas. Next base: position 118,058,598 of record OZ010584.1, on the reverse strand, counting down.
AATTTTTATTGGATGGAGGTTATTGCAATGTTACTATTATTACTGGAAGGAGGTAATGGTAATTTTTATTGGATGGAGGTTATGGCAATGTTACTTTTATTACTGGTAGGAGGTAATGGTTATTTTTATTGGATGGAGGTTATGGCAATGTTACTTTTATTACTGGAAGGTGGTAATGGTAATTTTTATTGGATGGAGTTTATGGCAATGTTACTGTTATTACTGGTAGGATGTATTGGTATTTTTATTGGATGGAGGTTATGGCAATGTTACTGTTATTACTGGTAGGATGTAATGGTAATTTTTATTGGATGGAGGTTATGGCAATGTTACTATTATTACTGGTAGGAGGTTATGGTAATTTTTATTGGATGGAGTTTATGGCAATGTTACTACTATTACTGGTAGGAGGTAATGGTAATTTGTATTGGATGGAGGTTATGTCAATGTTACTATCATTACTGGAAGGCGGTAATGGTAATTTTTATTGGATGGAGGTTATGGCAATGTTACTATTACTACTGGTAGGAGGTAATGGTAATTTTTATTGGATGGAGGTTATGGCAATGTTACTATTATTACTGGAAGGAGGTAATGGTAATTTTTATTGGATGGAGGTTATGGCAATGTTACTATTATTACTGGAAGTACGTTATGGCAATGTTACTATTTTTAGTAGAAGGAGGTAATGACAATGTTACTATTATTACAGGAAGGAGATCTTATTTTTTTTTAATTCCTGATGTCGTATCATATTATTTTTGCTAACCAGTGTTTATCTTAGACATGTGTTCAAAATGTTGACTTGATAACAAAACATTTGCAAATACATTTTTTTGCGTTTGATTTCGTAAACGTACATTTTATCAAGTCAGTGAATGTTTCTCTTTCGATTAATATGGTGATTTTTAAACTTAGATGTTGCACAAAGCCAAAACTATGAAGCTCCAAGCGAGGATGAAACTTACTTGTCAAACGTAATTGTTTTAGCAAGAGAAACTTGATAGCCATTACACTCCGTAGAGGGATCCATTTGAGGGTTCATATATATAGATAACACGTGGAAGCCATCTACTACAAAGAAAAGGAAGATAGGCAAGTAAATATACAATAGCAGAGAAATATTTTATTTTAATCCACTCTAAAGCGATTATGAAAGTTGTTTATTTTTATGCATTACTCTAGTAGGTGAGTACTTGTAGTTTTCGATAATAGAACAAATCTAATTTCCACTGCTTATTTGATATATCGTACAATAATCTTTTACACTTCCTTGAGTTTTTACAACCATATTACGTCAAGGTACTGTGTAGAAAAGCCTCATGCTGCACAACATAAGGAAACAGGAATGCATATTCTATTCTTTGCTTGCGGAAAGATTTCAAACAGTCTCTTTGAATATCCAGTTAACATTTAAAGCAAAACGTATTCCTGACAAATATGATATTTTCACTAGAGAAACATAATTTCTGGGAATTGAATATATATAATATATATTTATATTTGTGCTGACGGGTTTAGCCACAAATTTAACAACATAGATAGAATTCATATGTAACCCCATAAATCAAGCTCTACTCACATTTGTCACACACAAGAAAGACATGATTGCAGAGGTGTTGATGTCTCGCACTTATACGCGCACTCATACTAATATATACACATGCACACACTAACATTATAACTAAAAGATAAGATACACTGACCACACACGTCACATTCCCACTGACCAATAAAACTGTCAGAATGACCAAGGAGGGAATTCTTCCATCCACTGTCTTAAAAACAACTTGAAAGAGGCCATTTGACTAGCACAAGGACGGAACAAAATTAACAATAAAACCAAATGAAAACGTCAGATAAATTTCAATTCATTTACCCCCGTTGATCACTGCTACTACCATGAAGGGATTTTTTCTCCTGATGAAGCCATGTTGGCCGAAAATAGTCGAGGGACATAACTGAAACAATGAAACAAAAATATTAATATAAAATACAGTGTGTCTCAAAAGTTTTAAGACTTTATTGTTCACAACACACACGCGCACATACACATACACAAACACACACACACACACACATATATATACATATATATATATATATATATATGTATATATATATATATATACACACACCATAACAAATAATAATTTTCCATGCGTTTGAAGTTGGCAAGGGGGATAACTCCGATAGTAGCTATTTTCTTTAGTTGCCCATTTTCTATTCGGTTAATAGTTCTCGCAGGTATGCTGCCAGAGTTTTCAGAAAAAAACTGTTTTCTCTGATCAAAATATCACTGATACCATTTCTCGAGGACTTTGATTTCGCCCTGAAAGATGTTGGTAAAATGTTAACTCTGTAAATTATCATTGAAAAATGAATAGGAAAAATGAACGTCGTAGAAGTCCGTTCGAAATCGACATACTTCGAAGCCTTTGCTTCCATACACAAAAAGCAAATGACAGAAAAGTTGGCGATCGAAGACAATTCTTTTTCAAAATCGCTAAACATTTTCCCTTTATTCCTTATTTTTTTAATTGAACACTTTAATGAATCAACTTGGATTCTGTTATTTCACTTAAAATATGCAATGTATTTCAATCCTGTTTGATTTCTCGGAAACAACAACTTCAAGCCTCTATATCAATCCAGCTATTTTAGTATTGATCAACTTAATAATTTTAAAATATGCACTCCTTATGTCGAATGTTGACATTATGTGTATAAGAGCTTGATTGCAACATTCTAAGAAGAAAAAGATCTAAAAAGAAACTTACAAGTAATAAGAAAGTGATACATAAGTTTTCTCCGATACATAATAATAAAGGGAAGGCTTAGAGAATTTAACACTCACAGGGCACATCAAGGACAAGACAAATAAAAGAAACACGCAAATAACGTAGTTTTCGATTTGTGCAAATATATTGATACATCAGTTTGGTGATGACTTAAATGTATTATGTAAGATATATAAAATTTTATGTGTGTTTGTGCACGTGTAGATGTATGCGAGTCTGTGTGTGTGTGTAAATATTCAGATATAAATAAAATATATCTTTAATGGACAAATAGAACCAATGGTTGCTTCCCCTGAGGAATTTCATTAGATAAATATCGAGAAATTTTTTGTAATTTGTAGCTATACTACAAATCCAAGCCAATATAAATGGCCATTAAACATTGAAAAATAAAAATAAAAATGTTTCCCTTAAGAGAAAATGATCAATTAATACACAAATAATGAGGTCAAATATAATGAAAATATTAAATAATTTAATTAAAAAAATAAATGAAATGAATATTGAGCAACTTAAAACTTTATATCCATCGTTAATTCCGCAATGAAGTAGATAAATTAGTTGTGATCATAGTTTACCTTTCCTTAGAAACATTTACAAACTTTCGACTATTAGACAATGGATTAAATCAATTAGCGGCGATCAAAGTTTACGAATACTTAGCAACATATACACACTTTCGTATATAAGGCAATGGGATAAAACAATTAGTGCCGATCATAGTTTACCATTTCTTAGATAAATTTATACACATTCGTCTGTTAGGCAATGGATTAAATCAATTAGCGGCAATTATACTTTACCTTTCTTTAGCAACATTTATACACCTTCGTCTATAAGGCAATGGAATAAATCAGTTAACTGTGATCATAGATTGCCTTTACTTAGCAGCATTTACACACTTTCGTCTATTAGGCAATGAATTAAATCAATTAGCGGCGATCATAGTTTAATTTAGCAACATTTTTAAATTTTCGTCCATTAGGCAATGGAATAAATTAATTAGCGCCAAATATAGTTTACCTTTCGTTAGCAACATTTATATATTTTCGCTATTAGGCAATGGATTAAATCAATTAGTGGCAATCATAATTTACCTTTCGTTAGCAACATTTATATATTTTCGCTATTAGGCAATGGATTAAATCAATTAGTGGCAATCATAGTTTACCTTTCGTTAGCAACATTTATATATTTTTGTCTATTAGGCAATGGATTAAATCAATTAGTGGCAATCATATTTTAACTTTCCTGAGCAAAATGAGGCAATGCAGTAAATCAGTAAATGGCGATCATTATTTACCTTTACTTTCCAACATATATACACTTTCGTCTATAAAGTCATGGATTAAGTCACTTAGTCTTGATCTTTATTTACCTTTCTTTAGCAACATATATACACTATCGTCTATTAAGCAATTGATCAATTAGCGGCGATCATGGTTTTCCTTACCAAGATTTGCAAAATTTAGTGTATTAAACAGTGGATTATATCAATTAGCAATGCAGATATACATTTCGTTAGTCAACATCTCTTTACTTTCGTCTATTAGGCAATGGATTAAAAGAATTAGCGGCGATGATAGTTACACTTCCTTAGCAACATTTATAAACTTTCGTCTATAAGGCAATGGAATAAATCAATTCGCGGCGATCATAGGTCACCTTTCCTTAGCAACATTTACAAACTTTCGTCGATTAGGTAATGGATCAAGTCAATTAGCGTCGATTTTAGATTATCTTTCCTTAGCATAATTTATAATATTTCCTCTAAAAGACAATGGAATAAATCAGTTAGCAGCGATCATACTTTACCTTTCATTACCAACATTTATAATTTTCCTCTATAAGGCAATGGATTAAATCAATTAGCGGCGGTTATAGTTTACCTTTCCTTAGCACATTTATAAATATTCGTCTATAAGGATATGGGATAAATCAATTAGCGGCGATAACAGTTTACCTTTCCTTACCAATATGTACAAACTTACGACTATTAGTCAATGTATTAAATCAATTAGACGCGATGAAGATTTACCTTTCGTTAGCAACATTTATGGACTTTCCTATATAAGGCACTCGGTTAAATCAATTAGCGGCGATCATAGTTTACCTTTACTTAGCAACATTTATATACTTTCGTGTATAAGGAATGGAATAAATCAATCTTTTTTGTTAGCAACATTTACACATTCTCGTCTACTAGGCAATGAATTAAATCAATTAGCGCGATCATAGGTTACTTTTCATTGCCAACATGTACAAACACTGGACTATTACGTAATGGATTAAGTCAATTAGCGTCGATTTTAAATTACCTTTCCTTAGGAACATTTATACACTCTTAGTTAATAGAATAAACAAGTTAGCGGCGATAATATTTTACCTTTCCTTAGTAACATTTATACACATTCGTCGATTAAGCAATGGATTATATCAATTAGCGGGGATCATAGTTTACCATTTCATAGCAACGTTTTGACACATTCGTCAATAAGACAATGAATTAAATCAATTAGGGGCAATCATAAGTTACCTTTCTTTAGGATCATTCATACACTTTCATCTATTAGGTAATGGTTTAAGTCAAATTTGCGTGGATTTTAGATTACCTTTCCTTATCAAAATTTATACATATTCGTGTCTTAGGCAATAGATTAAATCAATTAGCGGCCATCATATTTTACCTTTCCTTACCAAGATTTATACACTTTCGTCTATTAGTCAATAGAGTAAGTCACTTAGCAGTGATCATTATTTACCTTTTCTTAGCAACATTTATACATTTTCGTCTATTAGGCAATGGATTAAATTAATTAGCGGCAATCATAATTTACTTTTCCTTACACAGCACGCATTAATAATTAAGTTTTTGTACCTTTCTCGAACATTAAATTTAAAACTTTATATTTTTCTGTAATTCATTTTATTACACAGACACACACATACATACACACACACACACACACACACATATATATATATATATATATATATATATATATATATATATATATATATATATATATAGTAAACCTAAAGATCCAGACGAACCTACCTAAGTTTCATTTACACGGATCGTCAGGGTAAACCAGTTTATTCTGACGATCCGCGTAGGTGAAACCTAGGTAGGTTTCTCTTGATCTTTAGGTTTACTCAGTTTGTTTAGTTATTTTTACTTTAATTGTGTCGGAGGTTTTTTTATGAACTTAGACTGTAGACAATTATTTTCCGCCGGAAGTATATGTTCTTAGTTCTTGCTTTTTTTAACCTTTTTTCCCTTTGGATATTAGTTTGTTCATTTACAAGCTAAAACACCTAAGGTTTGCCGGACGAGTATAGCTGTTTACATTTATAAACTTTTTAGTATTATATATATATTATATAATGGGACAACTCTGAACAATCTCTCAAGATTTCTTGCATTAATGTCCAGAGGAATATAATCTAACACTAGTCCTCAATGCAACTGATATGCATCATCCATTTCTGAAGAATGCTGGAAAGGAATTTTTGATTTCTTGTACCATTCCAGTATATTTCTGATATCTACTATGCTCCATCCCAGATTAGACCCCAAATGGTTTATTGCCATCATATATATTTGTCTGGAGTAGCCCAATTATCTCTTTCTACTCTTGATAGAATTCCACACTTTCTATGTGGCCTTTTGAATGAGTGAATATTTTCCACCATACAACCCTCACTGATTTTGTCTATTACTTAGCGGTGATCATATTTTACCTATCAATAGCAACATTTAAACACTTTTGCCTCTTGGGATATGAATTAAATCAATTAGTGTCGATCAGAGTTTACCTTTCCTTAGCAACATTTACACTCTTTCGTCTATTGGGCAAAAGAATAAGTCAATTACCGGCGATCATAGATTAACTTTAGTTCGCAACATTTGTACACTTGCGTCTTATTAGGCAACTAATTATATCAATTAGCGGCGATCATAATTTACCTTTCCTTTCAAATAATTTTTGTACATTTCTCAAATTCAAATTTTAATACTTTATATTTTCACTGATATATATATATATATATATATATATATATATATATATATATATATATATATATATATTATGTAACTTCACTGAGCAAACACGCAAGGTTTTTTGCATTGAATGGCTAGCGGAACATGTGCTAACACCAGAACTCATGTGCAACTCTTATGCATCATTTATGGCTGAAGATGCTGAAATGGTATGTTTGATTTCTTGTACCATTCCAGTATTTTTCTGAATCTCCTGCTATGCTCTATCCCAGATTAAACCCAAATTGGTGTATTGCTATCATATATTTTGCATCCTCTCTTGCCACTCTTGACAGAGACCCAAAACTACTGTGTCCTTGCGAGTGAGTAATTGTTTTCCACCATACAACCCTTTTTCAAAGGACAAATTGTCGCATATCTCTCGCTACTCTGTCACTATTTATATGACAAATGTTCTAATGAACTATATTTTCCACAGAAAATTCAATTCTTACCTCAATCCTCCTACGCTTATACGTCATTGCTCTAGACAGTCTCTCAGACCATGCATTGTTTGAATACTTGTATGAAAAACTGTATACTTATAGGTGTGTTATATATGTGTACTTTTTATTATGTGTTCTATATGTGGGTGGGGTGTGCGCGTTTTTATGCTAGTAAAAGGAGGCACCAAAAACTTTCTGCCCGATCAAGAAGAAATTCAATAATGTTGTTGAAGCTTGTAGATTTGATCATATTTAATGAAATATTTAGGGTTTAAACATTTCAGCAATCTTTTATATATTGGACTGGATCAAATGTGGCTGTTGAACATATTATGTTTTTTCACACCTAACATAAATCTATTATATATATATATATATATATATATATATATATATATATATATATATATATATATATATATATATATATATATATATATATAGTGGGGAGAAATAAATATTTGTACACTTGAAAAATTGTATTTTTATAAATGTAAAAGCCTAAAATGAAACAACTCCGGCACATTTTATGTATAAAGATACATACTATTAAAAAATAATAATAAATTTAATTAATTCTTATTTTCACAGAAATTAATGCATTTTTTTTTATTTTAACTTATGAAAAAAGTAATCGTACAAATCAATTATTAGAATAAAATAATCAATTATGAAAACAGTATATTCTAGAATGTTCCAGTAATGTTATCAGTAATTATAGTTAACGCTATTAGCCATTATCAGAGCATTCTACAATTTCTAGTCTTACGAGAAGGTTCTAATAATGCTTAAAGGTAAAGAATTGACTATTTCACAAAAATAACACATTTTGTCTCTTGGTAAAGATGGGAACAGTTACAGAACGATTTCTAACAACCTGAACATTCCTTTTACTACAATTGCTTCGTTCATTGCAAGTTTTAAAACTCGTAACAGCGTCGAAAACCAAAGACGAACAGCTGCTCAGAGGAAGATTTCTCTAAGATCAGCAAGGATATTAGGACGCCAGATACAACAAAATCCACAGGTTACCCGAGAAGAGCTGCAGGAACATCTGCGTGTATTAGGGATTAAAGTAACCAAGCGTACAATAAGTAATGAACTACACAAAAACAGTCTTAAATCACGCTTCCCAAGGAAGACTCCACTCCTCTGGAAACGGCACAGAGATGCTAGGCTAAAATTCGTTAGAGAGCATAAGGATAAAGAATATTCGTTTTGGGAAAAAGTACTATGGACAGATGAAACTAAAATAGAGTTGTTTGGTCCTAATTATCGAAATCATGTGTGAAGGAAGGACGGTGAAACTTACTTACCAAAGAACACGTTGCCAACTGTAAAGTTTGGTGGTGGCAGTATCATGATCTGGGGCTGTTTTTCTGCAAAAGGTGTTGGCAGAATATCAATAATAGATGGCAAGATGAATGCCGAAAGCTACCAGAAAATCCTGCAAGACAATTTAATGCGTTCTGTTGAGAGACTTCGGCTACCTCCTGATTGAATTTTCCAACCGGATAATGATCCTAAGCATACCGCTAGATCTACAAGGTTAGCTGAAATTAACGTTGATGTCTTGCAATGACCAATTCAGTCCCCAGACTTGAACCCAATCGAGAATTTATGGCGATATTTGAAAATTCAAATTAGGAAAAGAGCACCAACAAATATCAAGAATTTGAAGAGAATATGCCAAGAAGAATGGGACAAAATACCACTTAATGTGTGCAAATCATTAGTTGAGACGTACAGGAATAGACTGGTAGCTGTTGAACTCAATAAAGGATATTCCACAAAGCATTAAATTAAGTTAATATGCATTTTTGTTTTGTACGAATACTTTTTCCATCAGTTAAAATGAAAAAAATGCATTAATTTCTGTTAGAATAAGAATTAATTAAGTTTATTACTATTTTTTTAATAAAATTTATCTTTACACATAAAATGTATCAAAGTTTGTTTTAGTTAAGGCTTTTACATTTATAAAAATACAATTTTTCATGTGTACCAATATTTATATTCCCCTCCACTGCATATATTTTAAAAGGTAAATGGTCTATACAGGATATCTTCAATATACTCCACATATCAGATCTGAGTACTTTAAAGCATAAGCAAAATATTTGGCTAACGTGTATCGCTACGATGTTTGGTTATCGCATGTTTTAACGGAAAAAAATTCTGTTAGGAATTGAACGGCGTTTTTAATACGGGGCACTGCTGCAAAATCACATGTTCTCATTTTAACGAATAAAAGTAGTAATCGATGATAAACATCCGGACTTGGAAATATTTCCTCTTACATCAGGCCAAAACTTCACGACTCTTTGAAGACACGGCAGAAATTTATACAACTTGTTGGGGAGGCCCTACTACACATATTCCCATTTTTTGCTGTAGCAATGCCAGTTAGCTTCGGTCTTGTTAAATTAAAGTCAGCTGGACCTGTCGCAAAAATGATTTCGGAATATTTATTTTCGACCAATGGTTGTCAGAATCGTAAAGTGGGCCTCACAACCGGCCCACAGAAAGAGAGGTCGCTGAATGAAGATGCATTGCCTTGTTACACGAATACACGACAGATCAAAGAAACATACTGGCTATAAAACTAAGCACTACCGCGAAAAGAAACATGGGGTGAGATGAAACAGCTCACTGAGAACGACGCAACAGGGAAGTCAACTGTTAGACTGTTCATCTCCCAGCTCAAATCATCTCAACTTCGCTTGATTATAGAATAAAGTCTTATTCACTGCTTGTTGTTTTATTTTTCCCACTTGGGTCTGAAGGGTTGTTTTTAAGCCACAAGCGTTTGACGAGAAGAAGCTCCACCCTATCGACGAACCTGCTGTCTGATGGGAACTGCAACACAACGTTTCGATCCCTACAAATGTGAAGGACATTTGGAAGTTTAAAAACTACTTAGATTATTTCAACTCCAAAAGTTAGCTAAATTCTACAAGTATGGGATCATGATACGCCTGAAAGACGATGAAAGGTAGAATTAAAAGCCCCATAGATGTTGAGACAAATCGATGTAAAAATATCTAAATTAAATAAATATATAAATTGGAATTGATTAAAAAAATGCTACAAATATTTTTCCGACGCAATAATATATGTTAACGTATGCATCATAAAACCAATGAATATTATTAGACAGGACGAAGATCTAGAATCTATTCCGGGATGAGATTCATATTTTCAACGGTCAGCAGCAACAAAAGACGATCTTTACGCAATATTAATGAATAGAAGACTTTCCGAGGAATAATTTGTTTCCGCTCGAATATCCCGAAATACATGCTTCATTAATCTTTCTAGTCAGAGAAAAAAGAGAGAAAGAATTGAGAGAACGAGAGATGAAGATAAGAAAGAACAGAACAGGTAAAAGGTCATATGAATGGCTTCATGACATATGATTTTCACCTTATTCTAGATTTAGATAAATAG
>OZ010584.1:118040356-118042856 GCA_963932145.1 Acanthosepion lycidas | reverse complement strand
CACAGACACACATTCACACATATATATTTTAAAACATTTTTATGTCTATACATTGTTTTTAATCTTAAAATATTGTCGGACTTTGTCCATTTCATTATATAAGAGTGATCTCATATCACAATCCTCACTCTTGCTCCATATGCGGCCTCCTTTGTAAATCACTAGCGGGTCTAAAATGCTACTTAATTTTATCGCACAAACTTTCATAACTGAATCAATAAGCTGTCAAATCCGCATACGTAGAAACCGACTGGAGAGTCAATTATATATATATATATATATATATTGTGTACATTTAGGCAGCAATTTTTATTGATGCATGTTTCATTAAATAATATAGACAAGTTTATTTATTTTAAGTAAGTTCCTTTCATATTGCCTGATAAGATTAATAACATTATCATTGAAGGAAAAATGACATCACCATATTGATACATGTTTAAACCTAATCTAAGCGTTCGGCTTACATAAGCCATTATCAAATATGACAATTACTTTTCAATAGATCAACCAATACACGGAACAATAATGATAGTCTGTTTTTGTTGCATTAAAAATTTCAATGCAACGACTAACTCGTGTATACGAGACGTGATTTACTTTCAATGATAACGTTATTAAGCTTATCAGACTAAATGAAAGGAACTTACTTAAAATAAATAGACAAAACTTGACAATTATTTAATGAAACATGTATCAACATATATATATATATATATATATATATATATTTGAGAATACATATTTTGTCTTCTTTAAATGGACAAACGCTAACGTAATGTTAAGCGGCATGCGCTAATTTTTTAATTTCCACCTTTGTTTTCAGCCGTATGTGTATGTATTTACTCCAATATCAGCTTCTTCATCTGTAAATGCAAAGGTTCACCATGAACATGCCACAAACCAAAAACCACAGCGATGGCAATATAGCCAGTTTCCTTAAATCAACAAGGTGAAGAGTAAGACAATCAAGTGGCAGTGTGTATGCTACAATGAGGAAACAACGTCGATACACCTTATGTGAATATTTTAATATGGCCGACTCTATTGGATCCATAAGATGAATAAATACTTCTTCTTGTAGAGCTTCAGTGACAATATCAGGACCTTACACTAATTTTACGGACTATTTTGGTCTTAAATATTCCACATTGTTTTAAAACTATTTTAATAAGAAATGTGCTTATATTGAAAGAATGCGAACAGATATTAAAACGCTTACAATCGAACGACACTCGACACGCGTACAGACTGACAAATGAACGGACCCACGCACGAACGCCGACTTTTCTTTGGGTCTATTCTAGTCGTTGATTATACATGACCCAGTGAATAAATACGTTGATTAGATCCAGAGTTGTGAGTTTAATATCAGGCCACAGCAGTGGTGAACCAAAAAAAAAAAAAAAAATCAGTTAAAGGGAAATGACTGAAGGTGCATGGTACGTGGAACTAGAACAATTTACCACGCTGGACGAAATAAAGTTTTCGGTTTGAAATTGCAATCTCTTTCAGAAGGCTGGAATGTAAAATGGCCGAAACATTGTGAATAGGAAATGAAGATGAGGATAACAGTCCGAATAATGTAAATAATGCAAGTAATCATAGTACCTCATCTCAGAGATATAGACATCTACTGTTTACAAAGATACGTTTTATTTGGTTATTAAATCTCAGAAAAGACAGTTGTTTCAGTTGTTGTTTTGGCTAAAATATAATCATTATGGATTCATATGACTAATATTGTCTGTTTCATACTGGACGCAATCCTCAGACTGCAAATGTTGGATTTTTTAAGTTTTACAGAAAATCACAAACTATATTACATTATCAATTTTTATTCCAATAACAACAAATAATCAGGATTAATTTTTGTTTTCTAAGAGATCTGAGAATGTGTAGCCCGGTTTATATAGGTGAATAAGGAAATATTAATAAAAAAATGTTCCCCCCCTACCATGACACATTCAATTTCAATTTTTTCAAGTGTATCATTTATAATATATATATATATATATATATATATATATATATATATATATATATATATATATTATGTAATTCGCGGACAGTCCTATTTCGCTGTATCACAGCTCCCCAGTGCAACTAGACATCCAAATACTTCAAGCCCGGATCGAAACCTAACCGATCAGTCAGAATTTCTACAACTAAGATATCTTCATTCGACAGAGAAACAACTAAATCTAGCGTATTGTTTTTACGAATGAAAAACAATGCCAATCAGCCGAAGTGCTCCAATTCATTTTACTGAAGAGCTTTGCATTAACGCAGGTGCCTGTTGTTTATAGAATTAGCTCATCACTCAACAGTGCTCAATTAAAATATATTTTCAAGAGCTAAATTATGTCATATATATATATATATATATATATATATATATATATATATATATATATATAATTTTTCAATTGTAATACATATTTAAATTACGCTAACATCAAACACACCCAAACACATGCCTGGAGGTAAACAGGTTCAG
>OZ010584.1:117907856-118035356 GCA_963932145.1 Acanthosepion lycidas | reverse complement strand
GTCCTGAAAGGAAAAAAAAATTATACGAATACTTAAGAAATTATATAAAAACTCAACTACCACATCTTGTCAGTTGTTTTTCATCGAATGTTATATAAAAGTGAGATTGCTGCCCAAATACACTATATATATATATATATATATATATATATATATATATATATATATATATTTGTGTCTGTGTGTGTGTGTCCGTGTATATATGTATATATGTGAGCGAGCGCGCGCATGCGTGCGTGTGTTTTGTCGCCGGACCGTTCTACCTTCAGAGATGAGATTTTGTAATTTATAACCATCCGTTCCTATGTATGCAATGATTTTAATAGTTTTTATATACTTAAAAGCTTAGTGAAAAAAAAGAACATGAATGAAAAACAATTTTCACGCTTCTTGATACTATACTCTTAAAATGCTTCAAAATGAAACGTTGAGTGAAAATAAATTGTTACGCTGACAGTTTTAACCTCTATGAAAAGCACAGAAAGCTAAGAACTAAATCAATATCCATACCTGGATGTAATATGAATAGCAAGGCGGTCTCCTGAAGAAAACGGTTCTAACTACATAAGGTGTAACTTTGCATTAGAAATAAAAGATTTGCAGTTCTAAATTGCTCTTTGAACGTAGGTTTAAAATGACTATTCAAAGAATAGTTATTTAATTATTTTTTTTAGAATTATCGCTTTGTCAGCAGCGTTTTTCCATTCATCGTTAAGCATCTTATCTTAATTAACAACAGATGCAATGAAAAAGACGATGCATAGATCAAAAGAGGATCCCATTAAAATGTATTCCTTGCTTCTATTAATGGATATTTGAATTATTTACCTCTAAAATGGAATTGGTCATAAATATATGACTTAATAAAATAGAATTAGTAGAATCAGCGACTTAGCAGCCCTATTACATGCGTTATTAAATTCCTAGGTCTTTATTAATTCAGTCAAATGATTATTTTCTCTGCTCATTATTAGATTCCAAAGTTATGAAATTTTCTCTGTCATTAATAATTTTCATATTCTTAACAGTTTAGTCCTTATTAACTTCTCCGACCATGATTAATATACAGGCTCATTAATAATTTCACATCTCTCGTTAATAATTTACTTATTAACAATAATTCAGTTCTTATTAACTTTCACGAAGATGATTAATGTCTACGGTCATTAATAATTCCATTTGTCTTTAATTTACTTAGTTATGTTAAGTAACTATTAATTTTCTCTGTCTATATTTCTGAGATGAGGTATTATGAACAGTATTTACATTAGTCGGACTATTCTCCTCATCTTTGTCGCCATATTTGTCACAACGTTTCGGCCGTTGTACGCTCCGGCCTTCTTCAGGTGGTTGGAATTTCGAACTGAACCCTTTATTTCGATCACTGGGGTAGACTGTTCTAGTTCCACGTGCCATGTTTGATGGATGTCAGTTATCAGTTATCTCCTGCTAATTTTCCCTCTGAAAGTTCTCCACTGCCTTAACCGGGTATTGAACACACACTCTTTGGGTCTGTCACTTGATAAAGGTGTTGGGTAGATCCAGTTTCAATTGTTTCAACGGACATGTTGGGTAGGAAATTTTTAGTAAATCATTCTTTTGGTTATCAAATTTTGTTAGATCCTGGCACCTTTCTATTTACCGCATAAATCTTCAACGAACAAGCCACCTGTGTAGCTACTAAGTATATATATTAATATATATATATATATATATATATATATGTATATATATATATATATATATATGAATGAACATTGAAGTCAACCCTCAGAGGCGATAGGCTGTTTCATGCTGGACGCAATCATCAGGCGTCCTGACAATTGCGTGCTACATGAAACAGCCTGTCGCCTCTGACTGTTGACTTCAATGTTCACTTTTATATTTATATTTAAATACGCAGCATCTCTGATATTGAGCACTTTATCCCATAAATATGCGACAGCTTAAAACTATATTTCTTCATACATATATATATATATATATATATATATATTATTTATTTTTAAATAGAAAATATATAATTATTTATTTGAATATGGTTCCAACTTTACATAAGAGTTCTCATGTTTCAAAAGAAGAGCCGAAAACTTCAATATAATTATTTGAATTAAATTAAATTAAAGTAACAAGCTCTGTTCCATCTTAGAGCGAAATCTTTTTGGAAACACTAATTCCTGAAATTTACGCGTTTTATAAGCATATTCATTATTAAAATTAAAATTACTATGGTAACGGCTAGAAAAATTATTTAAAGAAAAGGGGCGTACGGTTTAATAATGTGTATCAATATCTCAGTTACATTCAAAGACGTCAAGGCAGGGTAACGGTGGTGTGTCTAAATTTAAAGCGGAAGATTACATATATATATATATATATATATATATATATATATATATATATATATATATATATATATATATATAGAGAGAGAGAGAGAGAGAGAGAGAGAGAGGTGGAGGTGGAGGAAGAGAGTGAAAAGGAGAGAGATAAATAGGATTAACACATAAATAATTTCCATTTTTGATAACCAATTAACACGTCATCCTATCTATTCATATATCAGGTAAAAATAAATTTGGAGTAAACTAAGTGACGGCAGGATGGGCGTTGTGGTGTCATAGCTATCGGCTGGGAGTGAGAACTCGGAAAGGCGAGTTCGAATTTCACTCGAGTTCGTTGGATTAACTTGTGCACAAATGCCCTTGGGATACGTATAAATCTATCGCTTCTTCCCCCTAACTATGGGTTAACACGATAGACTGGGTTTTTAGCCTTGATTGGCAACCACTCTACGAGAGAAAAATCTACTGAGGGAAAAATCTGCCTCGTCACTCATGTATCAAAAGATTGCCGAAGCGTGTGCAATGTATAACCCTGCCGGACTGACTGGAGGAAGGACAGATTTTAACGCAAAAGTCTGTGGAGTGGCGTAAATAAAGATTCACAACCGACTCCGAAAGCTAATATCCATGGGCGAAATTTAATTTTGTGCATCTTAGGATCGTCGTGATGTTATATTTGTGTTTTAAATCGCAGTGAAACACTAAATGCATATTTATACGTCCAGTAACTGGAATGTGTCTATAGATTTTTGGTTGAAAAGCACCCGGAGAAATTTTCATCACATCTTAAGGCACTTCTAGGAGTGAGCTGTTACACACCATCCATCATATCCTACAAACTTGATTCAACGAATTGTCACTTTTTTCTATCGTTGCAAAACGCTTTCACGATGATAACGTTTTCTAATTAAAACCTAATTCAAAAGCATATCGACAAAATAATTTTCGGGATTTTACTTGAAATACAGACACAACAGACATCATTCTGTTTTCTAATAATAAAGTCAATTTATAAGCAAAGTTGACTGTGCGGACCTCACCGAGAATCTTCCAGGAGGATGGATCGAGCGTGCCACTGCTAATGACAATGTGCTGTTGAAATAACCTCCACATTCACCTGACTTGTAATTTTTTCTGTGGATCTATGTGAAAGGACTGGCCTATATTCCCCCT
This sequence comes from Acanthosepion lycidas, assembly GCA_963932145.1. Lineage (NCBI taxonomy): Eukaryota > Metazoa > Mollusca > Cephalopoda > Sepiida > Sepiidae > Acanthosepion > Acanthosepion lycidas. The sequence goes on along the minus strand of OZ010584.1, from coordinate 118,031,838 downwards.
CTTCCTACAAGCCTAGAGGAACTGAAGCAGAGAACCACCGAGGCGCTGGACAATTTTACACAAGACGTGCTGCAACGTGTTTGGCAGGATTGTACTAACCGACTTAACGTGTGTCGTGTCAACGGTGGTGCGTATATTGAACATTTGTGAAGCTTTGTGAAATATACTATAAATTCTACATCCTTTTATATGCAATTGTGAAACATCCTCCCCGGTCGTCCAAGACTTCTAACATAGCGGCTCATCGATGAAGATCGCTTCGGTCTCAGACCTGCCGTATCCCCCGTTGTGATTTATCTTTGATCATAAGGAGGCTAAGACCGAATCGTTGCAGTTATCTTTGTGTTGGGCTAATCTAAGCAAGGCGAAGACTTACAGGAAAAAATAACACTCGAATCTATTGAACAAAAGTAAATACTGTTTTTATATCAATACGCCATACAATAAATGGTTTATATCAGAGTTCGCACGCAATTAATTATCAGCCCAACCTGTATCTAAATCGGAAATGATATTATCGTTGTTGGCCTGGCAAAATCTGGTTTGCGGTTGTTGGTAAACTTTGGCACAAGGCTGAAGCCGGATGCTTTCGTCGGCAAATAATCACGTGGGCCTCTCTCCTGTTTCTGGTCTCGTTTCCGTCTCTTCTGCTTCTCTTCTGCTTCTCTTCTCTCTTCTACTGACTATTTCGCATCGCGCATTCGTTTTTATGGACTTTTGCCCAAACTGGAATGGGGTTATAGGGAGGTAGAGGCATTACGGGGAATCCCCTCCGGCTTACGTCATAACTTTGGAGAATGCCCTGTCTCCAACCTCGCTTTTATTATTATCTCTCACCGACCCCTTCAATGAGAGTTGGTGGTTCCTCCATCCTCCTTGATGTCGACCATTTCCCATCCAGGAAAATCAGTTCCAAATTCAGTTGTTGACAAAATTTGCATTTCCTCTTTCCAGCTCACATTTGCAGTTGTGTGTCAATCAACATTGACCCCTTAGTCTGGGTCACTTTTCCATTGTTCCAACTTCTCCACATACAACTCAAATCGTTTATGTGTGAATCAAATACTAAATTCTTCCCGCGGGTTTTTGATAATAATCCTTCTCATTTCAATAACACTCAGCACATGAAACTTTCTTATGTTTTAACAAAATTTTCTTCAGTTTTATCCCGGCAATAGTATCATATGTGTATCTAGTTCTAATTTTCATAAAGATATTGTTATTGCTCACCATGGAGCCTATTTAATTTCGTTTGCCTCGGTCCTATAGTTACTCAGATGCCATTTTTGGCGGGAGGGGGGCATCCTGTATATTGACAAGCAGCAACAAATCGTTGCAATTAACGGTGAGTATTCAATGAAATGTAATCTTACTTTATATTTTGATGAAAAATATTGATAAGCAACAAAGGAAATTACATAAAATATTTTATACTCTTAATTAAATATCAATAATATTCCTTTATTAATTTCTTCTTAGTCTTTTGCAGGCTTAGGTCACTGAAAATGGAGGTTTTTATTTGAGGTTTGTCAATACAATTTATATATATGGGAAATATGTGACAAAATTAGAATATATGAAACCAACATTATATAATAGATGATTACATAGTTTATCTCTGTTCTGTATCCTTAAAAAATAGAAGGCTAAAATAAGCGCAATAAATTTATTTTTCACTTTATTTTAAATGCGGGTAGGGTTTGCTTGCTGAAAACAATCAGAAATGAAATTTGACTCGGTTAAATAGGCGAGTCTTCTAGCCATTGAGAAATCGCAGATATGTCAGACGACAAGGAAATCGTTATGACATTAATCCGCATAAAATCGAATAGGAAGTTTAACTAATGCATTCATTATCTCGTGAATTTAAGCTTCCCTAAATGCAGGACTGCCGTAATATTATGCCAGGAAAAAATATGCCCAGTAAGCAACTGTTAAAGAAGATAAGGTAAGTTAAAATATATTTTGCACAGTAAAAGCCTCGGGTGTTTTTTATCAAAATGTTTGACATTTGCAGAACGCGTAAGAGGAAATAGATATTTTGCAAAAATAAAAAGATTTACATTAGATTGTTACACGATTATAAATGCAGCATGTTCTGTTTGCGGAAATGTTTATGGAGAGTCGGGCATATATTGGAAGCATGAACAAGCACACCTACGCACACATCTATACTCCACTCGTTAAAACCAAACACATTTGTAATGAGATTCTTTTATTGATAGAAAAATTGCAGAAAATTATAGCGCTGCCACTTCGAAATCATGTCGGGATTTCCAGCCTTATTACAGGTAACGTCCCGAAATAAACGCTTAAAGGTTGTTTTTGTTTATCATTAACTTACACGGCGAATGATTGGGTCTCTAAGTGACGTTAAGGAATAGTTACAATTATTTATTGAATTATTGAAATGCAATTACCTTACCTTCATATGATTACTATATTTTTGAGAAATCATCTTAAGTAAAATAATCGCACGCACAAAATAAATAGAGAAGCAGGCATATTTTAAATTTAATTTACAAGATTCAACTTTACCTTTTGATGGTTGGAAAGCAGGAGGAATCTAAACCGTGAATACCTGGTTGATAAGATTTTATTTGATAAAATTGACTAGAAAAGATTCATTGCATTGACTCTCTTCTTCTTTTTTTTCTTCTTTTTTCTTCTTCTTCTTCTATATAATGTCATCACTATGTGGGCGAGCATGGCTCTCATTTTACCATTCCTTCTACACCGTTTCGCTTTCTATTCATACAAGATTCTCGCCTAGATGGTCCGCCACTTTCCTCCATTCCTTGCTCAAGATGTTCCCCGTGAGTCTCAAAATTCTCTAAACCAAGTCCCCTTTTGGTTTTCATATCCCTCCCTCATTGTCCTTGCATTCGGTCCATGACTTCCTCAGAATCCTTATTCAAAAACGGCATTTCTGTATTTTGGTCTTATAATATTTTTCATTGGAACTTAATAATTCTTAAATTTTGCATCTTAAATGTTTTCAACTTTGTGTTATATTTTCAAGTCTCCAGAATTAATTGCCTTACAGAAAAAAAAAGTGTCAAATCCTAATTTTCATAAAGTTTCGAATTCTTTCCGATATTTCTTGGTTAAACAATATCTAAAAATAAAATAGGGAAACTAAATGTTTGGATGTGTGGACGGTGTAACGTTTAGAGAATGGAAAAGAGTTCGGATTGCATTCACACAAATACATATGGGAAGCGAAGAGTCGACCATTTCTACTCTCTTACTATGGGTTAAATAGTCTCGGAAAAGGGAAGTTTTGAATTCAAATTATTCTGAAGACGGACTGGTTCCGTCTACATATTTTACATTAACCATTTATATGGTTTCATTACATGTGGGGCTCTACCGAAGTAGTGTGTTAAAGGAGTCGTGATGTAAATTAAATATTCTTTAAAACATTAAACGATGCGACAACAGGTGTAATCCCGTTCGTCTTAGTAGCTTTATTCCCTTGCTTATGATAAAATGATTTAAAAAAAAAAAGAAAATTCTAAAAGTTATGGTTTGTTGCTTAATCATTTGCTGTTAAGGATCGTTAGCAAACAATTGCTCGTCATAAACTTTACGTAGTGGCCAGAAAAAGGGGGAGCTCTGCTCTTAAAATCACTTTTCATATCATTACCGATCTGACCTCTTCTTAACCGATTCGAAAGAAACCAAGTAGAAAACAACATCTTGTTTGACCGACTTTATCTTGATACAAAAGGCCAGAAGACAAATATTTCTTATGAGAGCGAGAAATGTCTAATAATTGATTTATCGGTGATAAGTGATGACTGCAAAGCAGTATAAGAACAAGGGTGAATTAATATAATTACGATCCTTGATGGAATAGAAAAAAAACACTTCCCCCGCTAAAAGGTTACAACCATCGTACATTTTGTCTGTAAGCTAGCCTCTTTTAAAAGATTTGTTGTTGGCTATTCTTACATACACAAATAGAGTCGTTTATGTCTTAGGTAAATGAATGTGCAACTTTTAGATTTCTGTGATATTTTGGTTACTTTATTAATATTTGTTGCACCACTCTGATATGTCACACCCTACCTAAAATCCAAATTTATCTCTCAACGCCATCTGGTTTTTCCTAAATCTAAGACATTACTTGCCGTGAAAAATGTTCAAGAGTGCGCGAGGAGGCAGTTAATGGCGATCTTGGCATGAATTTGCAGACAATTTTCTAAAGTGGATAGGACGGTCTAATAAGTCTGTGTTGTCAAAATGAGAATATTTTGAATGCGTTCTGCTGTCATTACACGAAGTAGGCTATTCTCTTTTTTAATAATTAAAGACTAAATTCATCCAGGTTATTGCAAAAAATAACTTTCGATTATCAACAAAAATTATATGACTTAGTGTCTTCCATAATTTCCTTTGAATAACGTTGAAAGAATGTTTATTTTATAATTTTAACTGATTTTGATTTTGTGGGAATGTGTTTTTTTCAAACCTTATTGTGCATTTGGTAAGTGAATATTACTGAGGTTTTCCACAAGATCACTACCGAAACATTAATGCATGTTATACTTGTATTAATAGTAAAAACAGAACCAATGAATAAACTTTATTGCACTTTACTCTGACTACTCGTCTACTGACGGATTAAACAGAGTGATTTTTATACCTGCTAGATCTTTATCAGTACATTTTCCCATTACGTATTGTATTCATAAGAGAGAAAATCCTTTAGGTGTCCAGGCTCTTTACAGTTTCACTGCGAACGCCTGGGTAGCTCTTGAATTGGACTAATCGAACTGGAAGATCTCTCATTTTAAGCTCGAACGTTACTCCGAGAATGAAAGTATCTCGTCCTTCTTGATGAACGAGGCCGCTCTGAGTCTGAATGTGGATTTTCCGGATGTGTTTCTGGATGTACCCGTTTCTAGGGCATTGTCGCTCATCGGGATTGTCTGGAGTTGTCAGGATCTCGGATGTTAATTCTGCTGAAATGTTTGGTGGAGGCGCATCATTCCGGGGTAATGCGTCGGGAATGATTCCGGCGCGGTGATCTCTCGATTGGTTTTCAATGTCGAAGAGATCACATCTCTTCACTAGGGTAGTTTTAGGATCTGGTACATCTCCAGCAATAACGAGATTTCTAAGAGAGTCGATAGTTTGCCTTCCATCCGGGTGTCGCACGAGTGCGTATTGTGAGTTTGCTTCTATTACTTCCACTTTGTCTACCAGGAAGTCATGTTTGGTCTAAGGAATATGGCGTCTCAGTAGAACTGCACTTGGTTGAGAGTGCCAAGTGGGAACCGAAGTCCCAGTCGAACTCCGTCGTTGGAAGGGTAGAAATCTTTCGTGTCGGGTGGCATCGGTGGCTGTACATAATAGCGATCTGATGGCATACAGGGCTACTAGAAGGAGATTTTCCTAATTATTTATTTAGCATTTGTCTGTTGAAGAATTGACCGTTACCCTGGGGGTTGTACGGGGATGTCAGACTTACCGCCACTCTCCGTTCTCGTAAGAATTGCCGAAGCTGCTCGGACAAGAAGGAAGCTCTTCAGTCAGAATGTATGTATGCCGGTATTCCAAAGACGACAAATAAGGAACACAGGCATTGTATAATTGTTGTTGCAGTCATATCTGCAGAGGGAAAAGCAAAAGGAAACCGTTAATTATATGTTTCGTGATTTGGATGGTAACGGGTCTTTAAAGTCCAGATTGCATCTTTCAAATTGCTGCGTTCATTCTATTACGATCTCATGGGTAGGTCCGTAAAATTTAGGTTTTATCTCAACACACGTTCGGCAGGAATTTGTAACTTTCCTTGCATCTTCCACTGAATAAAGCAAATTCCTACTCCTTACAATGTGAACCATCCGTGTTATTCTCGGGGTGGCACAGTTCCTCGTGTAGTGTCTGGAGTTCTTTTGTACTTGGAGTTATACTGCATATTCTAGACAGGGCGTCTGCTGTCAGATTTTTCTTACCGGACTAGTAAGTAATATCGAACGAGAAACAAGATAGTTCAATTCTCCACCTTGCTATTTTTTTCATTTTTTATTTTACTAGTAGCATTTGAGTGGAATATAAACAAAACAGATTTTTGGTCTTTAACTATTCTGAACTGACTTCCGATTAAATAGTGTCTCCACTTTCTTAAAACCTCAAGTATGACGTAGGCATCTTTTTCAATAGCCGTATGCCGTCGTTCAGATTGAAAGAGAGTCCTTGAAAGGAAGGATAAAGGGCGGTCAGCTTGATTTCATGAAGCGTCAATTGCGCAGTCCGATGCATTAGTTTCAACTACCAGTGGGACAGAAGGATCTATAGTTCTGATTACGGATTTTGCAATGTCTTTCTTGAGTTTTTTGAATGCTTCTATTGTAAGGCGAGATAAGGGAAAAGAGCTTACTTTTATTAAATGAACTATCTTCAAAAAGAGAAAGAGCCGCTCCATTGTGAAAAATAGGCGAACATGCCCATAGCTCATAGCAGCACACGTATGTTATCTGGGATTAGCAATCTGAGCAAAAGTTTTAAAAGTTCTGGCTCCTGCGCCATTGATCATTGCTTATTGTATAGCCCAAAAGATTTATTTTATATCGCTCAAACGAGCATTTGTCATTAATTCGTCTAAGGTTATATTTACTTACGGGGTCCATGAAACGTCGAAGGTTTTCGTCATGGTCCTTCTAATTGTGACTACATATAGTTACATTATCTATATAAGCAAAATACTTTCCAGTTTTTTCATCTATTATGATTTTGTCGATTATTCTTTGAAAACTGGCTACTCCATTAGTTACCCCAAAAGTTATCCTGTGAAACTGGTACAGCCGGCCAACTGCTTCAAATGCAGTGTAGAGTCTGTCTTTTGGTTTAAGGACTACCTGATGATAATCACTTTTCAAATCTAACGTGCGGAAAATGCTATATTTAGCTATTCCATATTGCATTCCGTCTATGCGTGGGAAAGGAAAATCGTCCAGAATAGTGCACCGGCTAATTGTTTGAGAGTAATCCAAAACAATAGATTTTTTTTGGGGGGGGCTGTGTTTATTATTAATACTTAGGCCCTCCATAGTGACGTACTTGGCTCAGTCATTCCTTCTTGAATCATTCTTTTTTTTATTTCAGACCCTATAAATTGTTTGTCGTCATGCAAACTTCGGCTCAATAGCTATTGGCTTACACTCCTTTGTCAGGTTTTCAAAAAATGAGTGGTACGGAATGTTGTCTGCAGTCAGTCCGCAAATCTGTAATAAAGGTTTATTTACGTCGAAAGGGATTTCTATGCTAGAGTGTTGCTGAAAAAAATCGTGGCCCAGTATTACCTGACAACAAAGGTCTTTCATTATCGATAACTTAACAGCTTTATATGAGATGTCGTTACAATTTAGGTCGATCAAATAATATCCACTTACGTGTGATTACAAAGCTGCGTTCGCCATTGTTACTCACTTGCGTGAGTGAACATAACGCCATTTGTGAATTTTTACGAGATTGTATCTGATATAGTTTTCCGAACTGCCAGTGTCTAATAATGCGTTGGTGAGGACTGCGTTAATTTAAATTTTTATAATAGTTTTTGAAAGACAGTCACGGAAGACGGCCAATGTTGCAGAAAATGATAACGAACTGACAGGACGACTAGCTTTGGAAGAGATATTTTTAAACGCACGACATACCATGGATGCATGTCCTATTTTTCCACACTTGTTTCAACGGGCTTCCTTGACATGACATCAAAATCGTGAGCGTAGATTAAGACCGCAGTAGTAACGTGTCCGTTTGGTTGATGCAACAGTGACAGGCTGTTCTGGGGTGTTTAATCGTGGGCAGGAGAGTAAGTCGAATCATCATAGAGAAGAGGGATAGTAGGTACCTGTTGTTTTATAGCGGCACCCACAGTATCGGGTTGAAAATACGAGATGGGCTTCTCTATAGCAAGCTCGCAAATATTAGCTTGTTCATAAGCAGCTTTCAAGGTAAGGTTCTTAATTTCAAGAAGGCGTTGCTTTACCTGAACATTGCGTAGGCCACTTAGACACGTGTCTAGAATATGTTCCTCTTGTGCCTCCAAAGCTGTCATGGGTAGAAAATTGCAATGCCTGCTTAATGACCGAAGGGTCTTTAGGAAATGATCCAATGTTTCTCTGGATTCCTGTCGCCGGGTACCAAATATATATCGGGAAAATAGTTCATTTTTGGGCTTCTCCATAAATTTTACAGAAAAAAAATGATATTGTTGATTGAATGAGACACATAGTTAGAAGAACACGCTTGTTAATAAGCCGATGCGTGTTCTCAAGGAGTAGAGTTTTAACGAAGTTCGTAAAAATTTCGAGCCAATTTGTCCATTTAATTGATGCTTCGCTTTCTGAGTCATAAGTAAATCATTCTGGCCTTATAAAAAGTTCCATTGAAAGAACAATAAATTGTAGTAAAACAGCAGCAGCGAATAAAGTCATACCAAAGTTTTATTACACTTTACTCTGACTACTCTTCTACTGACGGGTTTTACAGATTACTTTTTATACTTCCTAGACCTTAAGGGGAGGTAACTGATGATTTTCCAGAACAAAACTAATTAGTCGGTTGTAGCATTAATTAATACATTCTGAAATATATTAAATCGATTAAGTGAAAGTTCAGTGATTTAATTCAACAACGTTAGGAATATACAAAATAAGTAATGAAGTGAATGTTGCTGCGCATATCGCTCCAAATAGGCCAAACCAAAATGAAAGCAAATATTTGTGAAACAATTGATAATATGCTTCGGTAAATCGACCTAATACGTTCGTCACGCATCTATTTTCAACTGGTTGAATACCGTTCTCCCAGCCTGACAGATATAGGCACTTTTTCTTTCGGCGTTGATCATGTTCAACATTCCTGCTCCTCACGAAGTCAAAACTCTACACGGGAAGCACATTTGGTAGTTCTACTGTGCTTGTTTCTATGAACCTGACCGTCTAATGTGTTTAATTCAGCTTTTAACTTTAAGATTTTGTCAATTCACGAATTATATATTATCAGTAAGTTTAAAGACATATGATAACGAATAAAAGAAATATTATCAAAAGAACAATAAATAATAAATTGGATTTTCTTGCTGAATATAACAGCATGATTTATCTTGATTAATCGAAGTGAAAACCCACTGACGAATCCTGTAAAGGAAGATGAATGACAAAAGCAAAATCACCCACTGGCAGTCGATGTGCATTGCAGTCAGCACGCAAGGAAATGAACCGTAAAAGATGCTCGCGTCACAGTGACTGATTTAAGATTGTTTTTTTTTTAATTTTCAAAAGATGCACTTCTTAAGTTTTTGACTTTCTTATAACCAAAAGTTAATGCCTATCATAATAATAATAATGACAATAATGTAACCATAAAACGAAACTGTTGGCGTTCTCTTGAAGACAAGGAACCAAATTATTTGTGTTAGTTTCGGGTCAAAATTTAGAAGCAATAAAATAAAATATATCATCTTTTTCTTTATCAGTTAGTTTAGTTAGGTAGGTTGCAATTAAATCAAGATTTCACATTTTTTAAATTTCTCCCTGAAAAAAAATATATCTATCTCCCGGTGAAAAGATTGAAATAAAAAATAGTAATATGAAACATGGCTACAAGTCAGCTCTGTGTAAGTTATCAGCCGCGCGTCGTGTTTTACAGATGGCCAAAAGAGTGAGAGGATAGAGTCTGAGTTCTTGCTGAGTAAAGAGAAAAGCTGATCTGTCATGAGAGAAGTCTTGAAAAAAGAAATATCTATATTGGAAACATGATTTCCGTTTTGATTACTCAAGATTTATTGCATATATATGCAGCAATTATGGCACAAGGCCAAAATAATGATTTTCTAAGCGCATCTTATATGTAGCACAAAGATGAAAGCATGGGCCACCCAGTGACGATCGAACTCACTATTCCGTCGTAATTGTTCTAACAAGACAAGCTTGTTAACCATTACACCACGTCAAAGTGCCCAAAAACCAAAAGGTTTTCTAAGCGTAGTTTAGATGTGGCACAAAGCTGAAATTATGGGGTACCCAATGAGGATTGAACTCGCTATACAGTTGTAATTGCTCTAGCGAGACAAGCTTACTAATCATTACACCACTTTAAAGCACACCCACGTCGATGTGTCCCCACGTCGATGTGTCCCTACGTCGATGTGTCCCCACGTCGATGTGTCCCCACGTCGACGTGTCCTTGCCTTTAGATTGCTCACCCTGGCCTCAATTTCAAATGTTTTTTCCCTTATAACGGTTCAATGGGCATTTTCCATTTTTGTTTTTGATGTAAAATATTATAAATATGCAACGTGTGTCATTTATTTGTTGGCTGAGGGAGGAGATGGACACGCCTTGTATGTTTACGCGCCAATTTTTAAAAAAAAATGTCGGGTAGATAAAGAAAATTTAACATATTATTTTCTTCTTAAGATTTCGTAGCTAAAAACTTATTTTGGGTGGGAATGGTAATAAACACTCCATGTCTTGTAAACCTTTAAAACGCTTTACCGGCGATAGAGAAAAATGACGTCATGCCCGGCCACCGGTTGAACAGTGGTAGAGAAAAATGACGTATTCACCAGCCTCCAGGTATCTATTATTGTATATGCCCAGAAATATTAGATACCAATTAATTGCGAAACTTGTCTCAGGAGTTCAGGAAGAAGGGTTAAAATTGTTCAGGAACGCACGGCTCGAAGGGTTAAAGCTACTTATATATATATATATATATATATATATATATATATATATATATATATATATATATATATTTCTTAAATGATAATTTGGAAATTTTTGTGTCAAATTTCCGTAGAATTTTTTTATTTAATTAAGCAATTTATGGTGTAATTTTCCTCGTTTCTTAAAGGTTGTTTTGCTTATACTGTTCGCCATTCGTCTTTCTCATTGCAAGATTTTTCTATCTTCTTTAGAATCATCAATGTCTTTTCTGATCTCAGTCTTATGTCTTTTTCCAACAACGTATTCTGTAATTTCTTTTCGATGTTTATCCCAGCAGAATACATTTTTATCCCCCGACCATATACCTTTACCCCTCCAGTAAAGTGTTGCAGTTTCTTTTCCTTTTCATTTTCAAATCATATTCCTCTCTCTCTCTCTCTATCTCTCTCTCTCTGTTCTCCCACTCTTCAAAGCCACATTTATTTCCGCTAATTTCAACTTTATTCCTGAACACTTCACTTGGTTTTCGTTTGAATCATTCCACTCGGCAGCAGTCTAGCTTGCCTTTCCTCTTCGGCGCATTAGAGGATTCATTATCAAATCCCGGTCAAAAATGATTAAATTTAAAAGAAAAGAAAAGAGAAAGAAAAACAGATACAATATAGAGATATTATTAGAAATCAACGAGTACAGAAATCATGATTATATAAGAAACTGAACAGCAGAAAAATGAATTGCCAAACATACGAATGAATAGACTGATCGAATTGTAGGAAATTATGGAATTAACGAAGGATTAAATATCAGAAAATCTTTGGAATTGGTTTCTCGCCATATTTTATAATGATGCCAAAATTTTCTGAAGTTTGAATCAAAAATCAATGGAGATTTACTTTCAGAAATGTTTTTTTTTTTATTTCCCCGCAATGATTTTATCACGTGACTACATGGAAAGAAAGAAAGAAAGAAAGAAAGAAAGAAAGAAAGAAAAATAGATAGATAGATAGAAAGAAAACGATAAAAAAATAAATAAAAAAATAAAAAATACAAGGAATTTCGTTTACCGATCGGCACAAATTTCTATTCTGAATGGCACTGATCACTCCCAATTGATAAATCATCGAACGTTTAACGATGAAAATATAAATTGACGCTGTTTAAATCTGGATTGCACTAAGCACTTTTCTATCTAAATGCGAATACATATGCTGGCATCATTCCTTAAATAAACTATTATAATCCATCAAGTATTTATTTCATATCTTTATAAAAAAAAGGAAGTGGTTAATAATATATTTACAAATTGAAATCAGTTGTTTATGATATCACCGGTAGGACACAGATTTTAAATAAATATGCCAAATAACTTATTCAATCTTACGATTACATCGTTACGAATATAACAAATTCTGTTGATATTGTATTTCTTGAAACATCCTCAAGATCAATTGTGCTCCACACATAATTCTTTTACTGACGAAGTCAGGTTGAAATAAGCATATTGTCAAGGGACTATATTAGGCCAAAATATTACCAGTAATAAAAATAACTGTTTTCTATATTATTAGTGGGCAGATTGATTTATATATTCAGTATATTTACGTGTGTATTTGCGTGCATGTAAGTTGCACTTTTTTTCTAGAGGTAAAGTTACATGTGCATTGTTCTAGCTCTTCTTATAATCTGGTTATATAATGAACAAAGAGGAAGATCTGGTCATTCAAGCAGTCGTTCTACGTCTGCATTCTGAATTTCAACTTCTGTTTCCTTTTGTCTGCCTGTCTAGCAGACAGTCGGTTTGTTAGTTTGACCGATAAACATGAAGGACAAGACGAAACAGTAAGAGAAAAGGCGGGACAAGATTTATTTGGCGGTGTTGGTGCGTTCGGAAGTAAATGTTACGCTGGCAAATGTCTTCGGCAGTCGGCAGCACTTCTTCATCGATCGCAATCACCATTCTTTCTATCACCACCTGTCACTCAACATGCACTGTAAGTAGCTTTGAAGGCAAAATATCCATAAAGCGATTGTCAGCAGGGTGAGTTTGCGTCAGTGTTGATTTGGATTGGGTCTAATGGCATCGGGGTGGCGGCCGGAATGATAGGAAGGGCGTGGCATGATTCATGCAGACATTTGGAAAGGAGAGAAGGAGGATAATTGTAGAAGTTATAAGGGAGTCACAAGCCATCTTTGGACATCTCTTGAATTTTCTGGTGAGACTATATTGATAGGAAACTAGGAGTTGATTTTCCGCTTTTCAATATATGCTTGCATGTTAATATGAATGCATCCTCACGTACATTTAAGGAGAAAGACAGAGAACGAGAAATAAAAAAGGAGACACACGTAAACACATATATACAAGTCCATTCATTCATATATATATATATATATATATATGTATATATATATATATATATATATATATATATATATATATATATATATATATATATAAATTCAGTGTATTTAGGCAGCATTTTTTCATTCATACATGTTTCATTAAATAATTTAGATAAGTGCTGTCTATTTATTTTATGTAAATTCTTTTCATAACGTCTGATAAGCTTAAGAACATTATCATTAAACGAAGAAAGAAAATTACAATATTGATACATATTTTTTAATCCAATCTAACCTTTTGGTTTACATCAGCTATTATCAAAGATGACAATTACTATACAATATACTAAGCAATACACGAACAACAATGTGATGATAGACTGTTTCTGTTTACGCGGATGATTTCCAAGCAACGACAAACTCGTGGATATAAGACGCTAGAAGCGAAAATCGCACCGCACCTCAAGACGTCATACATGACAACGTGATAGTGAATTCGAGAAGTATTAAGTATGGGAAGACAATGGTATAAACCAATAGCTTCTGTTACCAATTATATACTTTTAATAGACTCGTTTTTCACTCTCGGGTGGTTATGCGTGACGTCACGAACTGCGACGCGATTTTCGCTTCCGCGTCTCGTATATACGAGATTGTAGTTACATGGAAATTTTCATGCAGCAGGGACGGACTATCATTGTTGTTTCGTACGTGTGTTGTTTGATTTATTGAAATTGTCATCGTTGATAATGGCTTATGTAAGCTGAAATTGGATTTAAACATGTATCAATATGATGCTTTCCTTTCGTCTTTCAATGATAATGCGATTAAGCTTATTCGACAATATGAAAGGAACTTTCTTAAAATTAATAGACAAAACTTGTCTATATTGTTTAATGAAACATGCATTAATATATATATATATATATATATATACACATATATATATATATATATATATATATATATATATATATATATATATATATATAAGAATCATCATAGCTTTGTGTAAAGCTTCATCCAACTCATTTGCAAACTCTGACTAAATGCCGAAGTATTTGAAGTTTTTGGTTTTACTTCTTGTCCTCATTGATCGCAGCGGGTGCTGAGAATTATCCAAAACTTGACTAAATGAGCAAACATTTTGACAAGAGACAGACATAGACATATAGAGAGGGAAAGAAATAATTAATTATATATACTTTATATAAGCACACATATGCTCAATTATATATATATATATATATATATATATATATATATATATATATAGATATATATATAGATATATATATAGATATATAGATATATATTAGATAAAATGTTAATAGTCAGAGTTGAATCAGACCAAGAAACAGTAGTATTAAAAAGTGCTCAATACACGTGTGAAAAGATAAATTAAATGTAAAAATAGCATGAAGAGATTTTAACTTTAAAAATCAGGAGGCCAGTTGCATGCGCTACCTTGGTTTCAACCTTACGGTAACATCAGGGGATTTTTATCAAATGAGCTCTAAACGCTTTATTAAAAAAAAAAAAAAAACTAAATATATAAATAAATAAAAAAAATATTATTTTCAAAAATATATAAATAAACTTTGGGTATAATTACCCCCCTCCCACCGATACATTTACAATACATTTCCTTTTCTTCTCTTCCCGCTTCTTCTTTTTCTTCTTCTTCTTCTTCTTCTTCTTCTTCTTCTTCTTCTTCTTCTTCTTATTATTATTATTATTATTATTATTATTATTATTATTATTAGTCCTTCTTACATCCTCCTTCTCCCTTTCTCTTTCATCCAACGTCGTGTTTTAGGGGAAGCCGGTTTTCCCTGACGATCCGTTTAGATGAAACCTGGATAGGTTTGTCTGGCTCACCTGGTTTATCTAGGTCTGCTCTACGGTTGTATTGAGCTCTTTTGTTAGTTAGTTGTTTGCTCGTGTCGGTTTTTTTTTCTTTGGGCTTCAAACCTGTATCTGTGCGATTTTTTTCGACAGACTTTCATGTTTCTAGCTCTTTCTTTTTTTAAAACTTTTTTTTCTCTCAAGATTGATTTGATTATTGGCAAATCAAAAATTCGTAGGTTTTTCGAAACGAGTATAGTTACATATATATATATATATATATATATATATATATATATATATATATATATATATATATATATAATCGTAGCGTTAGTTTCAAGAATGAGGTTTGAAGAGGGGCGCCAATTTATTGCAGATGGAGGTGAAAAATTCTAATTGTACCCATTTGAAAAGTCTTAGTAAATGAACAAGCCTTAGAATTTTTCAGATACCCTTGCTGGCAACATTTTGCAGGGGTGCTGAAAAATATCAATCTAACCCAAAGTTTGACTAAATGACCAATCATTAGATGTTTTGTCGGATGCTCTTCTTGGTTGACCCGAGAACTTTTCATCTCATTCGGATACATTTGAAAGTATGTCTTCACATATTTGCGTGCGCGTGTTTGCGCCTGTTCAACTGTACATGTTTACTTCTGAAATTGAAAGCGATAGACTTGAGTATTATGCATAACAGGACGAAATCATACGGAGGATACCAAACCAGTTTATTAATTGATGGAAATCGATAAAATATTGGGAGCATCTTTCCAAATCTATCAGCAGAATTAGATTACCAAAGCAGCTGATTCCTTAGCAGACGATCTGCACTAAGCGTGTAGATTTTAACGCGCGAATCATTTGCAGTATCTGCCTGTCGCTTCTCATATAAAAAGAAAGCAAACCCGATTCATGTTTATTGCTTTATCCAAGCCGATCAATCCTTACGGATATAGTACGGAAAGATCAAAAGCATTTAAGAAGATAATGTAGCACTAGTTTTCATATTGACTGCAAATTCTTAGCTTTAAAACAGTTCTACCATATTTACATTATTCGGACTATTATTCTCATCTGTGTCGCAATATTTATAACAACGTTTCGGCCGTTTTACGCTCCGGCCTTCATCAGGTTGTTGGAATGTCGTACTTAACCCTTTATTTCGCTGACTGGGGTAGACTGTTCTAGTTCCACGTGCCGTGTTTAATGGAGGTCAGTTATCAGTTATCTCCTGTTAATTCCCTATCCAATTTCTCCACTATCTTAACCGGATATTGAACTCACACTCTTTGGGTCCTCTCACTGGATCTAACCAAGGTTTTTATCCACTGTGCCATGTGTCCTTGAGGACCAAAGTGTGTGTACAATACCCGGTTAAGGCAGAGGAGAACTTGGAGAGGGGAATTAACTGGAGATAATTGATAACTGAAATCCATTAAACATGGCACGTGTAACTAGAACAGTCTACCCCAGTGAGCAAGATAATGGGTTACAAACTGTTTCTGTGAAGATTCGGCCTAGGCAGCGTATTCATCTAATTTATCTCCATGTTCATCTTTTAATATTATTGTTAAAATATCCGTTTTCATTTTTTTTTTCAAAATTACAAGTTTCTCTTAATGATATTGAATTACAAAAAATAGTTTAAATGCTCTCATGCCTTTGCACAATGTTTTGAATATCGTGCATCTTTTCGCTGTTTATATTGGCAACACAAGCCTCTTCAAGTAGTTTATGTTCGGTGAATCCAATGTTATTACTTATCACTCTTTTAACGATTCTGAAATCTCTTTACGTGATATTCTTAACGCCATTTTTCATGTTCTTATTTTGCCAATGTTTGAGTTGCTATTTGAATGCTTTTGTAATCTCTATTGAAATTTTTCTCAATTTAAAACCTTGTTTATCCCATCATGCAAGAAATATATACACTTGGTTAGCTCAGAATACTACTATAGCTACTATTAAATTAAGGGAGATAGCTTGTCGTTATCTAGATGTTTGCTCTTTTCTTTTGAGAAAAATGAGTTCCTTAAACCAAGGTAATTTCGATTGGTTGTTAGTTTCAGAAAACAACATTTATCAAGGGAATCTTTTCCCCTAGAATCAATCACTTGTCAAAGCCCACGCGGTTATATGCCTGGTTTTTGTCAGTTTTGTCTAATCTTATTGGATTTCCTCAAGTAAAATTCGGGTTCAATCTCCCGAGAATCTGGAATCTAGCTTCGCTTACAGAAACTAATTAAACTTTTTAATTAGTTCTTTGTCTCCGTTGCATTTCGTTAACATAGAAGAGTAGTGAAACATTTTTCTCTCTTCGTGTCGGCTTGGTAACACAGTGATATTTAACTGCCGACCACAGATCACAATTAAGCTTCACTGGAAATCTAATTGTCACTTACGAGTGTGGATAACACCCATGTTGTTATAAATATTTATACATTTTAAATTTAAAATAATAATAATAATAATAATAATAATAATTATTATTATTATTATTATTATTATAATGCCTCTTTGAAGATCTTCAAAAAACGTGAATGTAACTTTGAAGATCTTCAAAAAAACTCTCAAAATAGTGCACATGAGGACATCAATAATTCCAGTTGTAGTTGGAACCCTCAGATTGAGTGGAAAGTTTTTGAAGGGATTCCTGGTAGCCCATGTCTTAAACAAATAAAAACATTTGTACTCACAAGTACAGCTCACAGATTACGAAGAACTGTATCTATGTAAATTGTGTGTGATCGTAGATTTTTATTGTTTTTTAACAAAATGATCAGTGGGAAATGTCATGAAGCCATTTCTGTCCTTATATTTCTGGTGGGGACCCGAAAGAAAATAAAATAATAATAATAATAATAATAATAATAATAATAATAATAATAATAATAATAATAATAAAAATAATAATACCTATATTCATCTAAAATATGATAGACATGAGATGCAACATAATCAAAAGAATGACTGTCAATATTTCTAATAAAATCAAATATTATAAGCTGAAATCTCTATCGTATATTTTGTATGTAAACATGGCTTCGTATACAGAAATGTCTACTCACACCTATAGTTAAATATGGGATTTATTACATGAAAATATTATCGTTTATAATAAAATCTGACTATAGTTTTTATACATCATTGTTTATTTTGCTTGGATCTTAGAAATAATACACAAATTTTATGATCATGGATATTTAATGCGGATTATTTCAGAATGAATATTGATTCGCTTTCATGATACCAGATTCCTTCAGTAAAATTCCTTACTAAATTTGCCTTCAGTAAATACACACGCACGTACACGCATACACACACACACACACACACATATATATATATATATATATATATATATATAAGAAAATAAAAAAAATCCATAGGTAAGTAATCCAAGTAGATCTTTTAATATTAAAACTGATCCACAAAAGATAGCTCAATATAATTTTTATTACAAAGCACATAAGTGAATTACATTTAATGAGATCCAAACGATTTACCCAATGCAGGGGATGATCTCGTCTATGGGAACGTAGATTTTCCCTGGACTTACCAATGCAAATGCATTTACTAAAATGAATAAAACCTTTGTTGACAGGAAATTCGAAGTGCAAAGGAAGAAAAGAAGGGAAAAAAGAAAAAGAGAAGAATAAAAGGAGAAGGAGTAAATATTGGCATATAATAGAGGAGGGAGTTATATTGATATAGAAAGGAGGAGGGACTTAAGGTGGTTGGGGTGGAGTCGGGTAAAGATAAACGCAACCGGTGAACATGAACACTGACATAAATATAACCTACATCTGTGTAAAGAAGAAGAATGAACAAAAAAAGGTTATGAAATATTTTAGAGACGAGATTAAAGTTATTATCGAATATGAGTAAGAATTTAAAATTAATAGCAAATTTGTTCCTGTGGCGACACTTGGGGTGTGGGGTTAAAATAATGCTATGTCAGTTGGAACTTTTTCCTATGACGACACTTGAATACAAATTCATATTTAATAGAATATCTTGATTCTTAAATTAAATGATTTTAATTTTTCCTCCAAATATAAATTGCATCTAACCTTAAAGCTATTTGGAGTCCGAGCAAAACCTATAAATTCCCAGTCACTTTGAGGGTTCAGTTATTTCTCCCTAAAATCCCAAATTTTGAGGAAAGATTAGTTTGGTATTTTAGTCTTGGGTTGGGAAAAGTGTCTCTGTGGTTATAAAGTCTTTTTTTCCATTGCTCCGCAGAAATCCCACTATAAACTTAGTGGTTTGATTCATTTTCTTTAGGGTAAATGGTGACTTCATAAATAACATTAGATGCTCAAAGGTTGTTATTTCTACAGTTACAAGGTGGGGTATTAGAATTCTTGTTGATACCATTGAATTTGTTAAGGATATATTAGTTGTGGGAATCAATTACTCCAAACATGTTGTTAGTACAGGAATACCTTATTTTAATGTTTGTTTTTGTTTTGATTTTTGTTTTTTGTTTTTTTTATTTTTTTTTTATTTTTTTTTATTGAAGATCTTACATAGTGAAGGACTTTTATTCTGAAAATGGTTCTTTATAAGTTTCAGAAAAATTGGACCAGTTTTAATTCTAGATAATCTATAGAAGTGGGTATTGAACCAAATAATATTTTCTTTTTTTATTTATGAGATTTAAGTAAAATAGTTTATGTGCTAAACCATTTTTCTGAAGGGCATCTTTGTACAACGCTTTATTCTTATGAAATATATTCTTATTAGATTGAATGTTTATTGATTCTAGAAGCAACAGTATGAAAGTTTGTGATAATCTGTAATTTTCACTATTTTTTAAAGAAATGTCTTTACTTTTACAGTAAGGACCACATTTACAAGCAACGTGAGCCACTCGAGGTAGAGGGTTACGTTAACGGGTAGCTTATATGAATAGAAGTGGATGATAACGATTAACTCTAGACATGAAGAGGTTAAGACTGTCAGTCTGTTCCACAGGTCAGTGGAAGAAGCTTTTCGAACTTTTGAACTTACTTCTCACCGACAGAATACTTCTTAGTTTTCAATACATTTCTATATGACCTATACTATACATTTCTATATATGATTTATATATGACCTATAATTTACATTTCTATATATACAAACACAGATGCAAACACAGACTGATTCTAAATATTGATAACACGAGGTTTAGATATAAAAAGTATCAAAATTTTGTGTTTATTCAGCAAATTATTTTGCTATCCGCCTATGAATATACTTTTTTATTGCTGGAATTAAAATAACTCAGCGTATAGAAGGACAATAATGTTGGACAGATCTAGGTAAAAAAAAATTAATACCAATATTTGATTCAAATATATTTGAATGCTGAAATAGAGGCGTGATTATTGTTTCATTTTTATTTCATATCTTGAGACATTGCAGTGTCTCTATCTGTAATCATAGATCAAATGCATTCTTTTTACTGAGTTTAATAAATCCTACTCTTGATAACATAGATATATTTAATTCTGTTATTTTTTGTCTGTCTTTCGGCTGTTTTAAGAAGCCATACTGTAAACGAGTAGCAATTTATTGTCTGTATTTTTGGAAGGCTTAAACCAAATTATCCTAATGAGTCCTCTTGGAAAATGATGTCTCACTGTATAGATTTTTGCACAGAAGAAAAAAATTCTACTCTAGACTGTCTCGCTTGAAAAACATTCTCTCAAACTTTTTCACAAAAAGTTATCGACATCGTTCGAACTTCAAAGACCAAATATTAATTGCGATTTATAGGTAAATAGTTTAGAAAAAAACTGTGCAATGAAAAGTAAAACAATCTCATTTCCAAACGATACCAAAATTCCAATTATCTGTATATTTTTATACTAATTCTTACCAATTGCAAATCACAAGAGCCACCCAATGTAGAGGGTTACTGTGAAGTTTTGCATGTAAGAAAAAGCAAGAAGTCAATTTTATGCCGTTATGTTGGAAATATTATCCCTAGACTTTCGTGAGGTTTTGCTTCTTCGTGTAGAGTTGAATGTTTTCTCTCTTATTCTATATATGTTCAATAACTTTACTGTCGTTTACTTTAATGCTATATGCTCTCGGGGAAATGATTTAAAAATTGTTGTATGTTCTACTGAATCAATTCCCTTTTCCTAGTCAATCAGGGATAAACAAAATAGTTTGTTGCACACAATACAAGGCACGTGAGCCAATCTCGATGAAGGTTTACTGGGTGGTCTTGACTGAGTGTAAGAGAAGTCAAGAAATACAGTTCATTAGATTATGTAGGAATGATAAATATTAATCCTAGATTTAAAAAGTCAGCATTGTTTAGATTCCGAAAACATCCAGCCGAGTGTCTATTCAACAAAACAAATGTCCGAGTAAATCTTACTCCTTATATAGAATACGAAGTGAATAAGGCTGATTTATTCTAATACATCCGACATGGCGGGTCCGATTTGCATATATCAAGGTCAGTGAAACCAGAGATTATAGCTTGTCAGAACACATGAGATTCAAATAGCCATAGTTTAGCTAGAGGCTCGCGATGTTTCATCTGTGGGAAAGGTGCTGTAGGGTGGAAGATAACTCATCACGCACAAGGCCGAGCAGACATTTTGAACTCAAGACAAGTGAGGATTGGCTAACTTCTGGCCAGATATGGCAGCAATGCTCCACTTTTAGAGTTGACTGTTGTTTACAAAGAAATCACTAATATATCGATACACATATCTATACTACAACGGTTTAGTAGATTTTAAAATTACATTTGTATAATAAATGCTACCAATTGCAACTAATCATTAATTAAAACCGGTTTACTGATAGCTGAGGTAGATGGTTTGTTAATTGAGCCTAGCCTATCCTGGTATAAATATCCAATATTGCACAGCAATATATGAACTCTCTACAAGGTGTCCATAAAGTTTGGACGGAAAGTAAATCTCGTTAACTCATGGTTTTGTCGAAAGAATCAAGAACTGACTTCTTTTTCTGGGGTATGCTAAAGGATAAGGTGTACTCAATGAAAATCACAGATGCAACACACTTGACTGAATGCATAAAAAGTGGATGTGTTAAAGTTGACGGCAATGTGCAGTTCTGTTCACGTGAATCTTGGAATGAGCATCAAAATTTGCATCACTAATGATGAAAATCATATTGAAGATGTTATTTCTTAATATTCATATTGATTAAAATGCTGTTGAAAATTTCGTTTCTTGAAGATGAACATTATTGCTTAGGGTGTCCAGACTTTGTGGACACCCTGGGTATTAACAAATTTGAACATGAACAATGAAAACACGTCTGTATCATTACACATATCCATATTGTAGCAGTTTAATAGATTTTTTGCAGCTGTTTCTCAAGAAGCTTCACTTTTTGGAATAGATTCTCGTGGCGTTACTTTTTCGAACGCTTCAATGAATACCTCATCATGTCAAGGGCCAATTATTTTCTATCCTTCTTTATTCCATATTCTTCATTTATATTATCCACATATCACCTTCCCTTTATTCATATCATACAGCTCATTCAATATTAACATTCGACAATAATATTCTACCTTGAATGTTTCTCTAGCTTTGTATTGGATCGAAGTTAGTTAACAAAAAACTAGCTTGTTATTCAGAGATCCACCATTGTTGTACGGTAATAATCTCATTTAAATGTTAAAAAAGTCACACACCAATGGGATCGATACTATAATTATTATTTCAGTCAAGAGAGACACTTGGAGTTAATATTGAGGAACCAAGTGAGAAACGAATTCACAGATTTAACTAGGGTCTGCAAAAATTATATTGTCAAGCATTACTTGAAAGCAAAATGTAAATATTTAATAAACTGGACATTACACTATTTACATTATTCGGACTATTGTCCTCATGTTTGTCACCATGTTTATCACAACGTTTCGGCCATTATACGCTCCGGCCTTCTTCAGATGGTTGGAATGTTGTACTGAACCGTAAACAATAGTCCGAATAATGTAAATAGTGTACATAATACCTCATCTCGGAAATATGGACAGATACAAAACAGAAAATTGTCTGACAGTATTCTAGAAGAGGCAAACGAGAGATTCTACGACGAGATATTCTACGACGAGAGCCTGTCATATGACGGACTGAGACATCGAATCAACCTGCAATGATTTTGATAAAGCCAATGATTATGCATTGTGTTGTCTGATAACGCAGATGCGTTAAAGTCACTGAAACTAAAACTTTGAGAATTTTAACGATATCTTTGGAAAGTATCCAGGCCACAGTGAGAGATCAATTATCGCTTAAATCTGTTTTAGAGTCATTTTTATCGATTAATATTTTCAGCGGTTAAGCATTCTCCTAGAAACAAGGAATTATCATGTTTCTTCTTGCTCAATGGTGATGGACGGAAAAAATCGAAATTTTCAAGAGAGATATATTCAATAAATAGGAATATAATCGAAAGAAATGTGTTTGAAAGCTTCCAATACTTTTGACATTAAACTTTGTCCACCTGATGAAAATTATTCGATTCCATATGCAAAAAAATGAATAGGAATTTGTTGAAATGTACGGAAAATCTAAATTCCAAAGAGTTAATGAGAAAATATAATGGTACATACATATTTTAGTTAGGCTGTTCTAAATGATTATGTTGGCCGGAAAATTAAGTGTAGGATGCGGGAAAATGTAGAAATTGATAATATTTCATGTATAATAGGGTTTAATATCATATATCGTCGCGCAGACCAGAGAGGTTTATAACAAAAAAGGACTTACGCAAAATTCCCACGCGTTGTCACTTTGCCATTGTCAAAATGTATCCGAGCGACATGATTCATGTGGAAACGTTGTATGCACTTAATCTTGTTATGAGCATTGTGCTATGCGAGAAATGAACATTTACTATTTACTTGTTTGTTCGCACTGCTTCATGGTCACCAGTTTATTAGGTAATAATATCATATGACGTCGCTTAAGTCACTAGTAAATATATGAGCTATGGAAGTAATGAATATTATCAATTCCTTTCCACAATTATAGGCATAATTATATTCATGATATAATAACACCTTAATGCACGGAGGGATTGGAATGGCTGAAAAAAAAGAAATAACAAATATGCTTTGTCCTCAGAGAGAGTTTTATACCCCTACGATATACTAAAAATTATAAACACATATTTACATATGTCCCACACAGAGAATCTATAAAACAGCTATACAGCACAAACAGTGCGAAAATGATGAAAAAATAGAGGCTGTTGCTTGTAATAATTGCCGGAAAATTTTTCTGTGTTTTAAGAGAATTTTCCGGTGTATTTAGGATTCACACTGGGGATTCTAACGGGCCGGATTTCTATCTTCTCTGTCACTAGCGAGGATATATTCATCTAACAGGAAATGCTAGCTCATGTTTTTTTCCCCAACATGAGGACTGCGAGCACAAGTATCTGGCGAAAATATCTTTTCAAGGAAAAACAACGCTAAGTGCTCGAGAGTTTGTGCTTTGGAAAGGCCTCGTTCGTGATAAATAAAAAAAAGAACCACTGCCCGGATTAACTCCTGGAAGCTGACTGACGAAATGAGTACTTTCTTCACTCTCTTTAGTGACGTCACTAAATGAACATCACGTCACCTACGTGACGTCATCTCAACAAAAGGGAGATAATCGCCTTTTGAATCATTACATGTATTTTCAAAACATAATTAAACCCGAATAGAGAAGCATTTAATGAAGGAAGTAGATGGATATGTATGAAGTTTTATAGCGGATTGCCGAGAGGAAAAGAGATTGTTTTCAAAGAACAGAAAGTGAATTCAATCAAAGACAGAAGAAATCTTATGATCTTTCTTAATGTTAAGCGAGAGCGAGAGAGGTTAACTTACCTTGTCAGCGTCTACCAATGTAGAGAGGGCGTAAGAGAGGAAGAGAGTAGCAGGAATTGCCTACTGTCACATAGGACATTATACATGGTTTGGTATAGGACGAGAACTGTTGTTTGACGACTACAGTTCTTTTTCTTTCTGTTGGGGCCGGTATTGGTTGTGTAATTGCGTTAGTTTCATTATCTTCAAAACCAAAATTGCACTGCCTCTGTATCATATTGAAAGTCAAACCAGCTGTTGCTTTATTTTGTAGTATTATTTAGCATAACGTATATTATCTCTATTGATTGTTTTTGTTGTTCCCAAGAGGTTGACTTGTAAAGGACGGAAAGGTTTTAGTAAGAGAAATAACCCCATCCTAGCATTGCAGTCCCATATACGACGAAATTAAATTTCTCACCCAACAATTGTGAAGAAAGAATAACTTTTCAATCACGAAATCTCGCCTTCTCGCTAGTTGCTGATTCATCAATTCACGGACGGTTGAAAGGACGCCGCTACCCTCTCTGTCGTTTCTTCTGTATTTGCGGCACGTGTGATCGTCAACTGACCTAGCAAATGCACTGTGTTTCATTAATACGACATGTATTTCCTACATGTATAGCTTTTTTTTTCTTTCTTGTAATGCTTAATTTTAGCGATTTCTCTTCTTTTTTTAGACACACGAAGTTACACTACTTCTGTATTCTTTGGAAACGAGGAATTCGTTTTGACTGTTAATACTTGTTAAATTTTCTTTTGTTACATACGATTTAACATTTCATTAATTAGTATAAAGTGTATGAACTTGATATCTCGCTAGCTGATGTTGACGTTAATGTAATGATGTTGTAGAATGTTGATTAGAACGTCGGGTTGACCAATTGTTGAATGTATTGCTTCTTGAGTGTTGTGGTCACCAATGTTGAACGGGTTAAATAGATAATGTGGCTGCGTGTTGAGAAGGTAATAAACATTCATACATAATATTTAAAACATCAAGGAAAAAACAATGAGAACCAATTTTGTTTAACGAAGAAATATATGTATATTAAATTCAACAATATTACAAAGTAGTTGTAATATGACTGAAAAAGGGAGAAAAAAGTAGCTTCCCCTTGACTGTAAGGAAATGTCTTAAAGAAGATTTGTCTGAGTAAAATGTTCAGAGTTCAGTGTTGAAAATAGAATATTTCTTTCAGAAAATTGTTCAGTTGTTGCAACTTACAGAGATGATTTAATTTGGTGTGTCCACTGATAACTGGTGGTGTATCAAATAAAGTTCTGTATGTACGTGCGGAGTAAGTAGGATGAAATACACGATCGAGTAGATGAGATCTATTGTCTCTGGATACACTCAACTGTGGTTCTGGAACTACTACTAACTGATTTTTTGGAATGCATTCACTATTTATACTACCTAGGGTGGCTCCCAGCAGAGACGCTGGATATATTTTTGAATATATATGAAAAATATCCAATTGGACGGAAAATAGACCAATCAGAGATTTTTTATCAAAGCTTGTTTTTGAACAAAGTGTAGGAACAAATTTACTATGGTGGAATGCGATAGATAAATTGTTCTGTTATTTTTTAGTATGTATTTATTGACCAAATGGAATTGGAGAAAATGTAGGCGTGGCACTACAATGTCTATAACCAGTACATTTGGCATTTCAAAATTTCATCCCAGATGTACTTTGTAGTGTCAAACATCAATTTCTTTTTAATCCACTGAATTTCAACCACGCACGTGAACTAAATTTTTCATAGATATTTGCCCCTACCTTTTAAGAGCAGTGTATTTAGGCATCGATTACTTATATCCATCTATATTTCTGATATGATGTATCATGTACACTATTTACATTGTTCAGACTATCACCCCCATCTTTTTGCCATATTAGGACGTTAAGGCGTTAGTTATATCCAGTGACGGGTCCCAAACTGTGTGATTTCAATACCTGGTTAAGGCGGGGGAGAACTTAGTGAAGAGAATTAACAGGAGATAAGTGATCACTGACATCCATTAGACATGGCACGTGGAACTAGAACAGTCTACCCCAGCGAGCGAAATAAGGGCTTCAATTCGACATTCCAACCACCTGAAGAAGACCGGAGCTTACGAAATGTTGTGATAAATATGGCATCAGATATGAGGATGATAGTCCGAACAATGTAAATAGTGTCGATTATTTGTACTTGCTCCTTTTTTTAATACTAATGTTCTCGCGGTACAGGGCATAAAAGCTACCGACGTGATTATGATGAATGACGTATTAAGTTTTTCCTCTTATGTTTGAAATATCAAAAAAGGTATCAATCCTCATCATAAATAATTTCCTTTTTTTGTTATCAACATTATTCTTCAAAACAAAAAATGACAATTTGGTTTTATAAGATTATATATTGACCATTAATAACAATGATTGCTGCCCTTTATGAAGCAGCTCTTCGATAGCTTTTTTCAGGAAAATTCCGCAAATTTTGATACGAATCGATGGCCTCCTGAATCTGGTTTTAATTCGAGTAAGTTTTCTACATCAAAACATTTTGCAGCGGCCGACAAAGATCTGTTAGTTCAAGTCCAATGAAGATGACGTTTGGTGTAGAATAGGCCAACCAAGTTCCAAAATATTTTCCTGTATTCTTTTTTGGAGTAGCGTTGCTTTATCATAGAAGTGAATTATTTTTCTTTAATCCACTGTGTACGCTACCATTTCTGTGCACATCTAAGGTGTGTTCGTGTATCTTAAATCTAATTTGAACTGTCACATATGATTAGTAGCTAGGATGATATATTCGTTATTACAATTGGTTCCCAACAATGGAAATTATTTATAAATGAGCCCGATATTTGGGAAATGTTTCTTTCTGTCAAAAAGGAAAAGATTTCCTGTTTCAAAATGTAAATCTGAATCTGATTTTTATTCCTCTATGTCATCCTGATTTACTTTTATTTTCCCTTTGATTTTTATTTCCATTTTTTATGAGGGAAGCCATTTCTCCAAGAATCACACTTTTTCTTCGAACACACGTACAGGTGACAATTTTCTGCTTACGTGTATGCGTTCTGAATTTTTCTCATATAAAAAAAAGGTCAGCGAAGCATTTATTCCCATTCCAAGAATGTTTTCTGTCACGAAATTATTAAAAAAAAAAAAAAAAGTTTTAGCCAATCCTGGGCTCAAAAAAATAAAACTGATTTTCCTTTCAGAGATAATATATATTTTAACCATAAAAACTAAATTGCAGACATTTTGTAAAATCCACAGATTATTTTGCTGTCTACTCTATAATATAAAAAAAAAACAATGTTACTTTCGTTATTCATAGATCATAATAATATATTATCCCAGTTTTATGGTTACATGTGTTATTGCCTGACAAAATATACACGGTTCAATATCTTACTAGTAAATATTGATTTTTATTTCGTTTTACAAATGAGCATACTCTGGATACTTTTACTCTTATTAGCGTAAAATTTAACCTTAAATTTTACATCTATTCCCTAGCGGTGGTATGACAGGCTCTGACCAGCTTAAACAAGCTTAGACCATCAGCCTGAGTGGAAATACAGAGGTCCACACATTATAAGGCGAACTTTTCACTTAGAGGTGGTGGTGGGGTGTCAAGGTAAATCTAGGAGAAACGATCGAGATGCGTAGAGGCACAACATTAAGGATTAAATTGCTCGCATCTGATGTACCTAGATCAGCGTTTCTCAACGTGGTTTCCCCGGAAACCCAATGTTCCACAAAAGGTTCCAAATGTTTCGCGAGAAAAGGTGAAAAGCATTATAAACGAACAGTATAAAATTTATTTAATATTACCGGAAAATTTGACGAAGTAGTATTAATTTTTCCATAAACCAGTTATTCAAAAGTATACCACATGAACTACGATGAAAATAAAATGAGAAAGATATAGTATATAATTTTGGTTTTGTGCAGGGGGTTCCTTGAAACATGTAATTTATTGTAAGTGTCACTCAAAGGTAAAAAGAAACGTTGATCTAGATGTAGAGCCTAACCGGCTTCATTCAGCTTCCTACTGTTTTTGCCTTTGCTTTATCAGCTTTTGTTTTTGAATATCACGTATCGTAACAGCAGTGGTTTTTGTAGGAAACGTGAATTTCTGTATGGACCTGTAATGTAACATTTGCCGATGATGTTACAATCGAAAATAAGATTAATGGATTTGTTTGAACTTATTGTGGCATATCCTCATCGTAACTGTTGTAAATATAATTTGCTAAGGAACAGCACGGAGAAATAGGTGGAGTTTAAAGGTTCAAGTTGTAATTTGAAATGTGGTCGTCAATTAACATTTACGCGCGGAAAACTGCTAATCTATATTTGGTGTAATATTAGCGAGAATCTTGATAGCAATTTATTTTCGGTAAACGGAATAATGACAGGTGTTCTATCCCAATGGAAGCAAATGCAGGAATTGCTGGCTTCACGTCACTTGGAAGGGCATGAGTGCTGAAGAAAACTCTAGAATCCTCAGTCAATTGTGAATAAACGCTGTGACAAGTCTGGTGCTTTTCTACCGTGAGAAAATGCGTCAATAATTTGCTATCGACAAAAGAGAAATGTTTTGATGCTTTCCTGTAGATCAACTCTTTGTAAAAAAACATTAGTTTGACCTGCTGAAGCGAGGTGATATTTGTTTTACTGTAAGGAGTTTAATGTTGATTCAAAGATATATATCTTATGATTCAGCAGGCGATCAACACAATAAGTGGTAAGCAGAAAATCGAGTTGCTTTGGCGTCTTCTTAAATGATAATCACATCACGGCAATCATATTTGTTAATAAACAGTCTTTTTGACATCTTAACTGAACCTTTCCATGAGACATTCCAAATATTGTAATTCTACAGGGTGGTCCGAAAATCTTGACATCCCTAGATAATATAATTTTCTATTTCAGATGGCTTACGCGAAGAGTTTGGAAGAAAGGTAGGGGCGACAAGATTTTCGGACCACACTGTATATTATTTGCTGAGCATTTGGTCGAATCATATGCTTTTACACTTCAACATCTGCTCTCCACATCTTCTTATTCTTTATATCTTTAAGCAAAATTTTACATTTCTTTTCTCTTCGTCGCTGATACAGGATCTATTCACGCGATTACATCAGTTTTTAGTTGTGTTCTTTTATAAAATATTCCAGTAATTTCAAGTTTTAACTATGAGTGTATTTTAAATTCGGCTTAGAACTTCTTCCATTCTCACATGTTCTGTCCATGATATTCATAGCATTATTCTCTACAACCTTATCTCTGTCGCTTTATATCTATTCTTTCTCTCTGAGAAAAATGTCCAGAATCCACTGCCATACAGGGGGATAGATACACCATTGCAGTTCAGCACTCTTTTCAGTGTTTCGAATGAGATTTTCATATATCTTATTACTGTGCTTAATTTCGGGAAGGCTGCTTTTGCTATTGCGATGTTTATACATTCTTTTTATAGATACAAACATTTAAGTAAATGCTCTGTTTTATAATAACATTTATCGGCCTGAATTTCTGAGAAATTATCATAGAAAATATTCATTCGCCGACATGAATTGAACCTGTAACCTATACAGAAGCGTCATATAGCCTGGCGTGCCTTAACCGATCGCGCCACGGAGAATCGCTCGTTGCGCAAGGTGGATTTTACTGCTTTTAAACTTCAATCTTCTATGAATCTCTAACGTACATACATATCTTCTCAAAGCGTATCCAAATGTATACAAATGACATCACACAATATCGAACCTGTATCTATGAATCTCTCACATTTGAAAAAAAATGTCTTAAAATAATTGTTGGACTTTGTCCATATATATATATATATATATATATATATATATATATATATATATATATATATATATATATATGTGTGTGTGTGTGTGTGTGTGTGAACATTGAAGTCAACACTCGGAATCGGCCTGAAGATTGCATCTATCATGAATAAACCTGTCGCTTCTAAGTGTAGACTTCAATGTCCACTTTTATATCTATATTTACATACGCTCTATCTCTGATATTGATCACTATATCTGATAAGTATAGCATACGTTAAAACTATGTCTTATATATATATATATATATATATATATATATATATGGTAAATCAAAATTATATTAACACTGGTATGAGAGGAATCGTTTATTCAGAGTTTACGGAACAGTTCGAATTGTTCTGAAGCACGATTGATGCACAAAAACACCGATTACCAGTAAAATCTAGTGCCTTGACACACATGTGCCAGGTTTGATATTACACCTGTCCTTAAGTTCTTCGGTGTTTTTTTCGCTACACACGCGATCATTTCTCATACCCCATAACCAGAAATCCATTGTAAGGCAATAAAGCCACTGAGATACAAGCGGTTACTGGGTGTGGAAGAATTAGAAAGCAGAAACATTAATAATGACGAGTACAAAAAGAGTAATCAGGAAGACAGTAGATAACGATTGACATTACATTTAATTTCTAACGAGTAAAGTTAGCTGGAAAGCATGAAGTAGGAATGGAGTTCCACAAGCCAGAAGAACAAGAAACGAAACATCTAGTCAACTCAGCTGCAAATTGTGATATATTGACGCTAGTCTATGAATGAAAAAAGTCTAGATACCATAGCAAAGATTTCGTCCGAATATTTAGCACTGATATATTTATATAAACGGCACAGGAGGCAACCTTTAGCGGTAGAAAAGTAACTGTAGTCGAGAAGCTAGATCAGGATAAATAATATTGCTGATTCTTCTTTGGATTTAATCAAGGAGCTCTAGATAAATAGCAAGAGCAACGGACCATAACGGGCAGCAATCATCTAGAAAGGGACTAATGGTAGACCTATAGATGTGTAGGATAGGTTCTGGAGAGAAAGCTTTTATATATATATATATATATATATATATATATATATATATATATATATATATATATATATATGTCTGTTTGTATAAATTGCAAACATCACCTCTGCATATTTTTATCATTATCCTTTCATATTCACGAATATTTTTTTCCGTATATTACAACTGAATATCTTGCCTCTTTCAGTTGTAATATACGGGAAATATTCGTGAATACGAAAATATTATCATAAAATAAGCAAATATAATGTTTGTAATTTGCTGACTAAATACACACACACACACACATATATATTCAACCCCCCCGCATATATATATATATATATATATATATATATATGTGTATATATATATATATATATATATATATATATATATATATATATATATATATATGTGTGTGTGTGTGTGTGAGTGTATATATATATGTATATATTGTGAGAGATATATTTATAATATATTTAGCTATGTATTTCCGAACCTCTTTATTCATTATCAAAAATTCTATTATTAATTATAATATAGAATATTTCAGATGATATTCATCTGTTTTGAGTAGCGTAATATATGTTGCATGTTTTTTCATATCTCTCAAGTCTCAAGTCAGATTTGTCTGATTAATTTAGTAGTTTTCTGAAGAGCTCTGTTGAATAACTACAATATGTTTCTGTTTTAGTCATTATATTGATGTTTGACGAGCTGTTTTACTTGTTCACTGAAAATAAAATAAAACATATCTTTGAACATTGCAAACACAAATTAATTTTTCATTCAATTTTTCGAAATGAAAGCTTCTCTTCTTTTTATTTTTGTCTATCCTTTCAAAACAGAATGAACATTCAAAACAATATATACAAAGAATATTAGAATTAACATTTATATCTATAGTATTCTAAATGGACTGTTTTAAAACCACTCGGTATTGTGGAGAATTTGACTGTTCAGGCAGGAGAAAAAGCAGTGTACTTATATGGGTTGTTGGTTCCTACTAACTAATAGTGGTTATGTTTTTACTAACTTCTTACATTTACTGGGGTCATGTGACTTTATTACTCTGGATCACTGAAGTAGTTATGAAGGAAGTGTTTTCTTTTTCCTTTTTTATGTTTCCTTTTTACTTAATGCAGATTATTAGACTCCAATGCTATATCGCAGAAAGGAATCTTATTTCGCTACTTAAGGTATGTGTTTTTGCTTCTTTCCCTCCGCCTGAACCGCCTGTAGATTTTGGTGGGGTTGAGATTTTATTGACATAATGTTGTAATAATATCATACATTACTAATCGAGGTTTACTTGTGTTATTTATTATTAATACGTAGAGATTGAAGTATTTTGAATCTTCCTTTAAAGTAAATGTTATATAATATTTTAATATCTTCTAATAATTTTAGCATATTGAGTTCATGTTATGTTATATCCCCTAGTGCTTTTCTGTTCGAACCAGAAAATGTGAATGTCATATAGGATTACGGTAGTTTTAACCTCTGTCCGTCTTCAGGTGTCTATTCAATCTACGAGTAAGGACTTTTCTCCTTCGGCTTTCCATTGATTTTGTATCAGTTAATTCTCCCTAGTCTTTTCGCATAGCATGTCAGATTGTCCAACTGAATAATATACATTTCTATCTCTACTTAACCAGAGAATCCACGACTTCGAGGAAAATGGATATTCTTTAACGAAAGCTTTCATCCACTTTTGTCCTTTGGACATAGAAGTAGCCTTCATTCTAATATCGGTAGCTATTTGATGGAATTGGAAGGCGTGCTTACTTTCTCCATCAGAAATTCCACGATTCTAATAATGTCTTTGCTATCTTAACTCAAGCGTTTTTCCCAACAAGACACGTGTGAAATCTTAAATTTAAGGGATTTATATCAAACGTTGAATTAGGTGCGTTGACAACGGTGGAAATAATTGTTTATTGTTTAAAATGTTTTTTCATTGACACTCTACGGACTATCGATGTATCTGTTTATATGAACTAAAATTTAATATTGTACACTGCTTCAGTTGAGGGGAATTGATTAATGGTTAACTGAATTCTATACATGCTCACTACGCAGTGAAATAGGCTTCAGCGCATCAACTCTACGGTTTAGAGATTTATTTGATTAATGTTTCACAAAGCTACAAGAGAGAGAGAGAAACTGAGAGAGAGAGAGAGAGAGAGAGAGCGAGCAGACATCATGCATGATTAGATATATTTTATCATTCAGCAACGCTTAAATTCCTTCTCTTCTGTAAATGCTCATTTCAATACTGAAACGTCTGAATCATGGCAACAATATTCGTACCCTCCGTGAGGAGTGAATTTAGTAGATAAGAATTTTTTGCGAGATAAGTTAGCTAATAATCGATCAATAGATTATATATATATACGAGTATTGAGTCTTGATTTATCTATCTATCTATCTATCTATCTATCTATCTATCTATCTATCTATCTATCTATACATACATATATACATACATATATATATATACATATAATGAAATGGACAAAGTTCGACAATTATTTTAAGACATTTTTATGTTTATACATTCTTTTTTATAGATACAAATATTTCAGTAAATGCTCTGCTTATAATAAACAGTATAAACACATTCAGGACGATAAATGTTCTTAATATTGTTTATTATAAACAGAGCATTTACTTAAATATTTATATCTATAAAAAATGTATAAATATAAAAATAACTTAAAATATATACACATATATACATATGTGTGTGTATGTGTGTGTGTGGGTGTGCTGGAATCTGCTGTCGTTTTTCAGCGTACGAGGGTCAAGCAGCTCAGTTCCTCAGAACCGACAGCCCAGACACCAGTATACATGATTTGATTAGAGTCGTGAAAGTTGGGTAGAGAACTGACCACACTTTCGTAGAGTCGAATAAATAGACAGGTGCACCAGGTGCCACAAGTTCTACAAACCCCAATCCGCACGTTTTGAATCCTGAGTTGTCCTTCTCCTAATTCATTTGCCATCCAATGCTATAGAACCCAGTCTGTCCTGCTACTTACCCATAGGTGGGGTGAAAAGAAGAGGACTTCTAACTTTTCCAAGGGTATTAGCGAGCACATAAGTGAATATAATGGGTTCGACTGGAATTCGAACTGGAATATATATATATATATATATATATATATATATATATATATATATATATATATATATGTATATGTATGTATGTGTGTGTGTGTGTATTTAAGCCGCAAATTCTCTTTTACAGATGTCTGATTAAATCAATTGCATATATTATGCTTGCTTATTTTTAGCATAATCCGTTCATATTCTAGGATATTTTTCGTATATTACAATCAAATGATGCAAGAATGTCACAACAACATGCATATACACACACAATCATATATATATATATATATATATATATATATATATATATATAAAGTCGTGGGATATTTTCTTTTGAAAACATTCTCCATGTTTATAATCGTAAACAATAGCTTCACTGATAAAAAAAAACACAAACGTATTCAGACATATGGAACAACTAAATACAAGATTTATGGTAATATGTAGGATTTAAAATGCCATTAACTCCATAGAAATATATCTATTTATGTTTTGGACATGAAAATAAAATTAGCAAAAGAAAGTGTCGAAAGCTCCCAGCGAAATATGTGCAATTTTGTCATAATGTCGTGACCCAACCGGTAAAACACATAATAATAGTGTTTCGTTTATTTTTAGGAGACACTTGATTTTCTTTAAGAGGCCCTCTGGAACTCTTGGATGCTAGATATTAATTTTACTATTAAAAAATAGAGATACCTATTCAAACATATGTATCATGTAAATATAATTTGTATAGTAATAAAAGATAACAATATATATATATATATATATATATATATATATATACTAACCGAATTGCCAGCTTCTTGCAAAGTGTCACAAATATTTTTGTAAGAAAAAGAGTGATTTTTAAATCATTATTATAATTGTGGAGAAAAAATGCATTTCTTTATTGCTCAATCATCTTGGGAGTATGACCTCAATCTTCTGGTTTTCTCCTTCTATGTTATTTGTTTAAATTTTAAGTATTTGATGCAATACTTGATTGAATGAATTGATAAACAGATGTAGACAATGATATGACAACTGAATTGTCGCAACAAATATGTATTGTAGGTTACAACTCACTAATTGCAGATTTCTCGCTCAACTTGACTTCGATATTGTCTCTCTTGATCTTGCAGTTGTTATCACCATCTTAAGGATTTCTCCATTTATATATTGTTCAAATTTAAATTTAATTTAAATCTAAGGAACAACTTTTCGCTGAGGGTTTTGTGCCTCCAAAATTCTGTGTTTGTTTCCCGGAGATCAATTTGATCAAAATGAAATATACTTGAGTAATGTAGTTTCAGAATATTATGTATATGGGGATCTATCTCCAAAACACTAGGAGGAGTTGGATGAATTATTGAGCAGATGTCAACATTGATATAACACAAGAATTGTCGCAAAAAATATGTTTTGTTAGGCAATACCCACTGATTGATGTCCGTATTGTCTCATTTTGATCTTGCCGATATGTCCTCAATCTTCTGGTTGTCTTCTTCTAATTTTGGATAGGATTAATTTCCTGGTTCACATGAAAATTTGATTTAAACCAAAGGGGAAATTTTTGGTAGGTGTTTTCAGCTCCACGGAGATCACCATTCATCAAAATGAATTATACATATCCATGTTTACTAGCAGTAATTCCCTTGTTCAAATTTAAATTTCATTTAAATCAAAATGTAAAGAAAATTCGGTGAGGGGTTTCCGCCCCCACTTCCGCTCACATCCTTTGATCGAAATGATTATGCTGATGTGACATCGATCTTCTGGCTTTCTCCTTCTATGTTTTGTATTGGAATCATTCCCTTGTTCAAATTTTAATTTAATTTAAACGAAAGGGAATGTTTTTTAGTGCGGGGTTTGTGCCATCCAGGAAACCCTTTGATCAAAATGATATATATATATATATATATATATATATATATATATATATATATATATATATATATATATATATATATATATATATATATATTAGGTTTGTGTAAAAATAATGTCGTTTTCTCACATAGTAACATATGTGAGAAACCGACATTATTTTTGCACCAACCTATCCCAGGACACTAGATGACATTCATTAGTTCAAATTTAAATTTAATTTATATGAAATGTAAAGTAAATTCTGAGGAGATTGTTCCCCCTGTTGATCAAAATGAAATATACTTATCCAAGTACACTGGATAATGTAGTTTCAGAATATACATCGATTGTTTCTTGATAATTATCTCCAAAACCCGCGGAGGAGTTCGATGAAAGTTACTGAGCAGATTGAACTATTGATACAACAGTTGAACTGTCGCAACAAATATGTATTATATGGCACTACCAATTGATGGGTGATTTCTTTCTCATCTTGACGTCTATATTGTCTCATTTTGATAATGATGATGTGAACACCATCTTCAGGCTTTCTCTGTCTATATTTTGGATAGAAATATGAGGGTTAAAGCAGTTTTCACAGTAAAATGGTGAAACCTAGCTGCCAGTCTAGTCCTAGGCTTAAATGCATGGAATCTATGTATCAAAAAGGAAGAATTGTCATCACATTAGTTAGAAAAATGCACAGAGCCACTAAATTATATCCTTATTCCATGCTAATTGCTACATTGTACCAAACTGAATAATGATAGAAAATACTTGTATGCAAGGGATTTTTCAAAAATAGTGCGATTGAATCGGTACGTCAGTGTTTTTCACGGGAAAAGTGAGATATTATTACGCATAGGTGATTTTTCCATATAATTTACTTCGTGTCTTTTATGTGGGAACGGGGCATTGCAAAATAGTTCATCGCTCATTTGAGTACTTTCTTTGCATTTTATTTGTCAATCAGTGTAAAACGGAACGTCTTTCTCCCCGTTATCTCTCTCGGTCTCCCCGTATGGCACGTCTTTATCCCCGTTATCTCTCTCTCTCACTCCTTTTTTCTTTCCAACATTAAAATAAAATTATAAATATAACATCAAACATATGCCCGATAATACAATCACAGAGACAAGTGTTCTTAAATAAAAAAAAATAAAAAAAACTTTGCTTTAACTGAAAAATGTTTATCTACTTGTAATGTTGCTCTTGATCTTTCCTTCGTTTCACTCGTCTCTTTCTCAAATTTTCAGCTCTGCTAAGAGCGTTGTGCTTCTCTTTAAGGTCCTGCCAGATTTTAAGCAAGCCTTCTTTCTCGTCTAAATTTGCGAGACGGATTTGTCGTTTTAGATTTCTTTTTTTGTTTCTCAAATCTTGCATTAACCGTTGACGCCTGTTCTTTTTGGGTGGTGTCTTATCATTTTCCTCCTTCACGCCGTAGATTTCCTTACAAACCCTGTAGATTATTTTACTACTTTCGTTCAAACGCTCGTGATATTTCTTTCTTCCCAGCTCTTTACGTAATGTCTTGCTAATGATGTTGTCTAGCATACACCACGCTTCCGAGTTCGATGCTGGTGGAAATTTGATTCTTGGCAGTTTGGGTTGCGTCCCATCCTTTGATTCAACAGCTTGGATATCCTCAGCACTGTGGTATGCATCCTGGCATTGGTTTTCCGACGTCTTATCTGTGTTGACAGAGCGCTGCTCCTGAACCGTTTTCAGAGAAGCACAACCCATTTTTGTTAGGTGAATCTTCGCTCCCTTTTGGGACCTGAATTTCCGACCACAAACACATGGGAAGTCCGTGCACTTTTCTAAATTCATGGTTTGTTTTTCATTGCGGGGTCGTTGCCGATTATTCCGTTTGGATTCATCATCCTCCCTCCCTTTCGGTGAATCCTGAGGGCATTTCCTTTTATATTCCTTTTTAGCAATAGTTTAATGAACTCTGGGTTGCTGACCCGGTGAGATCATCTGGTCTTTCCCAGCGTCCCCTGTCTTTCCAGGTGTCTGTTAGTCTGTTCCTAACCGCCATTCAGTCTATTCCTGAAAGCCAACGGACCAGCCATGAGTTTGAAGAAGGAAATTACTGGAAAGTAATTGAAACTCACCTGAAGCGAGCTGAATGTGTAATGCTCCTCATGCCAATGACACTTCCACCGAGCTTCACTACGGCATATGACTTCACTGAATTTTGATGTGTTCCTCTCGAATTTATATTTAAACTGGGGTCATCAGGAGAGAATGTGCACCGTTTCGGGGCCTTCCTCTCAACGGTTTCATTTGCACACCGGCCCCCCTCACTGATGTGAGGCCCCATTATAACGATATACAAGTGTTGTAGATAAACTAGTTCGAATGTGTAACGGCGAAATTAAATTTACGAAAATTCCGAAAAACGGCAAACCTCGCGTTCTGAAAATGCAACGTGAACCTCATTACGCATTCACGATCAGTCATGTCATGCCGTCATGTTCGCTGAAACACTCCACGGAGTATTTCGTTTATTCCATATCCACATAGAACTATTTTCTGTTACTTCTATTAGGCGTTTTATACTTTTGGCCCTATTACGCCCTCTGATTCCAATTTGACCCAGAAATTGGTACAGAGTGCCTGAAACGAAACCCCTTGCTCCAATTTCCACTGCTCTAACAATTGCATTATACCCCTCCTTTATTAGCTCTGACTTTAGATTTTCATATTTATTAGTTTTATAATCGTGGCTTTGTTCCATCCGGCATTCATATGGTACCGTTAATTCAACCAGGATGATTTTATGGTTCACCCTTGACAGAAGAACAATATCTGGTCGCAGACCTTTACTTGATATTATTTTGGGGTAATCATTACGCCAACCAGGAAGGTCTGCAGATACCTCCCAGATGCCACCAGAACTAAGGAGATTTTTCCCGGGTATAGCATGACATTTGCTTGTTTGCTTAGAGCTGACGTATCTTTTTCCTTCTGCAACAAATTCCTGGGCTGAATTAGATGACTCAGACTTCATATACTTCTTCATAATTTTGACCAGCTCATCCAAAACACTATTGTGCCTCCATGTATATCTGCCATTGACAAGGGCTGTTTTACAGGAACTAAGAACATGTTCTAATGTTTGTGGCTTTTCCTTACACAGCGGACAAGTGGGATCACTCTCTTTCTTCCATTTAACAAGATTGTTCTTAGATGGTAGCAGGTCATACGTGGAACGTATTAAATAGCTCAACCTAAGTGGAGCCATCTGCCAAATGTCCTTCCAAGTAATAGATTTCTGAAGAGCCTCCTCCCAGTTTGTCCATTGGCCTTGTTGGGATTGTTGTACTCCTCTTACGAGTCTTTTTTTATCTTCTTCTTTCATCGCATTTTCGATGACCATGTCACGGCGATCTTTACCAGAAGATTTCGACCACCATTGCCTTTCATTTAATCCTAACCCTTGTTTCCCTGACTGAGTGTATCCGATGACTTCATTGAAAGCTAGATTGTCTTTAGCACTTGTTATCGTCTCTCTGACCTTCCACTTTCTCCCTGTTTTTAACGTAGGTTTTAAAGCTTTTATTGCTTTATCCTTGGAATCATCCAACATCATTTGAAGTCTAATTTTTCCGGATTTATACTCTTCCACAATCGATTTAAATGGCAACTTTAGTTTTGCTTGTCTGCAGTACAAAGCGATATCAGACAAACCTGGAGGCAAACCCAACCATTTCCGGATATATTTGTTTATTTTCCTTTCCATTGACTCAATTGTACTCATTCCAAATTCGTACACAAGTATGGGCCATAGTAGCATTGGAATGAGCACATGCTCTAAGCACCATACCTTGTATTTTCCTTTTAGAGGACAAAGATCTATCTTATGGAGATCTTCTTGTAATGACCTGGATGTTTCTTTTACTTGGTTGGTATCTTTTAAGGATTGATCGTACCACCGACCTAAACTTTTCACTGATTTTTCTGATACAGTAGGGACTCTTTGGCCACCTACTACAAAATTTATGTTTTTGTTCAACTTTCCTTTTCTAATAGAAAGACTTCTGGACTTGTTTGGTTTAAATTTCATTCTACACCAACTTATCAGGTCGTCCATCAAGCTTAATATCTTGCGAGTTGAACTTACTTTGGATGAGAGGATTGTAGTGTCATCCATGAACGCCTTCACTGGTGGCATTTGACAACCTCCACCAAGCTCAACAACATCAGCCTTGTTGTTTGTTGCTTTGAGAATCAGTTGCATTGCTAGAACGAAAAGTATTGGTGACACTGTACATCCCATCGCAATTCCAACTTCAAGTCTGTTCCACTTAGTCGTAAAGTCTTTTGTAGTGAAACGCATGAGGAAACCATCAAAATAAGTTCCTAGCATAATAGATACTTCCTCAGGAATATGGTACATTTGTAATGATAATTGTATCATTTGGTGAGGTACTGATCCGTAGGCATTAGCTAAATCCAACCAAATGACATCCAAATCTTTCCTTTTAATTTTTGCTTTTTGAATGGCCTCCCAGATCATGCTTCCATGCTCTAAGCAACCAGCTATTCCTGGGACACCACCCTTCTGTACTGATGTATCGATATACTCATTATCGAGAAGGTATTTGGTCAACCTCGATGCCAAGACTGCGAAAAATATCTTTCCTTCTACATTGAGAAGCGAAATTGGCCGAAATTGACTGATGTCCTTGGAATTCTTTTCTTTGGGTATGTATACCCCTTCCGCTATCATCCACTGTTGGCTGATATGGTAATTTTTCCATGCTAACTTTAAGTTAGTATGTAACCATTTAAGAAGAGTAGGACATTTTTTGTACAGAAGGAAAGGTATTCCGTTAGGGCCAGGTGCAGATTTATTCCTACTTTTGTCGACTATGCGTTTTATTTCTTCGCGTGTGGGTGGTTTCATATCAAACTTCACTTTAGGAACGGCTGGCCAAAATAAGTTGCTATTATGATCTAGAGGAATATGTCGTTTAGGATCAGAGTACATTCCTCTTAAATGTTCCTCTAGAATATTTTCCTCTATTTTAAGCACACCTGATCTTGGTTGATCAAATATATTCCTCGCATATTTATACGGTTCCTGGAAGAAACGCTCTTGATCTTTCCTTCGTTTCACTCGTCTCTTTCTCAAATTTTCAGCTCTGCTAAGAGCGTTGTGCTTCTCTTTAAGGTCCTGCCAGATTTTAAGCAAGCCTTCTTTCTCGTCTAAATTTGCGAAACGGATTTGTCGTTTTAGATTTCTTTTTTTGTTTCTCAAATCTTGCATTAACCGTTGACGCCTGTTCTTTTTGGGTGGTGTCTTATCATTTTCCTCTTTCACGCCGTAGATTTCCTTACAAACCCTGTAGATTATTTTACTACTTTCGTTCAAACGCTCGTGATATTTCTTTCTTCCCAGCTCTTTACGTAATGTCTTGCTAATGATGTTATCTAGCATACACCACGCTTCCGAGTTCGATGCTGGTGGAAATTTGATTCTTGGCAGTTTGGGTTGCGTCCCATCCTTTGATTCAACAGCTTGGATATCCTCAGCACTGTGGTATGCATCCTGGCATTGGTTTTCCGACGTCTTATCTGTGTTGACAGAGCGCTGCTCCTGAACCGTTTTCAGAGAAGCACAACCCATTTTTGTTAGGTGAATCTTCGCTCCCTTTTGGGACCTGAATTTCCGACCACAAACACATGGGAAGTCCGTGCACTTTTCTAAATTCATGGTTTGTTTTTCATTGCGGGGTCGTTGCCGATTATTCCGTTTGGATTCATCATCCTCCCTCCCTTTCGGTGAATCCTGAGGGCATTTCCTTTTATATTCCTTTTTAGCAATAGTTTAATGAACTCTGGGTTGCTGACCCGGTGAGATCATCTGGTCTTTCCCAGCGTCCCCTGTCTTTCCAGGTGTCTGTTAGTCTGTTCCTAACCGCCATTCAGTCTATTCCTGAAAGCCAACGGACCAGCCATGAGTTTGAAGAAGGAAATTACTGGAAAGTAATTGAAACTCACCTGAAGCGAGCTGAATGTGTAATGCTCCTCATGCCAATGACACTTCCACCGAGCTTCACTACGGCATATGACTTCACTGAATTTTGATGTGTTCCTCTCGAATTTATATTTAAACTGGGGTCATCAGGAGAGAATGTGCACCGTTTCGGGGCCTTCCTCTCAACGGTTTCATTTGCACACCGGCCCCCCTCACTGATGTGAGGCCCCATTATAACGATATACAAGTGTTGTAGATAAACTAGTTCGAATGTGTAACGGCGAAATTAAATTTACGAAAATTCCGAAAAACGGCAAACCTCGCGTTCTGAAAATGCAACGTGAACCTCATTACGCATTCACGATCAGTCATGTCATGCCGTCATGTTCGCTGAAACACTCCACGGAGTATTTCGTTTATTCCATATCCACATAGAACTATTTTCTGTTACTTCTATTAGGCGTTTTATACTTTTGGCCCTATTACGCCCTCTGATTCCAATTTGACCCAGAAATTGGTACAGAGTGCCTGAAACGAAACCCCTTGCTCCAATTTCCACTGCTCTAACAATTGCATTATACCCCTCCTTTATTAGCTCTGACTTACTATGTAGGTGATATTCTGTGTAAATTGTAATCTAAATGACCCCATTTCCCTG
Source organism: Acanthosepion lycidas (assembly GCA_963932145.1). Taxonomy (NCBI): domain Eukaryota; kingdom Metazoa; phylum Mollusca; class Cephalopoda; order Sepiida; family Sepiidae; genus Acanthosepion; species Acanthosepion lycidas. The sequence continues at coordinate 117,988,623 of OZ010584.1, read as the reverse complement.
GGCAACGAATGGTATTCGTTGTAGGATGGGACAGACCATGTATATCTTTCAAGATTATTACCATTAATGTAGATTTTAAAAGATGCATTTCTGTTGGAAAAGATGTTTTCAACCAAAAACATAGAATACTTAGAATGTGAAAAAGGCAATCAAGAATAGAAATACTTTGGATTTCTGTCCTTAGCAGCGTAAGGTTTCATCATAGAAAATCTGTGATGACGTGCTGAAAAGAATTTACTTGCCCTGGATAAAGAAATTATCTTTTTTAAACATTCCGAAACCATCAAACTGTTAGATTTTAAGGCTTATACAAATGGACGTCTTGTAATCGCTTGTTTTCGAATACTTTCTGCTGTAAGACAATGAAAACTATGTAGCTGATAGTTTTGATGAACTTCGCTACGTGTACGAATGGAAAAATAGCATATTTTTTTATATTGCAGTGATTTCTATAGATCAGTCAGTTCTTCGAGGGATTTCTGTCAACAAAAACGTCTCGAGTTTTGATTGTGTTAAAAATTAAATTAAATTTAGATAAAGTGATTGAAATCCATCAAATTGTAAACTATCGTCGGCAGATATGATAAGATACAGATTTTCACGACAGCGCGTAAGAAGATTTATTAAATAGTTTCTATTTAAGTAAGCTGAGATTACAAAATAAAATCTTTATTGTGAATTGATAACTGCGGCCCCAAGAAAAGAAAATTTAATTATGAATTAATAAACTGTATTACAATCGATTGATGCAGGCGAATATTTATCGATTTTTCTTGATAATTACTAAATTATAGAGATAAGAATCATTAACATTGATAAGAAACTAATACTAATTCTCATAGTCTTAAATTCCAGTAGTTTTTATCAGTCTGGCGATGGCTGTTTTCATAAAATAAGCACATCCCATCTCCCCTGAGACTTGGAAGTATTCATTGCAATAAATATAACGTTTTTCATCGCTAAAGTTCGCTTAGTCTAATAAAGCTTCATAGAACTGTCTACCCCAGTGACCGAAATAAAGGGTTATGTTCGACATTCCAAACACCTGAAGAAGACCGGAGTGTACAACGACCGAAACGTTGTAATAAATATGGCGACAAAGATGAGGATAATAGTCCGAATAATGTAAATAATGTACACAATACCTCATCTCAGAAATATAGACAGATACTGAAGGGCCGAAAAGTTTTAATAAATATGGCGACAAAGATGAGGATAATAGTCCGAATAATGTAAATAATGTACACAATACCTCATCTCAGAAATATAGATACTAAAGCTTCATAAACTTCAACTTGGTGTTACTATATTACAATGGCGTAAATAAAGACAACAAATACAATAGGGAGAAGAGAATTTAACAACTTGCTGTCTAACATGAAACGTTAAAAACCTTTCTTATGCTTAAATAGAAAGTGTCTTCAATTGAACAATCATGGTAAAAAAGGTATTATTTAATTCGAAACAGCCTGCGCCACTCGGCTGCACAATATTTATTTACATGTCTGTCTTATTATATACATTGCCATATGAAGAGTCATACTCATATTGGTTGCTATGATCACAATATTTCGGCAATGATTCTCTCTGGTATTCTTCACGTTTCATTTTTTTTTCAAAGCCTTGCTGTTCAAAGCCGAATTCTCATCTTAGGTGTTTTAACCATAATTGATTTAGGTAATAATTCATGTAATAACAGCACCGGTAAAAAAAAGTCACCGGTAAAAATAGCAAAAGTGGAAGAATTGGAAAAATACGTTTATTAAAATATAATACACTTTTGACAAAATAGTTGGTTTCGAATGAAATCTCATATATATATATATATATATATATATATATATATATATATATATATATATATATATATATATATATAACACCTAATTATTTTTTTAAATATGATTCCATTGCAACAGAGAAAATTTTAAGTTTAATTTTTATAACTAAATTCATAAATTTAATTATAAAAATTAAACTTGAAATCCATAGACTCGTTCCATTGTCAAGCGATGCTAGTAATAAATTTCTAAGAAATTTACTTAATTTATAAGCACAGACAATATTGATATTATAGTTTAGGTGTGGCGGGGTGTCTGCTAACAAACGTATACTTCCGTAAAATTTTATTTATTTAATAACTCTATCTGCTAGCATTCGTTCTTATCATCTCTTTTGTATCTATGTATCTTTTGAAGGAAATCTTTTTTTCCGTTATTATTTAATATGACTTTAATGATGGTGTTGTTATGATTAATCAAGGGTGTCTCCCGTTGGTTTGTTACTCACCTCTTTGAGGAGGCTATTTCTGTTTACTGGGACTATAAAAGGACATTATACGCGAACCTTGGATTCTCAGTTGAATTTAGCTTACTTAATGCCTACAACTGCGTGCATTTGTCATTACAGAAGTTGTGGTAGAAGAGACACTAAGATCAATGGCGTGTACTTGACAGTCTCCGGATAACCGAACCGGAAGTAAATATACACACAACAACTGTCCTCTGATTAGAGATGAAACTTTAAATCGCTTAAAATTAAACAGTTACTGGCGTTTAATTTTAAGATGTTTAAAGGGTCTGTTTTTTACGTGTGCCATTTTTCCGGTGCCATTATTACACTTTTTTTTAAGCGTTTCACCCCAAGCAAGGCGACAAGCCACTAGGTTACAGGAAATTTGGAGCAAGATCAGATAGGAGTGATAGAAGAAAGGATGAGGAGAAGGGTAGCTGGAGATTATAGCTCTCAGGGAAACTGCAGTAGGGAAGGGAGTTCCACAGGCGAGAGGTGCGAAACATGAAGCTATTGGAGTAGAAGAGACGGCTACATTTAGGAGTTATAGCTTTAGGAAAGGGTGATAGCGGGATGCCAGCATCGTGGGGCGCTTGAATTCATGAAGTCTGGGAACCAGCGAATGCAGCTCCTCGGAGCAATTACCATGAAAATATTTGTAAAACAGACAGAGAGAGGCGACGGCGCGTCTGTGAGAAAGTGACTGTAGACAAGATGCCAGAGCAGGGCCAATTATATTGCATATCCGCCTCTGAAGCCTATCAAGAACCACGAGGCAAACAGAAGTGGGTCCAGACCATATATGACAGCAATACTCCATGCAAGGACGAATTGTTGATTTGTAGATCTGGAGGATCGATTTCGGGGAGAAAAATTTCAACACCCAAAATACTTTGGCACTTATATCTTCCAAGCTTCTACATTTTTTTCTGTTTTATTTCATGCCATGTATACTTAACATTTATTCAGACGTTTTTCTTCTGTCAACGTGAAGTAATCCTTACTCATATTCAGAATCTATGACAGCTTCCTCTTGTTTTTCATTTAACCCACTTCAGCGAAACAATAGTCACAAATCATATAATAATAATAATAATAATAATAATAATAATAATAATAATAATAATAATAATAATTCAATCTAAAAATTCCGACATATATAAAATTCTGTTCAGGCACTTTGATGTAAAAGTAAACGAGCTTGTTTCGCTAGATCAATTACGAGTGAGTAGTGAGTTCAATCCTCACTGGGTGCTCAAGGCATACAGCCTTGTGCCGTATATAAGATCCGCTTAGTAAATTTCTATGTAAAATCATACTTCCTTGTGCTTCAAAGTAAAGCTTTCTGGATTTCACTGATCACAAGTTAATTAATTCTCTGACCATAAAAGAAAATTATGGGTTTATCGATATATATTCGATCGTAAAACATTTATGGTTCGTAGCGACTATATTCATGTGTTTATATTCTGATAATACAGAGCGCTTTGATAAAGCAGAGTGAATAAATAATTAGAAAAACTGATGACTTGCTTTTATTAACGTGAATTTTGATATTTTCTTTTTGATATATTAATCGTTATTCGGGTTTCATCATAACTCCTGATTTATTGTAATACTCATGTAACATTTTCTTTTTTCTTTTTTACTTTCTTTGTTATATTTTTATATTTTCTCCTCCTCGGCCTTTCTTCTACATTTTCTTTTTTTTCCTCTTTTTATTCAACTTTTCTCCATCCGACTTCTTCTGATCTTTTTTCCTTTCCAATTCTTACATCTTAATCTTCATAACTTTTCTCTTTTTAATCATTTAGCTCTTCTCTCGAGTATTTCTCCTCCTCCCCCTTCTTCTTCTTCACAATATGCACTGTTAACTTTTATTTAAAAAACTGACGTCATCAAATGTAGTAGCGCCGCAAATATTAAAATGAATCTCTGAGAGATACATCTGCACAAGGGAGATTATGCATCGAGCATAGAAGATTCGTATGCCTCAAAACGGTCACCTGGCCAATGAGCCGGTGACAGGGGTGCTCTATGAAATCCACAAAGGCACTTATCCTTGTCTCTTGTATAATCGAATATAATCTGGTAAGAGATAATGCCTTCTTGAAGGCAAAGACTACATTTTTCATATGTAAATTAGGAAAATTGACAGCATCATTAGACTGAAGTTTCCTCTGGTTGCCATAGTTATTGCTTCATCTACTGTCGGTGGGACTACATAAAATCGAAAAGGCCTTCCAAAGTAGAAAAGTCATGATGACGACAGAGATAGAGAATTGAAGCTCAAGGCGATTAATTACAATTATCGCATGAATAAGATTGTTTGTTTACTTTTGGCGACAACTACAGAAACGCAAGAAAATATAAAGAAAAAAATCTTAAAATGCTATGTAAATGCTACACGCATTAAATATGTTAGAAAATTTATTTAGCTGCATTTTTGTAACTCTGAAGACAGGAAAAGGTACGCCCATTTAAACGAGTGTTTTTTTTTGTTTTTTTTTTAATTACAATGTTTAAATATCCAAGAGAAAATATGCAACATCCATTAAAGTTTTAGAGACAGTAAAAATTTTCATTTATTGATATTACTTAAGAGGACAAAAAAAAAGCAATTAATTGGCATAAAGAAATAATAGAAAAAATAATAAATTTACATCCGTGTTATTTTTTTAATGACTTGAGCCTGTATTAAATAACATTAAAAGTTAAATATGGGAATGGATTGTATTTTGCATCTTCTCAGTAAATACTCTGCCCTAAAACCTGTAACTGAAGTCAGACGACTTCCTTTCCTTCTCTCACTCGCATCCATATGTCTCATATTTCTTCGTATTCATATATATATATATATGCGTGTGTGTGTTCGTGCGTGCGTGCGTGTGCGCACACACTACCTTGCATAAGTATTCATTCGCTTGGCTTTTACCACATTTTTAGTGTTACCAACTGGAAATCAAAATGACTTAAATTGTTTTTTACTATTTGATCACTACACAGTTCACAGTGCAGTGAAGGTCAAAATACATTTTATTGTGACTCAATCAAATATTATATAAAAAAAGAAGAGATCTATTAGATGCATATGTATTTAACTATCCTGACTCAGTAGTAAAGTTTTTGAGGTGTACGATTTTACAAGCTTTGAAAATCGCAAGATAGAATTTTTGCTCATTCCTCTTAGTAAAATAGCTCAAGCTCAGTCAGATTACGATTAGACCATCTTTGACTACCAATTATAAAGTCTTTTTACATATTTACAATTGGATTTAAGTTTACGCTATTCTAACACATTACTATAATTTGATCTAATCCATTGTATTTTAGCTACGTCTGAATGTTCATGACCATTCAGTATCCTCTTGGAATGTGAGCCTCCGCTCCAGTCTCAAATCTTTTGCCGACTGTACCTTGTTTTATTTGCGGATTACTCTGTATTTGCTTTCATCTAACTTTCCATATACTTTGACAAGTTTTCCTGTGTGTGCTGAGGAATAGCGTTTATACAGCATGAGGCTGTCATCATCATGTTTAATGATGAGGATCATGTTCTCAGGGTGATGTGCAAACCCACGTTTCCGCTGTATGTAGCATTATGCATTGAGGTTCTTTCGCATGTTTTGCTGAGCGGGTCTCTTTCATGGCCTGTGGAAAACTGAATTTTCTTATGATGTTCTTTCAACTATACCTTTCTCCTCGTCAGTCTTCCGTAATGGCCGGTTTTGTGGAGAGTGTGACATATTGTCCCACTTGAGCTACACATCATTGAAGCTCCTCAAGTGTTACCACGAGGCTCTTTGTTGCTTCTCTGAATTTCTATTCTTATCCAAGCCTATCAGTTTATTTGAACGGGCTTGTGTCATACTATTTCCGTATTTGGATGATGGATTTAATGATTGCCTGATCTTCAGATTTAGTTAAGTTTGTTGTGTTTTACAGCATATCAACCTCAATGGGTCATTTAATGACGACAAAGTTTTTATTGATGGTAATAATTTGTTTTGTCAAACATCTATTGCTTGCAATACTTTTTTTCATCAAAAATGTATTGCTGATAATATTTTTTCACAAACGTATAGTTGGTAATATTTCTTTTCAAAAATGTATTACTGATAATAGTTTTTTCTCTTCAAAAATTTATTCCTGATAAGTTTTTTTTTTTTTTTTACAAAGAAATTCCCAGTTTCGGGCTTAACTATTTGCCCATAGCCGGGACCCTAATAGTTGCTACCAGCTTGGGTCAGTATGGACCTGGGAAGACCAGCAATTAAGAGGTGGTTCCACGCTCCTCAAAACCTCCTGATCAGAGGCCTTGCTGTTGGACATAATTACAAGGACCCGGATGTCGTTTATCGTCATACCCGGCTGATTTTCATGGTTTTTATTTGTTCGGTGATATTCTATAAAAAAATGACTGAGATTTTAACAGATGGATTCAATTAAAGAGTGCAAAATGAAGGGCTGTAAGTCTTTTTTCCCCCATTGCTTCCTTTAGTGAAAAGAAAGCAGACTCGATTGAATACTGATGTGCCTTCTGAAAGCAATTCGTTACACTGGATTTTACTAATGGGTTTCACAGTAAATAAATAAACACTCAGAACTTTGACCCATTTTGAGTTGGTCTATTATATAAAACCCCAATGAAATATATTAAATCTGTGTTTAGAAACGGGACAAAATGCGATTCAGTTCAAGGAGGTTGAATACTTATCCAAGGAAATGTATATATATGTTTTCACACACACACACACACACACACACACACACACACACACACATACATACATACATACATACATATATATATATATATATATATATATATATATATATATATATATATATATATATATATATATATATTCATACAGATATATACGTATTATTATAACTAATTTTAACTCAAATTAATAAATTTAATATGCCAAATTCTATGAATCAGCGTCCTACAATTAATATATGACTGAAGTATTACAGTTTATCGACAGTTCTTACTAAATTATTACAGTGACAAAGTAAACCTTAAACTAAATAAATAAAAACTGAGATGAATACAATTTTTATAAGGATACCGTTATATTACAAAATCATCTGTTCTTAACATGAATTACGTTTTGTCTGTTTTTTTGTGAAATTTAAGATTTTCATGAGGATGTCGTTCCTTATTGAAACATCAAAGTATATGTTTTACAAATTGTCTCATGTATTTACTGTTCCTCGTGTAGTGTTATCATCAATATTTTGCTTTGAGTGAGTGTAAGAATGAACATAGTCCTGTTTGATTAACTGGGGGAATATTATCACAGTGGTAATGAAGGAAAATTGAATTTAAAAAGACGGAATTAATGTAATCATTTTAGACAGTCTTTGAAATTTTAAGAATGATTATAATAAGAGAAATTTAAATTTCAAGTTTACTCACAATGTTTTACCAACATCATTGCATTATAGCAGTCATAATTTCAATAAGATACAAGACAAAGGCTTTGTCCAAGTCTGTCAGTAAAGGGAAGTGAGAGTTTGAATTTGGAATTACACTTTTCCTGATTGACCTCCATATGATTGTTCTCCAAAGAAAAAGTGACCCAGTTTGCTCTGCTATTTCTCGAAGAATTCAAATCTATTCTTGTATTTATCACATAAATGGGTGAATAAGTAACGGATTTATTGCTTCAGGGGGACGGAGTCGCAGCTGAGGAGGGTTATACTGAGTGGTGCCCGGACCTGGAGAGCTGCTGCCCGGCGCCGTGCCAATGAGAAGGATCGTTGCTCGCACCGAGGCCGGCGCAAAACCGACCTTCTGTCACAACTTGACCTGGTGGTCGGGTTGAGTAAATAAAATCAAGTCCAAAATTTCACTTATTATTTTATTTTTAAAAGAAAGAAAATAAATACGGATATTTTAATATTTTTATAGTTCTTCGGTAGAGTTGAAGTCTGCTTCTGCTTAAAAAGATTTGCAACAGCTTCTTGAGGATTCCATGGCTTGTTATTACCTATAAATAGCATAGTCTGGCAAAAAGACAAGAAGTATGAAACCTCTGAAACAATATGATTGGTCTGTTGACCAATTTTGTGACTATCTATGCCTACTTATAAAAATGAAAGACAAATTTCAATTCACGTTTGATCTCATATATCAGAGTTCGCTTATAAAAAATCAATATCAAAGATTCTTGCCTTGCAATGGTTTATAAGCATCTGTGCCTACCTATAACAATCTTATTAATCTAAAAAAAGTCTATGTACAAAAATAATTCAGTAGAATAATTAAAATTCACTGACCTGTCTTGAAAGATAATTGGCAGTTTAGTTCAACGAGAGTTTGCGTCAAAGAAACAGACGTAAATCGGCGACATGATTTTTTTTTTCTTTGTTCCTTACGCCTTCTTTCTTTATCTTTCGTTCAATATGTCTTTTCTATTTTCATTTTTTTTTTTTTTTCATATATTCTCTTTCTTTCTCTTCATTGTCTTTTTTATTTCATTTTCATTAATCGTTTTGCTGCTTGACTTTAACTTTTCGGCCAGGCGTGAATCGTCTTTTCTTCATTAAACATTCGAATATTTTTTGTAAGTCTTGAATGTCTTCTCCAGTTTTTTATTAACTTATTTATCGTTTGTTCTTATTAATACTCTACATTTAATATATATGACGATATCTATTAACGTCTTTTCTATTTGTATAGTAGCTTGTTTTATTATTGTCATTATCTTTCCCGATTACATATGTCTACCTTCTTTTGCGAATGTTATTATTTTTTCCTCTTTTATTTGTTCATCTTGATATTTCCCCTATGTTATCGTTTATGTTTTTACAACTTCCCCTTTCTCTCTTCCAGTTTTTTCAATTTCTTCTCCTCTCTAATTCATTTTCCTGTATAATCTTGTTTCTTTCTTCATTCTACTCCCTTTACGTTTATTACTCTTTCTTTCTCTTCCTTCCATTTCTAGCTTTCCTTGATTTCATTCTATTTTCCATTCACTCATTGTCTATATATATTTGATTACTTTTCTCTTTTTTTTTTTTTTTTTTTTTGGCTAGCACTAATTAACTTTTCTTTCGGATTCTTTCTTTGTTCATTCTGCGTCTCATTCTTTATATCTTCGTATATTTATCATCTTCTCTGTTTACTTACATACAAATATATAAATATATGAATATAATGAATATAATGAGACAAATAGGAAAACGTATAGACGCGTTTCGTCGAGGACGACAGATTCTTCAGGTTAGAACGAAAGAAAGGCGAAATTGTTTGCGATCTGTGAGAAGAAAAGGTGACCAAAATTCAAATTACCTTATCCAGGGAGTGTATGTCTGCCTGTAATATATATATATATATATATATATATATATATATATATATATATATATATATATTATACAGTGTTACATTAGAACATACATACACCCACTACAAAACAGTACATCTTGTTTCATCGTAAAAAATATCGTTTCATCAGATGGGAGATCACAATGCTAGCAATGTTGCCTTGACTAATGCATTGAACTACATTGAATCTTACTCGTAGTTCTCATACATTTGGGTATATATATATATATATATATATATATATATATATATATATATATATATATATATATATATATACGTATGTATATATGTGTGTGTATGTGTATGTGTGTGTATGTGCGTGTACGCGAAAGTGTGTGGGTATGTCTGTTGGAAACTGTTGGAGATTTGAATAATAATTTAAATGAGTCTAGGAGAATGAGCAACGGAACGCAGAGGAAACATGAAAACCGTTTCGTCCTTGAGGGAGACTCCTCGGTATTGTGCATTCACAACCGAGAATCGAATCTAGATCGAACCTGGGTTGGTACAATACCAGTCTATGTAACTAAAAAAAAAAACAGACTAAAATGTAGCGCAGCTACTCACTATATTCCGGTGGTGATATATATAAAACGTGTCTATATATATGTATGTATGTATGTATGTGTGTGCGAAATTTATATATATATATATATATATATATATATATATATTTTCGACATGCTTTCATGTTCCTGGCTCTTTCTTTTTTTAAAACCTTTTCTTTTTTCCTTCGAGATTGATTTGATTATTGGCAAATCAAAAATTCGAAGGTTTTTCGAGACGAGCATAGTTACCTATATATATATATATATATATATATATATATATATATATATATATATATATATATATATATATATAGTTTTAAGGTATACAATATTTATGCGATAAAGTGTTCAATTTCATAGATAGAGCGTTTGTAATGTTCACTTATATATATATATATATATATATATATATATATATATATATATATGTGTGTGTGTGTCTGTGTGTGTGCGTGTTTGTGAAACCGAGGAAAATATAAAGGATGATAAATATAGGAGGATATAAAGAAAGACACTCAACTTATATATCTGCCTATTTATTTATCTATCTAGAATCCATATTATCTATCTATTATCTCTGCATAATCATTGTAACCAATTAAACTATCAGTATGTGCTCGAATTTGTAGAGACTACCTCCGTAACTATTAGTATTAGAAACATATTAGTAGATAACACCAAAATACTATACAACACCTAATGAAAGGCAAAGCACAAAGCTCTAGAAGATATTATCCAAAATAAACAACCCAAATATCATTCCGCATTTATGTGGACGAATATTATATTTGTATTAAACAATATGACACAAAATAAAATAAATAAATTGCATTTTGTGTGTGGCCTCGTTCCTAATAACCGTTACGCATGATTTCAGGCCATTTCAAATTATTTCAAACGTTCAGCTTTGCAAAGAATATCAGTAGAAAATAAACATAGGAACAGCCACAAAAAAACACCTCATCGGTTCTAACTAAGTCTTAATTTGAATGTGCTTGAACACAGAAAAGCATACCTACAGACAAACATATACATATACACATCTCTATAAAAGGCAAGATGTGCGTAGGTGTAACGAATGCACGGCCGCAATTTTCGACGTATTTACACCAAACTTTACATGCACATGCTCCAAAATAGCGGGAAGGCCAAGACCGACTTTGCATTTCCCAATTCCCACCGATAGTGGAAATAATCGATTTTTTCATGCTTCAACGGTAGTTTTCATGTAGGTTGCGGCCATTCTCTACTAACTAAAGTGAGTTCCTATAGCTGGCTGCCACGAATAGGCAGGAAGAATCTGTTGGCCAGCGTAAGAGCCAACAGTTGACTGACACGAATGTTAAGTAACATGCTAGCATGCAAAAAAATCGATAGCTGCATTCGTCACAAGTGGGAAAAATTTATATCTGCGTGGCACTTTACTCCAATTGGCTCATTCGCTTGCTTAAACTCAACGTTGATTCTGAATCCGCAGAACTGGGTTGGGTGCGAGAAAGTATTTGTTGTTAACATTCTTTTTTCATTCGGTTTTACCAGTTATGAGTCGTTTTTTAAAGCTGGTCGTTTTGTGTTCATTTTGTTTAGTTCTTTTTTCGTAACAGATTTAATGCTTATAGAGCTTAGAAAAAATCGCAGTGTGAGATAGGCAAGAAGTAAAACATGTATCAACATCAGCACGGCAGAGGGCACTCCTTTAAAGAAAGGGAAAATATTTTAAGTGAAGTGATAGCGATTGGTGTATGAGTCGTATGATTTTTTAATCAAGCACGGGCAACGCTGTGCCATGCTGCTAGTATATATATATATATATATATATATATATATATATATATATATATATATATATATATATATACTCATACACGCACGCATACGTATATGCATATATGCATATACAGAAGCGACCATAAATATATCAACCCACACATGAACATAAAAAAGTAAAAAAAACATATATATATATATATATATATATATATATATATATATATATATATATATGTATATAGTGTGTGTGTATTTAGGCAGCATCTTTTCATTCATACACGTTTCCTTAAATAATATATGAATGAAAAAATGCACACAATTTAACTTACATGATCCAGCAGCCCACAATACTATCAATACTTGGAATTACAAATGTAGTCTTGTGAAAAGCCAAACTGAAATAGCAAAAGAAAAAATTAACATCCTTAACACCAACAAGCAAGACATTTACGATAAAGTACAGGATATATCTACCTCGGACCAACTGGAGGAAATTACACATAGACTCACGGAAATTTCCAACAAATCTGAAGCTCAACACCGATTTAAAATTATAAAAAAACTGGATACATTATACAAAGGTAATATCACTCTTCCTAACAAAACTGATAAATAGATTAACCTATCCAACTATGAACTAACTAAGCACCAAAAAGAATTACTTAACCTTGGACCTACTGCCATATATACCGTAAGTACAATCGACTTTAAAAAAAATAGAAATTGAGACCCTATACCAAAACATCGTGAAACTCCAGGATGAACAACCAATAGAAACTACACCAGAATTTAAAGACTTACTTAAGGCCGAGTCATTCAAGGATCGGCATGATAGAAGCAGAAACTTCTCAAAAATACTTTCTAAACAACTGAAAATTGCCGCACAACAACTACGCAACCACCCTGACATTACTGTAAAAAAAAGCTGATAAGACCAACATTTTTTCATCCTAAACAAATTGGATTACAACAAAAAACTTGACCACATACTCCATGATCACATAAAGTTTAAAAAACTTAACAAGAACCCGACCAACCAACTAAAATCAAAGCTTAATAAACTTATTAATGCAAATAATGCTGAACAGAACTCTTTAAAACTCTCTAAAATTGTTGGTGATTATAGACCTGGCTACATATACGGCACTATAAAAGCACATAAAACTAACTATCCTCTCCGTCCTATCATATCGCAAATTCCAACTCCTGTATATCATCTAACAAAATACATTAACCAACTTATTACTCCCCACCTTCCTAGTAAATATAGTGTTAAGTCAACATTAGAAGTAATCCAAATCCTAAAAAGTGAAAAACCCGACAATGAAATCATCGCTTCACTTGATGTTGAAAACTTATTTACCAATGCACCTGTTAATGAAACTATTGACATAATTATACGAAATGTATACAGTAACTCATCTTTACCCCCACTTAAAATTAATCCAAATATATTAAGAAAACTACTATTAGCTTGTACTACTGAAGTCCCTTTCTTCGATCATAATAACAATGTATATATACAACGTGATGGTGTCTCCATGGGTTCAGTACTGGGTCCGACATTTAGCAATTTCTACATGGTGAACCTCGAAAATAAGATATTTACAGATTTAAAAAAAAAAAACATCAATCTACCTAAGATACGTTGATGATATTCTTATGTTAGTTAAAATTACAGATGAAATAATTCAATTTCAAAAAACGTTTCCAAAATAATTATGTCCTTAAATTCACATATGAACTCAATACTAATAATAAAATCCCCTTCCTTGACATATTGATAAACACAAATAACAAATTTACTATTTCGCCATACAAAAAACCTACAAGCATAAATTCATGTACACTTAACTACAAGAGTGAATGCCCATATTACTACAAAATAGCAATTATAAAGAAGCTAATATATCGTGCAGAAACTAATTCATCCACAAAACAGATTTTTTACGGTGAACTAAAGAATATAAAACAGACACTTATTAATAATAGCTTTCCAAACTATATAGTTGATGAACAAATAAGATGGTTTCTTAGAAATCTCAATACTAAGCAAATTGTACATAATACTGCTTCTACTGATCTCAAACATATTAATCTCCTATATCGTAATCAAATGCATACTAATTATAAACAAGGTGAAAATATACTAAAAAAATTAGTAAATTCTAATATATCAACTACAGATCCTAGCAAAAAAATTAAATTAATCATATACTACACTAAATCTAGTATATCCAACTTAATTCTTCACAATGATTCTTCTTCCCCGGTTAGCGATTTGCAAAAAAACAACATACTTTATAAATTCAAGTGCCCTTTGGGAGAGTGTATCTCCGACGAATTAAATAATATTTATGTTGGTCACACCACAAACTCGCTTTCACGACGCTTGACACTATATTTGAATGAAAACTCTAACATTTTTAGGCATTTAAAACAACATACCTGCTCGCACACACAATTCCGTAAAATACTTGTCGAAAACGCAATTATACTTCAACAGGAAAACAATGGACAAAAACTAAAAATTCTTGAAGCATTATACATCAAACAGTTGAAACCCAGCCTAAACAAAATCAATTATGTTGCTTAGAAATCATCTATTTATACAATGACAGACTATCATCACTGTCGTGTCCATATATTGCTTAATATGTTGTAATTGACATCTTTGATAAAGGCTTATGTAAGCCGAAAGCTTAGATTGTATTAAAAAAATATGGATCAATATTGTGAATTTCTTTCTTCGTTCAACGAAAATGTTATTAAACTTATCAGACGTTATGAAAAAAATTGACATTAAATAAATATACAACACTTGTCTATATTATTTAATGAAACGTGTATATATATAAATATATATATATATATATATATATATATATATATATATATATATATATATATATATATATATACTGAAACACGCAAACATACATATATACGCACATACACACGCGTATTTATAAAAACACATACAAACTTAAAAACACACACACACATATATATATATGTACACGAATACACACACATATATATACACACATACGTACACATATACAGATATAAACCTCCACATATTATATCAATATTATCTTATTGACGATAAAGGACAGTAAAGTCCATACAATATTAAAATGAAACAAGACACGACTGTTGATTACTAAGTCTATAAGCAATTGTAAAACAATTATCAAACAAAAGTAAATTTTAGTTAGTATTGATGATACATTCCAAAACACTAGGATATACATACATATACATATATGAAGACATACGCACATACACTCATATATATATATACATATGCATTCAACCATACATATATATACATATATATCCCACATACATACACATAGGCATATACATACACAGAGAAGTACGCGCAAATTGAAATATATACATACACACACACACACACATACACACACATACACACACAGATATATATATATATATATATATATATATATATATATATATATATATATATATGAAGAAATATAGTCTTAGGATGTGCTATATTTATGGGATAAGGTGCTCAATATCACAGATAGATCGTGTGAATATAAAAGTGAACATAGAAGTCAGCACTTAGAGGCGACAGTCTGTTTCATGCTAGATGCAATCGTCGGGCCACCGATGGCATCTAGCATAAAACAGACTGTTGCCTCTGAGTTTTGACTTCTATTTTCATATATATATATATATATATATATATATATATATATATATATATATATATATATATATATATTTCCTCGTCTCTTTTTCTCCTCCTTTTTACATTGTTTCTTTTTATAAAAATACTTACGTACACACAGACACTCTCACACACACATGACACACCAGCAGAACCATCTCGTAATAAAAGTAATAACCTACTAAACTTACATATCTTTATGGTTGTAAGTATTCCAACCCCGATAGAAAGTTAAATTTACAGCTGTGTTTACAGTTAACAGTTAGTTCATTTCTTTGTTTTAAGAGATGGGTCTTTTTTTTTAAATCTAATTATTTCCAATTTTTCGGTAAGGCATACATACCAAGGGGCATATGGGGAGTTACATGTTCGGGCTCTCTTGATTAATTTCCATTTAACAGTGTTTTATTCTTTTCTTCTATACTCCAAAAATACCTGGTTAATGATGTCTCGTACATATAACTTCTGCTATTAAAAGACTTTTATTTGTCCCTTCCAACGTTCCTTGAATGAATTCATAGTGCTACCAATGTAATTTTTTTTGTTGATATTTGGGTTTTCTAGTGTAGAGATTTCACTAAGATAAACTACAGAACTAGTCAAATAATTGTTCTGTGATGGACAATTATTTGGATTCCTACAATTGCACAAGTTGTTGTTTGTGTCATTATAATTAGTTGTACTGCTAGCGATCTGGTGAGTAGTCAAGTTTTTTTTTAGCCCCTTTTCTTCTTAAAGACTGTGTTATTATGCTTCTTAATTATGTTCTCTAAGTTATCCGCGAAACTATAGTTTAATTTAAGGGTATTAAGATTGAATATTTTACTAAGTGGGTTAGTTTCTGGGTCGGGGAAATGTTTCTTGATGAGGTTTAAAAATTTACTTCCTAGTTTAGTTTTAACCATTATATTAAACGGGGGTGGGGTAAACCAAAATGATCTTTCAAAATCATATTTTCTTTTTATGGTTATTATTAACTGGGTTTTTATATTGAATAGTGGTACCCTGGTATCCACTATTTCTAAGGGAAGAATTGTAAAAATCACGATGTTTATTAAAAAAAATCTTTGTTAGAAGAGTTAGTACTAATCCTAAATCCAATGGAGGCAGGTATGTGCTTGATAACCGAATCGTGGCAGTTGGAATTCGTATGCACATATACTGGGTTTGAATTAACCTTCACATAAGGGTGGAAAGTGTTTCTAGTAAGATCTAGGGTCACGTCCAGAAAATTTACTTGTTTAATGTTAGTTGTAACTATAGTCCTAAGGCCTAAATCCTTAATTCCCTATGGATCATCTTCCTAATACGGTCTATCTTAATTTTAGTAGAGTTTTTAAAAACTAATATGCCATCGTCTCTATATAATTCTAAACTATCAGAATCTACACATTCAAATGCACTTAAATTGTATAAAAGAAATAATCCAACCAAGTCAGAGGCTTCAGGAGAATCCACAGAACCAATTGATATCTCCAAATTATCGCTGCAAACCTTTTTGCTCCACTGTTCTTCATTGTAGACCAGAACAGAATTTCAACATTTCATGATTATATCCACTTCATTCTCAGAAATATTGGAATATTCCCGAGCAAACTCCAAATCCAAAGTGAACAGATTCTTCGATATGGAAGGATAATAGTAAATAATATTCAACTGTATGAAAGTGCAGTTGTCTTTACTTTCGATGATAGTAAACCAATTGATAACATCAGGTGTGTTAATCCACTGTAAGGGTCCAAGGGTGTTTTTTTATGGAGTGGTTGGTTCTTTCCAAGATGTGTTTAAGGATTCTACCGATTTCCTGTCTTGTCGGGTGAATAAGCTTTGTTGATGGCTTAGTACTGAAATCGGGATTATGGCCTTTTAACAAAAGAATAGTATTTGTTCGTTGAGCACTCTTTTAAGAATAGTATTTGTCGATTATTGTAATTTATTCCGTATACACCAATCCTATACTTGGATATATATATATATATATATATATATATATATATATATATTGAGAGAGAGGTGGGATTGTTTTTCACGTTGGCTGTTTGCGCCAGATGACAAGATCGCATGACTCCACACATATGTAGACGTACAGTAATACCCAGGGTAAGAAACTAATATCCATGCAAAGCGCATATACATATATAACAAAGTGACCATTGAAGTCAACACATAGAGGCGACAGTCTGTTTCATGCTAGACGCAATCGTCAGGTGGCCCGATGATTGCGTCTAGCGTGAAACAGACTATCGCTTCTTAGTGCTGGCTTTAATGTTCAATTTTATATGTACACAAGCTCTGTCTCTAATATTGAGTGCTTCATGCCACAAATATGCCACACCTTACGATTATATTTCTTCATATATATATATATATATATATATATATATATATATATATATATATATAATCGAACAGTCATCTCATCTCACAAGCATCACACTTGCTCCATATGTGGCCTCCTTTGTAAATCACTAACGGGTTTTAAATGTCGCTTAAGATTAGCGCATAAACTTTCATAACTGAATCAATAAGCTGTCAGATCCTCATACGTCGAAACCGACGGGAGAATCCATTATATATATATATATATATATATATATATATATATATATATATATATATATATATATATATATATATATATATATAACCGACGGGAGAATCCATTATATATATATATATATATATATATATATATATATATATATATATATATATATATACACACACAAATGAGACAACAAATTTTGAGATATATATATACAAATGAGAGAATTCAAATGTATTAGTTGTACTTTGTGTATATTGAATTTAAAATCAAGCCACGGAAACTAAAGGGTTTTTATGTATATATTTTTACAGACGTGTGCATACATAGAAACTTAGCCAGTTTCGTTGGACTGATGTAAAGACTAAAAGAAACCGTAGAAATATAATGTAAAAATATGCGTATAATAGAATACGTGATAATATGTAGAAATATAGAAATGTGGAGAGATTATACAAAATGGGACAACATTAATTTGACAACGTGTCCGTGAGCCTGTGGGTGTGTTCATGTGTCTGTGTGTGTGAGAGAGAGAGAGACAGAGAGTCAGGTCTATGCTATATATTCTTCTTAATTATATTTATATTCTTTTTACATTCCTTATTTCATGTCTAATAATTATTTATTTCGGTATCTCAATTTTCATTTCGGTTTTTGAACCTTTCATATTTTTTCGCCTTGACCTTCAAATAATGAAGTTAATCATTACGATTTTTAACTGTTGCTTTGAAAATGTTAATGGAATTCACGATCAATTCTTTCAGTTATCATTTCAATTCATTATTTCTATACAAAATAAAATTGAACCAGTTGTCTTCAAATTTCACTTGTTGGTTAAATTATTCATTTTATTGAAAAAATAAAACGGAAATTAGAAACCTTCGAAAATCAAAGTAACGAATGAATTTAATATTAGTCGCGAAGGTCTAAAAAAGATACTTTGTTATCACGTTATTAATTTAACTTTTTAGTATTCAATAAAAGGCGGAAGAGGGAAATTAATAAATGTTAAAAGTAAATTCTCTTGGAGATTTTTGTACGATTTCGATGCTTCTTTATAATTGCCAAGTGCCTGATTTGTTAGCTAATGCAGGCAATATATATATATATATATATATATATATATATATATATATGGAGAAAGTGATGGGGTAAGAGATATAGACAGTGAGTGATCTAAAGATGTAGAAGACCATTTTGTAGGCATATTGTAGTTTACTCATACCATGTTTACACCAAAAAGAAGGGCTAAATATCTCTCTTATTAAGATGAGTAGTAATTTACATCGATATATTCAAGAAATTATCATATATATATATATATATATATATATATATATATATATATATATATATATATTTATGAATAAAAAATGACAATAGGAAAACTGGTAATCGCTGACGCGTTTCGTCCAATGTGGACTTTATCAAAGCAAAATACGAAAATGAAATTTATTGAACAAAGTAACTAAAAAAACAAAAACAGAATGTACCTAGCAACTGGAATGTAGAGAAACGCTATTTTCAATATGAAAAATATAAAAATATGAAAATAGCTTTTCTCTACATTCCAGTTGCTAGGTACATTCTGTTTTTGTTTTTATTAGTTACTTTCTTCAATTAATTTCATTTTCGTATTTTGCTTTGATAAAGTCCCCATTGGACGAAACGCGTCGGCAATTACCAGTTTTCCTATTGTCATTTTTATTCATAAATATTGTCTCTCTACTGATTAATTCGGAGAAATTTTCATATATATATATATATATATATATATATATATATATATATATATATATGTGTGTGTGTGTGTGTGTGCATGATTTTGGTAGAAAGATTTATGTCAAAGGGTAAGATATTTCGTATAACGCATTTCGTCCTTTAGGACTTGTTTTATGCTTACGTTGGCGCAATTACACATGCGCACGAAAGAGAAACGCTGGGGATTGTTATTTCAAGATGAATTGTTTTTATATTAGTATTTTAGGCATATAATCTATCCGCTTTCATGTAGTTTCTTTTGATTTTAGTTTCCATCGTTTTATTATATAATCCACTTTGTGACAAAAGTAGATCTACAAAGTCTTGCAAAACTTTACAAGAACTTTCTAAACAGTTTAGTCTAAGAGAATTGTTTTCTTTATCATTAGAGTAGCATTTTTTATATCTAATTTGTTAGAGTGACCAACAACTGCATATGTAGTCGAATTCAACATAAACATATACCTAATAAGCTTAAGTTCGAAAGGACAAAACGTGCCACTTGAAAAAGCTTTCATATATATATATATATATATATATATATATATATATATATATATATATATATATATATATAAAATATTTTCATACCATCAAAAGCTGCATATTATTAAGTTTCCTAAAAATAATGATCGATTAAATCAGCGTAATGAACTAACGGTATTTTGCAGGCATTGTAAAATTTTTCGTTAAAATATTGTTAATCGATTTTTTTATGTACATCTATTACATTTAGATATCCATTATTTTATTAATACATAATGCTAAATATAATAATTTAATAAATTATGTTTTATGGTCCATTCGACATAACAAGTATTGTATTTTGCGTTCAAAATTATATATATATATATATATATATATATATATATATATATATATATATATATATATATATATATATATATATATATGAATGATTTAATTATCCTAAAGTCCCCTTTAAGACAGTTCTCATGTATGTAGGAAAAATTTATTAATATAAAGATTTTTAAATTCTATGTAATTAACCTTTTATTAAGTATATCTCTTTGTATCTATCGATCACTTTTTTACAAATTAAAGTATAATTAACGCTAGATTCTTAATCTGACCCTTATTTTCCATTTATTTGTATGTATATATATATATATATATATATATATATGTTTGTGTGTGTATATATATATATACATATATATATATGTATATATATACACATATATAGTTAGATAGATAGAGCAAGAGAGAGAGACAGACAGACAGAGAGCAAAGAGAAAACAGAGATTTAGATACCCAGTGTTGTATTTGGATGAAGTTTAAAAAAGCCGAGTTCGAATTTCTCTTGAACTAGCTACATTCACTGATGCGTAATTACGCTTGATAACGGTATGACACCATTTTTCCTATCTGTTACTTATGACAGACTAAGTGGACAGATTTATCCCTATAGCCTTGGTTATCAACCAGCCGACATATTAAAAGGAAGAGTTTTTTTGTGCCATTCTATATGAAATGGTTCTCTGTATTTGATTCTTCCAAAAAATGTGGTTGGTTTTCAGATATGACGTTTAGGCATGTTACCAGCATTTTCCAAGAATCACAGAAAGGCACTCTAAGTTGTTCAATTCAAAAAGAACAGGTTAAAATCTTTTTGCGTCAGACCCACTCTCTTCCAAACTGAGCAGTGGTGAGATGAAGATCCTTCAGATCTTCAGTAATGATACCGACATTCATAATATGGCTTCCATCATCAAATACCATCAAGATATCTGTGAATAAGGTGTATCATCATTTCAACTTAGAGCTAAAGAGATCAATTAGAAACGATACAACTCAATTCATACGACTTTTATCACGTGAGAAAAGAGTTTCAGCAGCTGTGACAAAGAGTAATGAAAAAAGACTTGAAAATGAAATTGTACGTAAAACCTGTGAGGCAACTTGATACTCCAGGACAGGAAGTTTGAAGGTTACACATGTGGAGGATCATCTTAAAAATTGAAATAATATATATATATATATATATATATATATATATATATACATAAATATATACACTACGTGCCAAATTATTATCGAGATAAGTTTTTTTTCTAATATTTCAAAAACCGTCCAATCAGTTCACACAAAATTTTCACACAATGTTTGTACTGATCTGCGCAATGTAAACAAACTGGCGCCATATTTTTATCAGCACGGTGTTTGGCGTGTGCCAAATTATTAGAAAGCTTTAGTAAAATTCCCAGAATTGAGCAAACAAAAACGTTTATTAAGGTTGCACGTGAATGTTTATGATCAAAAGAAGCTAATAAATAAGATAATCAAGCAAATAATAACAGATACAAACAAAGTCACACTTTTAAACAAATTAATAGGGAATGTGCTTTCCCTGTTTTGAAATTACTTGAAAAAGTCGACGAACCATAGAATTTGTTAATTGTATGATGTCATATGCTGTAATGACACGATATATATCAAGAATTGCTTCCCACAACTCAGCATTGCTCCTGAATTGTCGTCCGTTGGCGTACAGTCTTCGCTTCATGATGCTCCAAAGGTTTTCGATTGGATTCAAATCCGAACAATTTGCTGGCAACTTCATTTTCTGAGGTCCATCGAAGCCTAACTGTTTCAAATATTCAGTAGTCTTGTGAGCAGCATGTGAGGGAGCATTATCTTGCATAAAAACAATGGCCCTTCTGAAGGCAACTCTTTGCCTTTTCATCCACGTTTCAAGATGCTCCTTCATAAACGCTATGGATGCATCAGCAGTCATTTCGACGCCATCTGCTACTCTCCATGGGCCCACTAATGATTTTCCAATAATACCCGCCCAGATCATTATGCCTCCACCGCCTTGTTGGCGTCTCAAACGCTGATGGTGATTCTGTCCGTTCATTACCCAGCCTTTGCACCATTTATCTGGCCCATCAAGTGTTACGTCTGTGAACAAAACTTTAGAGAAGTCAATCTTCATATTGTCCTCGGCCCATTTCAATCGATTTTGAATAAGATTTCTCATCAACGGAGGCTTCGATACAGGTTTGACTGTTGTTGCAATTTCCCTCAGATACCGATACCGAGTATTTTTAGACACAGTATGATCCCCAAGAAGACTAAAAAGCTCTTGACTGGTAAGTCCAGGGTTCTTCGTGGCCTCTCGTTTAAGTCGTGACTTGAGACGACGTGAAATGACCCTCGACTTGCCTTTATCTGCCCTTTTGCTTACTTGTGTAGGGTCGGCGGTGAACTTTTTCACTGTTTGATGACACCTCCCTTTCATTTTAGAAATTTCTAGCGTAGATTTACCTTTTGAGAGTTTTCTTTTCAGTATCACTTAAAATGATTTTACGGCCCATTTTTTTCACTAAATTCTTACACTTTTCTAATAATTTGGCACGTTCAAATCACCGTGCTGATAACAAATATGGCGCCAGTTTGTTTACATTACGTAGATCAATACAAAAATTTCAGTGATTGCGCAGAAGATTGTTTCCAACATTTTGTAAAAATATTTTGTGAATTGATTGGACGGATTTTGAAATATAAAAAAAGTTATCTCGGTAATAATTTGGCAGCAGTGTATATATATATTTGAACTTTTTTCAATACTTAGTAAGCTTCCGTTCGTTAGCTATGATTAATGAATGATAAACGTTTTCGTTTAAGATCGATTTATCACGATTCTTCTGATAAGCTTTGAGAGTAATTATACATGTTTATTATTCGAAGCAGATTCCAGTAGTGTTATAAAAACCTCGGAGGATTCCAGGAAGATATCTTTAATAATTTCCAAGATACAACGTTTCAAAGCTTAATCTAACAATTAGACAAATTTGCTGTTACACAAATTTCCTCTTACACAATTAGCCAAATGTTGCTTTTACACTCGGTATATATATATATATATATATATATATATGTGTGTGTGTGTGTATGTGTGTGTATATATATATAGTTAAAAATCTGTGGTTAAGTAATACAAGTAGATCCTAATAATATAAAATATAAACACTAATCCATAAAAGATATCTGAATATATTTATTATATAGTATATAAATGAATAACATAAAAATGAAACTCGATTGTTTTTAAGAAACTTTATTATCACTGACAAGCCCCAGGGAGTTTATATCAGGGTTGGGGCGAAATGGCCACCAAACGAGGGTACAATTGAGTTTCATTTTTACGTAATTCATATATACACGCCCTTACACACACACACACACACACACACACACACACACACACACACATATATATATATATATATATATGTATGTGTGTGTGTGTGTGTGTGTAAGTGCGTGTGTATATGAATTACGTAAAAATGAATATATATATATATATATATATATATTATTTTTAATTTCTATTTAGAAAACTTAGAACGATTTCCTTCAGGATGAGAACAATTAAGTACAAAACGTATATAAATTCTATTGAACACACGCATATATATATATATATATATATATATATATATATATATATATATATATATATATATATATATATATATATATATATATCATATATATTAGCGAAATGCAGTAATGCTTCTACACAACGACAGAAATAAGATAAGATACTTTTATATGTGGGAGAAGGTACGATTGTATGTAAATTATTTTCAGAAGACATTAAATCTCATGGAATTAAACAGAAACGGAAAGTTTTTAAAAGTTTTCTAATACGTTGACAACACGTCACTAACAGAAGCTTGATGAGATGAGTTTCCAGAAGTGATAAAATAAAAGAGCAGGGAATGTCACGAGGGAAAATAAATGTAAGTTATACAAAAGAAAATATCTGTTCATTTTCAATATTATGTAAACTATCATAAGAACACAAGTGAAGATTCTGCAAGAAATTTAGGAACATATCTATTCCAGAATTATCATTAAATTAATGAAAGATCAAGCCAAGTGACATCAAACAGCGTGTAACGTTTTACTGACAAGTATTTCATAAAAGATTAATCATAATGCCTTGCCGTCAGCTTTAAAACGTAAGGTGTGTAAAGAATGTATCTTTGACGTAAAGCTGCGAAACATGGGAATTAAAAATTATCGCGAGAAAAAAAAATCAGAAATATACAAAGATCAATAGAAAGACCGATTTTAGGAAAACTGCTGACAGAAAAATAGCAACATGGAACAGAACCGAAAGCAAGATAAACGCTCAAATAGGAGTGATTATATGATGAACGATTTCACTTCAAAATTTCCTGTAGGTTACCATTATCGGCATACACCTGATGAGACCCAGGGGTACAACAGCAGAAACATTGCGATAACAACAGTAATAATCCGAATGTAAATAGTGTAAATATTGATAAACACTGATCCAAGAAATTCTGATAGAAATGATCTAGCATATAAAATAATAAGTCTATATTTAACGAAGAAGATAGTGACTATTTATCTTTTTGTATTCAATCTCAGTCAATTAAATTTTCGCACATGTACAATACAAGGGATTTGAAATAATAAGCGGCCGTTTACAGGGATTAATGAAGTCGGGTAATTCTATTTCATAATGAATAACAACCTCTCACTGATGCACGTAAAAAACGCATCTATTGAATGTTACTGAAAAAGTTTAAGTTTCATGTATCGTAGAAATGGCCAGTGTTGGTTTCAAACTCTGGGAATGACTGCAAACCCTCTCCGTTTAAAAACAGAAGTATGCTGAGCTATTTCCCTAGACAAAAATAAGCAGGTTTGCGGTTTTATTTGACTCAGTACCTATTTGTCTTCTCTTGAAGTCAGAACCCCACGTTCCCTTGTCCGAACTTGCTTTTGTCTGTCAACGCTAATTTTTAGTTTGTGAACTTTTTGCCTTATTACTGTTAATTTGTCTTGCATATATTGTTTGCTTGCTTTATATTTATTTTTGTCCTGTTCCTTTCTTGTCTTTTTCTTGTTATTGCTTATTTCAATCTTTGTCAATTCTGTTTGTTAGAGAGTTCTGTTATTTATTTTACATTTGATCATGGCTACTTATTCCACAGCCAGTCACAAATATCGTTGATTTATCTAATGCAAGTTAAGCCCTTTCGTCTTTATAAAGAAAACATTACTACACTCGTTAAAAGCCTCCTTCTCCTTCTCCTCCTTATTCTTCTTTACTTATTTCTTTTATTCTTATTTTCTTTTTCTTCTTCCTCTTCTTCTTCGTATTCTACATGTTCTTCTATGGGCCGTGTCCCTTCATCCCGAAGTTACTATTGGCTCTCCGAAACCTCATGCCCCTCTTTCTCCCTAGGAAAGTTTCTCCCTCTGCCAAGTCTCCCTTCGTTTAGCCCTCTATCCACACAAATTTATCCTGTAAATGCTTTCCCTATCTCTATTGCTAATTATATGTCCGGCGAGACTTGTATATTTCGTAACCAGTGACTATTTGCATCCGCTCGTAATTAGTATAAGCTTGTCCTCAACGAGACAAATTCGCTGGTTCTAGAGATTAGTGAAGGCTCTGTGCAAGAGTGTTGCAAAAGAGTAAATCCTCAGTTCCCCTTTTCTCCAATCAGTTTGAATTATTGTCGCCTGCTGCTGACAGGACAGAATGATTCGCTCAGTAATGCTTTCCAACTCAACTCTGAACACATCTGACGTATCATTGTCTGATTTCCCCGACCCTAGAACCAAATTTTTACTCTGTGATACATATATATATATATATATATATATATATATATATATATATATATATATATATATATATATATATATACGTTTTCTGCTGTTATTTGATCTAAAAAAGATTTGCAATTTTTGTAAGGATTTATACTTTTGAACTGATTCCTGATCTCTCCCAAAAATGCCTTGGTGCTTACTTTCAACATTAGTTGAAATCTGTAGTTCCTCTCTTTAAGCAATTTTTCTGATGCTTCGAATTATCTTACTATTAGTTTTTACTTATTTTTGGCAAGTTTTAGATGATCGAGTCAACTCTGAATTGGTTAAGCATCTCAAATGACAGGGTCTTCTTTCAGATAAACAATATGGCTTACTTTTCTCTAGGAAAACCATCGATGTGTTAAAGGTTATTACTGAATTTGTCTATCAGGCTTTATATAAGAATGGCAAGATTCAACGTTTTGGTTTTTAGGTATTTCGAAGATGTTAGACAGTGTTGGACATGCTGGTCTTCCCGGAATGTCTGTGTCCGGTTATTTGAATTAATGCTACCATTATGACACTTGTCTTGAACAACTATGATTCTATATCAATTCACGTTATTACGAGAGTCCACCAGGACTCTATACTGGAGCTTAAGAATATCCTAAGATATGAAGTTTTGACTTCTGTCATTTTCCTACCGTTGTGAGGTTGCTCTTCACTTTTCTATAAGTACTTTCATGACGATTGTCCTGATGAACTCTAAATTCTTTTTATCTCGGTGCATGATTTTAAACGTTCTACTGGATTGGCAAAAAAAGTCTCATTGATCGATGTAATCGTAAGTTCTATTCAATTAGTTTATTTTCTTACCTTTTGCACTTGTAAAAATCTCTTCAATTCCTTTCTTCCTTGCGATTTAAAAACTTCAAAAATTTAAATGCAATGTCAATCGTCATTGTTTGTCTTCTTTAATCCTATTATTCTAATGTCTTTTCGTTTCAGTAATGTCTTCTCATGTTTTTTATTCCATTCTAAGTACTCCCTTGCATTTTAGTGGCATTATCTCTTTGCCTGATTTAAAATTATTTTAAAAGCCCTCCTTCGTCATTACATATCCAAGAAATTTCACCTGTCTTTTTTCTGATTCTGAGTATAATTGTTAACATATTTAAAGTTTTCTTCGTTTCTTAATCTCTTCATTCAAGGAATACACATTATGTTCCTGTGGGACCACATTTCAGTTGTCTCTAGTTTTCTTTTGCTTTCATCTATTATCAGATTGCGCAGTATTCCCTATCATCAAGAATTGATATCACATATGATTTCCATCCTCTTCTGTTTCTTGATACTTTCTTTAGGTTTTATACTCCCCCCCCAGAAAAACAATATTTTTTTATATCTAATATAATTTTAGAGATGTTATATATTCAGAACGATATTTTAAATCGATCATTGGTAATGCTGTCATGAAGAAACGTAGACATGGAGAAGCATTTACAGAAGAAATATCGGTAAATGACATTCTCATATTAACTATTGTTACTTTCTTTATTGTACTGTTAATTATACGAACATACATTGTAGTGGTTATGTGCGCTACTGTTTCAAATCCTAAGCTGGAAGATTATACTGGACAGAATAGGTATTGTAGCAGGAATAAAAATATGCTTGTTAGATTAAATCTTATACTCTGATAATGAATTTAAACTCAGAATATTTGAAAGATCTTTCTTTGTTTTCTTCGAGAATACGTGATACCTGAATCCATTTATATGAATTAAGACGGGGACGAGAAATGGATTAGGATAATATACTACAATGTATAATTGGATCAAATCGGATAGAAGATGAATTTAAAAATACCCATGAATAGAAGGACTTAAGAAAACGTTTTAGTCTTTTCATGGAAACTGTTTAATTATTAAAGAGTGGAAAATAAATACTATAAAATTCCTGTTTCGAGTTATAAATTTCATATTCATTTTGTAATGAAAGAAAAATGAAACTTTCCATGTATAATGAGAGAAAATATACAATTTTATACAAAAAAGGAAAAAATATTTCGGAAAAAAATTACCAAGCCTGACATAACATTATATGTCTATATTTCTAATGTAAATAGTGTACGTTAAAAAACAATATAAAGTTTACGTACCGTCAAGATATTTTACCATTTTAAAAATATTTCAATTTCGAATTTGTTTCCACATTAAATGTATGTATGTATATATGTATATATGTATGTAATTCATGTATATATGTATAAATAAATAAAAAGAAAGAACAGTAAGATATATAATCCGGTGTTCTCATAGATATTTTTGTTTTTACAAAATAGTGCTTAGAACAAAATAGTGCTTAGAAATGTGTTGTGAAAAAACATATTCTAAATCAATTATATATATATATATATATATATATATATATATATATATATATATATATATATATATATATATATATATAAGAGGTTATGTTAGTATTCACAAATTTAAACAAGGTGGTTGCCATGAGGATTTGCCGGAGATTCCGAAAGTTGTACACAGGTCTTGGTTGAAGCCAATGCCGATTTCATTGAATAAATTTACTCTTTATTGATGATATTCTTTTTCCTTATTCAGAGTATTTATATGTACATACATACATACACACACACACACACATATATATATATATATATATATATATATATATATATATATATATATATATATATATATATATATTAGTGCGTGTATGATTATGAATGTATACACACATACAAAAAATACATACATATGATGATATGATCGACTCTCCCGTCGAGATTCGACGTATGAGTGTCAAGCAGATCAGTTTCCAGGAAACCGACAGCCCGACACCGGCACATGAGATTTGATTATAGTGGTGAAGGCCTCGTGCAGGATCATCCACACTTTTTGGAGGGACGAATACAGAGACCTGGTGCACCGAATGCCACAAGGTTCCCAAACGACCCTCCGATATATATATATATATATATATATATATATATATGTATATATATATATATATATATATATATATATATATATATATATATATATATATATATATATATATATATATATATATATGCCACCAAATTAAAAGGCATGATTACAAAGAGTTAACTGTATTATGCCTGTTCAATCGTTGCTCACACCAAATTATTCCCTCTCTCACAGAATGTAAAACTACAACCCGTTGGACCTATTTGCAGTAGAAACTACGTGTTTGATGTAGGGCTCTTGATAACAAACAAATGTGCCTGCGCAGGCATCTGAAACAGGGACCTAAGCAGAGGGCTCAACACACAAACATTTGAGATGCAATAAAAATTGCCTTTTGGTAAAATCTCATATATATATATATATATATATATATATATATATATATATATATATATATATATATGTATGTATGTATGTATATATGTATGTATGCATGAATGAATTCGCACGCCTGTAAGTCTGGATTGGTTGTATATCAAAGCTACGCAAAACAGAAATGTCTCTGTGATATTGACAATTCCTTGAATCTAGGAAGATATCTTTTTGTCTTTATCTTCCACGTCTGTTTACTCACAGAATCGGTCGTAGATAATGGCAAGTTTTATTTGAGAAGTTCAAAGAATTTCCCATTTTGAACGACGGCGACAACAGAAGAAACGCTCACGAAAACAAATAAAATGTAACTAAAAAAAATCACGGCTAACAATCTTTTTACTCTGACTCCTCCAATCTCTTCGCATTTGATTTCAAACATTTTTAGCCAGGATTTCTTGAAATACAAGCCATCAAACAAAAAGAAATCTACACGCACAGAACTTGTTTGTTGCAACTTTTGCCAGAGATCTTCAACTTTTATTTATTTTTTAATACTGGAATGTTTTAATCGACTTTGGAAAATATTTTCCTTTTCCGTTTTCATTTCTGAAGTGTCATTAAAGTCAAAATCAGGTATAAAGAAAAAATGCACAAAACAAAAGAAACACTATTTTTGAAGTAGACATATACTTTGGCAATGTCTTCATAAAATCTCTTGGTTTGATGCTGAACTTTGGGTGAATACACCTGCGAATTTTTCGTTAGAAAACATTTTGTAAAGTCTCTTCATTTACTGAGGAGTTTAACATTTAAAAAAAATGTATGCAGCACTCCCGCACACAGACAATCAAGCATACACAATCTGTGTGTATATATATATATATATATATATATATATATATATATATATATATATATATATACTGAAAAATAATGACGCTAGACTTTTGTTTCTATTCTCTTCACTATTCATTTTTATATCTATATTTACATAAGCTCTATCTCTGAGCATTTTATCCCATAAATATAGGACACTTTAAAACGATATTTCTTCATATATATATATATATATATATATATATATATATATATATATATATATATATATATATATAGACACTAAGATCAACACACCTGTATATTTACACATGCTCTATCTTTGTTAGTGATCACTTTTGTATATATATATATATATATATATATATATATATATATATATATATATATATATATATATATATATATATATGCTAGACGAGCGTTTTAAAAAAAAACAGGAATAATAATGAGCCGAGACTTTTGTTTCTATTCTCATTGACTTCAATATTCACTTTTATATTTATATTTACAGACGCTCTATCTCTGATACTGACCACTTTATCCCATAAATATAGGACACCTTAAAACTATATTTCTTTAAATATATATATATATATATATATATATATATATAAACTGTTGACACTGCGATCAACACACCTGTATATTTGTTATTGAGCACTTTTGTATATATATATATATATATATATATATATATATATATATATATATATATATGCTAGACGTGTATTTTTTTTTAAAATAAACAGGAAAAATAATAAGCCCACAAAATTGTTTCTCTTCTATTTTTATTTTTTTTTTTATTGAAACTGTCTTTTATGAGACTAGGTTAAGGAGGACACTACTCGCAAAATTTAAGTACAAAATTCATTATTATTATCAATTCGCATTAGTTGTTCAAATTTTACAAATGGTTGGTTATACCAAATATGTAAATAGAAATGTATACACGCACGCACTAAAACACATACATACACACAAAAAAAACGCACATATTTTATATATTTACCCGATTGCATCTAGCATGAAACAGCCTGTCGCCTCTGAGTATTGACTTCAATGTTTACTTTTACATTTGTATTTACATACGCACTTAATCTGACATTGAGCAATTTCTACCATAAATATAGCATATCTTAAAACTATATTTTTTCATATAGCTATTTTTGCAATCACTGTCGGAGATTTCCCTTAAATAATGATTAAATTTGGAAAAAGAATAAAAGCATGAAAAATTCGATATAGGAATAAATAACGTTAAAATTGTATGAATAGATTTTGAATATTAGAAATAAGATTTACTCATAATCAAAACAGCCGCCCTTTTGAGGATAAAAATATATGTGTATATAATTATAGGCAAATGAAAATGCCAAAACACTTTTTTGTCACTGTAAACCCAAATGACATGCGAAAAACTGATGTTATCATTTGTTGAACAATTCCCCCCACCTTACCTTAGCTAAAAACTGATTTTGAAAGTAACTTAATTTGATACAAAAGTTGACTATGAAATCTGAATACTCTACCACTCCTTATTAATATAATTGAATTTCCCGTAACCTTTACAACTAATAATATCAAGATTGTGCGTGCTTATAACTTGAGTAAATTTCTAAATAAATTATTCCAAAAATCGCTTGAGAATGAAACGGAACTAGAGATTTTAATTTAATTTTATAATTATATTTAAAGTTTTAGTTTCCGTTTTTGAAACATGACAATTCCTTTGTAGCGATAGGAGCATACTTGTAAATTAGTTAATTTATAATAAACATATATATATATATACTGCAACTATGCTGAGCGGGCTATTTTCTGGGAGAGATCGTGATATCTAGCATGATCAACAATCTGTGCAGCGCCATAACACTCAAACCCTTGGACTCAATGACTTGTGACAGCACATCTATCGATGGCTCCCATGTTTTCCTTCTACATTACACTCACATGGGATGGGTCAAACTGTGGTATGGTTGGGTCAAACCGTAGTAAGCAATTAATGTTTCTTTTAGAACTCGGTATTTTTTTCTTCATAAAATGTTATTTTACTTGAAATACTGTTATAACATTTAAAGGATTAAAAAAAAAGTTTGTCTAATTTAAAAAAAAAAATTAGAAAGGAATAGTTTAAAACTTATTTCATGTTTCAGATTTAAAAGTTAGCAGACACCGAAAAGTCTCAATGACTAATGTACATGCCTAAAAAAATGTGAAGTGTATTACCTGCTGTGAAAATAATTTCGGTATCCCAGTTCGATTCCTAGTGTGTTGTATATTTTCTTTAATAAGATTAACATGTTAATTCCAATGATTATTTTTGTTGGCAAATATACAGGGTATTCTATTCAACCATGTCCACACCCTAAAATTTATAGTAATCAAAATCGCAAACATATAGAGTGTGGCAAATGTCGATGACGTGGTTGTGTTA
Organism: Acanthosepion lycidas; assembly: GCA_963932145.1. Classification (NCBI taxonomy): domain Eukaryota; kingdom Metazoa; phylum Mollusca; class Cephalopoda; order Sepiida; family Sepiidae; genus Acanthosepion; species Acanthosepion lycidas. The sequence goes on along the minus strand of OZ010584.1, from coordinate 117,955,441 downwards.
CTGTAAGATTTTAAAAATAGTTATCCGTATAGAAATTGGTAACGATATGTCATGTTGCAAAATCATTTTATTGCCCTTCAGTTGAGAAAACCATCGAAGTATGTCTGCTTGTATCCTCAGATATCGTATAATATCAACACAAAATATCTGTGTTCATCAATGAAGGATAATGATAAGATGGTTATAGTAATTTCTTATAATCTGCCAACTAACAATGAGAAAACCCTGTCATTTTTGAGATGCTTAACCAATTCAGAGTTGACTAAATCCTTACAATGAGAAAAATGGATGAAATCTATTGCATTTATTGACAGCCTTGACAGAGCTTCCTTGCCAGAGACATTAAGTTAATATTAAAGTTCAGTTAGGACCGTGGTATCGTATTCATATCATAATTAGTACTTTGGGATTTCATATATTTACCGCATGGTGAGATTTGTAACCGTGAGTAATCTGTCGGCATAATCTCCGCTTAATTGAAAGTTTTTATCAACGTTTTACGTGCCCTGGTTTTTGCGTGAACTACAGTGTTTGTAGATACTAACTCTGAACAATTCCGAAGACCAAAAATCACAAGAAATCTGATATATATATATATATATATATATATATATATATATATATATATATTTTATCGACTCTCCCGTTGAATACGACGTATAAGGGTCAAGCAGATCGGTTCGTAGGAAACCGACAGCAGCACATATAATTTGATTATAGTGATGAATGTTTCGTGCAGGACTAGCCACACTTTTTTGAAGGGCCGAATACAGAGACCTGGTGCACTACGTGCCAGAAGGTCCCCAAATAACCCTCCGCAGATTTTGAATTCAGAGTTATTCTTCTCTTAGACCAGTTTCCATTTCAAGTCTATAGAACCCAGTCTGTCCTGCTATTTACCCATAGCTGGAGGGAGAAGAAAAGGATTCATAACTTTCCCAAGGAAATTAGCAAGTGAATGTAATGGATTCGGCTCTCCGATTCCTCAATCCAAGCCGCTACCTATTACTCCACCGTGCCTCCTGCACACACACACACACACACACACACACACACACATATATATATATATATATATATATGTGTGTGTGTGTGTTTGTGTGTGCAGGTAAATAGATTGATAGATATATATGCGCGAAAGCGTTTGGGACAGTTTACAGTAAAATAATGGAGTGAAAAGCTTGCGTGTGACGACTTCTATATTTCCGCTTAGCAAACAGAAAAAAAAATTAATAAAAGAGAAGTGCATGTTATGCAATATCAGTCCTCTTATATGGCCTTAAATGACATACAGTATACTGACAGATGAATAAGAGACTTGATGCAACAGGTATATGGCCCTATAAATGGATGTGGTTATCATGGACTGAACATGAGAAAAACGACTATGTTTTAGATAAAATGGAAATAAAAAAGATACTTATATTTAACATGATCGCATACATTTAGGAAAGAGGTCTTGAAAAATTTGATACACGAGATATTAAAGGCAAGAGAGGCAGAGAGAAAAACGCATAACTTCCCTAGCGAGCGTGAGTAAATGGATATTGGAGTAAGTTGTAGGAGAGATATCAAAAAGATATTATGTATTAAAAGCTACCAAGGAAAGGAAATTGAGGAGAGTCATGATCGGTAACGACATCAAAGGACAAATCATATATAAGTATAATATTATAATGTCGTAGAAAAAAAGGCTACCGAATGCAAAATTATTTCCTTGGTATTGTGTATCAGCAAATAGATAATGTATTAAAATTCTAGTTTCAAGTTTTCAAAGATCTTTTCGATTTTTTAATTATTATTATTTAATTTCCTTTCATTACTTGTGGTATATATATATATATATATATATATATATATATATATATATATATATATATATATATATATATATATACATTTCTTTCCGGGTTCCGCCCAGAAACCTAGGGTTAGAAATGGCATCATGACATTTTCCACTGATCAACTAAAAAAATAACATATTTTACATAGATGAAACCCTTCGTAAGGTGTGGGCTGTACTCGTGAGAAAAAATGTTTTGTATTTCTCTAAGGCATGGGCTTCCAGGAATCCCTTCAATTCATCTACTGGAATGTTTCCCAAACAATCCGAGGGCTCCAACTACAACAGGAATTGTTGAGGCTCTCATATGCCACACTTTGATGATTTTGATTTCAAAGTCCTTGTATTTTGACAGCTTTCTGATTATCTTCAAAGATACATTGTAGTCAGCAGTGACTGTCATATCAATAAAGAGGCACTTTTTTGTTTGTGGTCTCTAATAACAATGTCTCGGCGGTTAGCTTTGATTGTTCTGTCTGTGTATTGTGTTGTCCCATAAAATTGTAACAGGTCCTATCTCCGTAACCGGATCTGGGTGGTGTTCATACCCATTTCTTTCAGTTTCCTTCTCATAGAAGTTGCAGATCTTCAAGTGCAGATATTGGCCAACACTGTCATGCTGGGGTGTTATATTCAGTGAGTGTCAATACCGTGCAGCCTGATACAAGATGATCAATTGATTCTGGATATTTATCACAGAATCTTGTGACACTATTTAGCGGTCGCGTAAGAATTAAAAGCGAGAAATAATTAAGGCGAAAAGAAGCTTTCACGAAAGACATACTGAGCGATTTTATTTTCATTTGTGAAAAGAAAAAGTATTTTTGTCTTTCGCAGAAGATAGGAAATTCGTAAGATCTCGGATCTGTCGGAATTAATTTATGCTATGACGCGGCGAATAAAAGATAGCAATCTGCCCCTAGCAATAATGAAAATTTCAAATTGGTCAAGTGGCCTATAACACAGAATGCTGGAAGATAATCGTAATCCGGTCAATGATGCGACCGAGTCGTAGGGGCCCATTCGGGGGAAAGAGAAAAAAAAAATAGGAAGATAATTTTTTTTATCCCTTTCAGCGATAATTTTTAAACTGAGTACAGACTAGCCACACCCACGCTGCCGTGAGTCATTGGCTGAGTGGTGGCGTGAGAGATGGCGAAGGTAAACATATGAGAAGGAGGGGAGGCCTGTTGACGCCTCCGAGGGGATTGGTGTGAGATACCACTATGAGAAAGAAGGGGAACCTGTTGACGCCCTCTGAGGGGATTAGTGTGAGATACCAATATGAGAAAGGAAGAATTTGGGAGGACGATACCCTTAAGAACCCCTCTAAAGCAAAAAGTAATAGACTTCCAAAAATGGAAAGTGATAAATTTACCTGTCCGTAAACAAAGAAAATCCTTATTGTGGATTTAGAATTATCGAGGAACACAAACCACGACATGCCCACACCCGGTTTTGGTCGGCGTCCATATAAACGGAGAAGACAGCAGGCAGTTGGAGAGTTGGAGAGTTACAGTTGGAGAGAGAGACGCAGACAGAGTTGAGCTGTGAGCTCTGAGACCAGCCTCGCAGGAAGCTGACTGAAGATCCACGCATTCCGACTTCGACTTCTAACCAAGTACAATTTATTTTTGAAGAACGACTTAGACTCACACCACCAAAACAAGATCGTAAGATACAAAAAAAAAACAGTTATCGAAAAACAACTTAAGTTATTAAGACTCGCCTAACAAGCACAAAGTGTCACGAATCCATATTAGCGGTTTGGGAGAAAGACGCAGTCCTGTATTCAGCAACCAGATATAAAAATATTTGTTATTCTTTTTTAACACATTTGAACCTTTCGGGTTGTTACTTTATTTTCTTTTACATAAGCTTGTGCGATGTCACCTTTGCTCGAATTCGGCTTGAATTACGGCCCGGCGACTGATTGATTTCGTCTACCTAAGATCAAATCACAACGTGGGTTGGTTAGACTAGAGATCAAAGCAGTTACTTCGGTAACCAGAAGTTGGAGGCGAGCTGGGAACAACAAAACTGATACCGAATCTAACCAGATTCCCATCCGAATCAGCCAATGGTTAGAACGTCACATTTGGTGCCGTGACAACAGGATCAAATCACATTTGGCGCCGCGACCGATACCAAGTCACATTGGTCGTCACAGGATAGAACGGGGGCAGAGAGGCCCGTGGTGACATCACATCTGAATTTTGGTCTAACACAATATTTTAATATGTTTGCTTTATAATTCCTAGTTAACAAGCATTGATTCTGTGCAGCAAGGATAAAATCTTCAGTTTCAGCTTTCAACCCTGCACTACGTAGCCAGTGATGGGTAAGGGTTTTGTCTACATCAGCTTGTTTGATATGGGCAGAGTATTGGCCATGAAGCGGTTTATCTTGCCATTGTTTCTGTATCTTGTTGGTTGTATTTGCTTTCTTTTTTAAGGAATCTTCAGCTTCAGTCGGTGTATTATGGTTTACTTGTATTTCTGCACCCATTTGAAACTCCACTCTGAAGTTTTTAGCTTCTTTTATTACGGAATTAATGACGCTTACTACTTCCATGTTCGTTGACATATATCATCATCGAGTCATCTGTAGTTTCCACGTATCTTTGAAGTCCAGTTGTTGTAGTTTTGTAGGACAGTTCTAGTTGAACCAATCCTCTTCCTCCTTCGGATCTGGTCACATGCAGGCGATCAACATCAACACTGGGATGATGCATGCGGTAGCGAGTGAGAAGCTTTCTCGTTTTGGCATCCATTCGCTTATGACAGCTATGGTCAGATTAAGGATGTTAAAGCTGTATTGCACGGCAGTGACAGCCAAGTTAGCATGGCTGATATTCCGCTTCATTTTTTTTTTTTAATTCGGCTCGGTATTCAGTACCAAACGCACACGACATTAGTACTCCTTTCTTATCTTCTCCTTCATTTGGGTATCTTGTATATCGCTAATTCCTAGGTATTTATTGGCTTCATCTTGATCCAGTTCCATAATCTTTGTGACAAAGTCTAAATTTATTGAGGGTTCTTTTTTTCTGTAATTCTCTCTTTTTTAATGTTACTTTTGAACATTTATCTAATCCGAAGTCCATACCTATGTCGTAATTGAAATATTTTACAATAATGTGGAGGCCCTTCCACTCATTGTCAAAGATTTTTAGATAGTCCATATAGATTAGGTGACTGAATATTTTTCTCTACTTTGTAACCATAACTACTTTTGTTTAGTTCATGCGTAAGAGGGATTAAGGACAGATAAAGCAAAAGTGGTGACAGGGAGTCTCCTTGAATGATTCCACATCGGATATTCAGACGGCTGGATATGGCAGTGCCTCTGGTGTGATTTAGATATAGTGTGGTGTTCCCAAATCCCATACTGTACTTAAGGAACTTTGCTACCAGAGGGAAGAATTTGTACATTTCCAAAAATCTTAAGGATCCAAGAGTGTGTCAAACTATCAAAAGCAATGCGATAATCTGCCAGGATAATTTTGTTTATCAGTATTTGATCTTTGAAACCATATGATCCTCTCTTGTACCCCTTCTCTCCCAGTGGAAGAATGTTGTTTGCTTAGAAAAGAAGAGTAAGTACGGTTCGCATGAGAGATGTTATCATCTTATACGTGCTGGAGAGACATGTTATTGGCCTATAATTTTTCGGATCATATGTTTCGCTCGTTTTTGGCGTGAGATATATAATACATTCAGTGATCCATTCCGGGTTTTAACTGGGATTATTTACAAATGTTGATAGTGTTTTCGCAAGGGTTACATTTCCTGGGGATTTCCATTTTGGGGTTTTATTTAGAGCTTGTCTAATATTATATGTGGTCATATTTTCCCACCATTGTAGAGTTGTCTCCCGCATTCGTTCTTCTTCACGTTGGATCCATTCGGCATTTGGGTTATATTCTTTTGGGCTGCTCTAAATATTCTCCTAAAATGCCTGTACATTGTCAATAGAGGTGCCTTTTCAACATGTATAACGGCATTTCCAATTTCCCTGTAAAATTCCTTATGGTATTCTTGGAATATTTTATTTTGACGATAGAAGCTATAACGTTTTTGTATCGTCTTGTTCTTTCTGTGCCTTCAACTGAAGTATCTCTTTCAGCATTTCCTTGATTGATGGAATTTCAATTAGGGATTAAATTTTATATTTCCGCTTGATCGTTTCCTTTATTTCTTGCATCAGTTCTGTCTTCCAAGCTGGCTCTCTATTCCTCTTAATTTTTTTCATTGTCGTGACCTCATGCTTCTCAGTAGCTTCTAAACCTGTTGCGTCTATGTTGTTGTTAACTTCTTTGATATTTCTCAATGGTTTACTCGTTAACAGTGTTTCCAAAGCAGCGTTGTATATTTGCACACTGTGTTTATGGGACTTCGTCGTATGAATTTTTGGGAGCATATCTCTGTCTGAAAATTGTGCGAGAGTTACTCTATTGAGTATTTCGATGATGTGTTTTTTCGCTTTTTGTTTGGGTTGAGGTGAGGTATCATATCACATCCTACCATAGTTCTCCATATTTGGTATGTCTGATTCGTGTTGGATTTTCGAGAGCAATGAAGAATGATCACATGAATCGCGAGACCATTTCGTTCGTTTTTTGTTTTTTTTTTGTTTTTTTTTGTTTTGTTTTGTTTTGATTTTATTTTTCATTAGTTGTTTTGGCAGACACTTGGTCCAAGGTTGGGAATAGTCCGGGTTTGGTGACCTACTGTATCTTTCTTTTTGGAAGTGTTTGCTCTAATGACAGACTTTTCGGACCCAGATTGTTTTACTCTCTGAGATCCACGGCCCTTGTTGAGCCGTGTGACGACCGATCAGGTATAAAAATTATTCATAATCATTGAAATTCGTAGAATTTTGCGTTTTAACCTTGACCGCCAAGGAGTAATTATGTTCAAGTTAACAGCTCTAGGACGACACTTAAAGAAGGCCTGCAAGCACGTCCAACCCATGAGATACTATGGATGGGGATTATATTTATATATACAAGGTTAAAGAGTTCATAATTGAGTATTGTATTCAGTGGGGTAGCATATGCGTATAGATATCGCACTGACTATACTAAATTTTACCTTGGTATAAGTCAGAGTGGATTATCAGACTTTAATATTGAAGGTTATTCCCCAAAAAGAAGAAAAGGGTGTGAGGGAAGAAAAAAATCAAAATGAAAGGATTAAAGTTAAATAAATTTAAAAAGACTTTGAATGAAATCAAAGAAAAGGAAAAATCTAATTTAAAATTTACTATTCCTTACATGTTGAGGAGACGGCACAAGTGTCTTTCCAACGATGTTCAACTTTCGGACGCGCTAATTATCCTTATTATTATTATTATTATTATTATTATTATTATTATTATTATTATTATTATTATTATTATTAAATTACAAAATTACTGTTGTAACACTTCCAATATTTTGCCACACGCGATTTAAGAAAAGTTAGTTACATTGTTTAACAATATTTCGACACCATGTCTGCTTCTTCAAATTATGTTTACTAAATGCATACAAATATTGGAAAAATATAGGTTTTTGTAGAAATGTCACCTTTCTTGAGCAAAACAGTTTTAGTGATAATCAACGTGAGAAAATGAACGAAATGCAGCCAGCGTGAATGGAAGCAACTCTTGAATATTTCCATTAGTTGATTACATACTAAGAAGGATGAATCAAACAGTTCAGTATAAATCCTATAGATATCTCACATCATTCTGTTCTTTCCCCCGGGGCGCGACATTAGCAGTTCGCATATGTAAATATTCTTATGCCTTTTAAGTCGGTGGATTTTAATTTTTTTTTTTAGAATCTGCAACTGAAGATGTTGGTCGAAATTAGAGTCATTTGTTATAAAATGTTCCTCAAACTCCATTGATGTCAAATTTTGACATTATATTAGAAAATATTAGAAAAAAAATATCTTTGTGCATATGTTTTTATAAATATCTTTGTACAAACGTCTATTTTCTTGAGATAAACCTGTTATATTTATAACCAACAGGAAGGAAACGCAGCTAATATGAACCGAAAAAGCTAAAACGTGAAACACATAATGGAGAGCGTAGTCATTTTGAAACTTTCCGTTTCTTAATTGGTTAGTACCATCAATTAATGCTAAACAATTTGATACGTTTTATAACGTCTTTTCTTAAACACTTTCTATCACAGTTAACATTAGGAAATTCAGAATTACATCAAAATTTCTCTCGGGGGATTATTATTATTATTATTATTATTTACAATAATTCTATGCGGCTGATTGTCCTCATCTTTGCTGTTTACTGAAATGTGATTTTTTTTTATTTACTCTCTCTTAGATTCAGAATCTTTTCTCAATTTTCACTCACAATAGTTTCCACAGTTTTTTTCAAATACGTAATTTCTTGTAAATCCAATTGTTTTAATTCGTTGATTTTTTTATCACATTCTTGATTTGCTTTTTCTTCGACACTTGCAATGTTTTCAGTTACTTTCAAATTGTTTCGTGATCCAATTAAACCTTTTTTCAAATTCCAAACTTTCTATCGAACAACAATATCCTATCACTCAATAATATCTTGTTTTCATTATCTTATTGATTTCAATAATATCCCTATTTCCATTTCAGGTGATAGCATTTTTATCATCATTGGTAAACTTTGACATTCCATAAAATGGATTTAACATTTCATAAATATAATAAATAGCTATACTATCTTCTTCTTCTTCTTCTTCTTCTTCTTCTTCTTCTTCTTCTTCTTCTTCTTCTTCTTCTTCTTCTTCTTCTATGCTGCGTCCTTTCAGAACATAAGCAATCATCGCTATGTACAACTTACTTTCCTTTTCAGTTATTAGTAAAGTTTGCTTTTTATTTAATCACATTTGCCAACCATTTGCGCAATCTCGTTAGGTTATGCACGGTTTTCCTGTGTCTCTTTTCCCTTGAATATATACTGTGACTGTCAAATTTTCTAAACCCTTTTTCTTCATCATCAATCCAAGAATTTTAATTCCTTTTATATGAAAAGTGTCCTTTTTGTTTTCATTTTTATTAAACTTCGCATCTTCAGTAATACCATTCCCAACATCCTTCTGTATAACCACATTTATTTGCCTCAAGTATTTTTTTAATATTTATTTACACAACTCTCAAGCTGAACTATAGTATTCACACACCATTAAATATATCATTGAATAAGTAAATATTCAATTTCCCTTTACACAATAACAGTATATATTGTAATCTGAACTTCACTTGCTATTTATAACATTAATCTGAAAATTTTATCAAAATAGCTTTCTGAATAACAATTTTATTTTATGACATTGAAAACATATAAAGTATTGGAAAACATTGAATAATAACATTTGCATTACTCGGCAGATTTACGGTGTGTACACATTTCATATATTATAATTACAATTATTGCAGTCGTGTTTGCTATTGTGGAGATCAAGGTCAAATGCAGAAATTTATATATCTTTCTACCTGGCCTATAAAAAATCCATTGAAATAGAGAAAGCGATTTCTGAAAATTGAAAATTGAGTTGAGTAGTGTATGACAGTAAATGATTTCCTCACACAGGAAGAAAAGACCCGAAGTACCTCAGATGTGATTTCAATGAAGAATGTTTAGGATAGAATTAGAGAGAGATTAGATAGATAGAAAAGTGTTACGGAAGTTTTTAAATGCCGCGATCAGAAAGAGACGGTAAATGTACGTACCACATCATGAGGAAAAATGATTGGACAACAACATTCACAGACACAATGAAGGAAACTGAAGCAGACTAAATGAGTGGGTAAAGTAATTTAATAATAAATTTATGACAGAAAATGTCGCAGAGGAAAACATGCGTCGTAAAGGAGATATAATTGTGTAAAAAAAAAAATGGATTTGAAGAGTTATGATGGCGTATATTCTGAAAGGACATTTTTTTTTTACCGTCATGCTTATACAACTTTCAACAACTTATGGATCATTTAATGGCGAAATTTAATTTTCTTTGGAGGTTTGAAGTAAATAAAACTATGTCATTCTGTTGACATAATTACGAGATGCGTTGTTATACATATGCTTTATGTTGTAGATTTGTTGAAGTTATATTTTGGAATACAGTTCGATTTAAGAATGTTCTGAAATAGTTGGTTGATTTTGATTAGCGACATATCAATCTCTATGGGTTATTTAATGCCGAAATCTAAATATTTTGAACGAAATTTCATGCCTTCAACTACAGATAAATTGTAATGCTGTCAATTTTTTTTCTAGAAAAATCTATTATTGGTATTTTGATGCTAATAATGTATTTTTATACTTTCATAGTGTTTTGCTTTCGTTTTGGAGTTCATCTTTAGCCCATAGCAGGAACCCGAACAGTTACTACCAACCCAGGTCAGGGTGGACCTGGGAACAACATCAATTAAGAGGTGGTTTCACGGTCCTCAAAAACATTAATGTTCTGATCAGTGGACTTCCTGGCGGTGATAGGACACGACATTTAATATGAGATATAAAGAAAAAAAATATAGATTGAGTAAAGAAATATAAAATAGTATGAGTCAAATTAACAAATAATGATGATTTGTATGCAATGAAAATTGTCGTTAGTGAAATAGGTATTTGAGATCCCAATGCAATTCACCCGCTAGTAAGTAATATTCAAATACGCCAATACGGAGGTAGGTATGTTGGTAGGTAGTTAGATAGAGAGATATGAGCAGATTGATGGGTAATTATGTAAGTAATGGGAGAGAATATTCTGTAAAATGTGAAAGATCATAATGAAATATATATATATATATATATATATATATATATATATATATATATATATATAGATAGATAGATAGATAGATAGATACATAGATACATAGATACATAGATATGCCGAGAGAAAAAAATGGTCTATGAGCATTGACTCCGTAACACGCAAACACACTAAGAATAACGTTTATAATGAGAATATATATATATATATATATATATATATATATATATATATATATATATATATATATATATATATAATGGACTCTCCTGTCGGTTTCGACGTATGGCGATCTGCAAGCTTATTGATTCAGGTATGAAAGTTTATGCGCTAATCCTAAGTGGAATTTAAGACCCGCTAGTGATTTACAAAGGAGGCCACACACACACACACACACATATATATATATATATATATATATATATATATATATATATATATGTATGTATCTATGTATACATGCGTGTGTCTGTGGTTTTAGCTCCGTCTATTTTAATATATATTTTAATAAATACTATTAATCTCTATTTATTTTAACTATAAATTAAAATATGAATCCCCGTTTATTTTAAATATAATACCCGTATATTTTAAATGCAATATATACATATTTTTTAAATAAAATCACGTAATCTCCGTATATGGCTTGCGTGTTGAGTCTGAGGCCCTCATCAACAATTTCGGGACATCTTTTCTCATCAGAACGATCAGAGCGATTTTTTTCCGAGCAGTCGCACCTTTGTAATCACCATTAGACTCAACCAACTCCTCACATTGATACTCAAACACTCTGAAATGTTCGTATTGGAGCTTCCGCCGCGAATGCCAAGCAGTACAGCATGTCGTTTCGAAATTTCTGTCGGGGTCTATTGCGTCAATGTGCTCTTTTTTTCGCAGACGGTGCCCAATATATACCCATGACATCCTTTATATTTATATACACAGTGTGTGTGAGAGAGAGTAAAATAGATAGATAGATAGATAGATAGATCTGCAATCCTCATATTGGTACAATAAATGTAGACTAAAAATCTGCGATCTGAGTTTAACTTCCAGTGGTGTTCGTTACATTCACTTGTAACTACACTTCCAAATATCGAGACCTAATGTAACCACTCACTGCGAGCAATAACGCGCATGCGTGAATATAGAATCTCTTTTGTCGTTACTCAGTTATCAGCATGACGCAATTAAATTGATTTATGTATTCCATAACTGTCGTTACCTCGCGAATCTATTGCTTGAAAATTGAATATTAGACCCGTGTAAACTATTCGAATAATTAAGAAGACATTCAGGGATGATTGTATCTAGGAAGCCTAGAAAACACGTTTGTACCGTGACACGTAGAAACTTGACTGTCAATCCGCTGACAGCGACGATTCGCGTTCTTGAAGAATTTCAACAAGATGAACGTCCTAAAAAACTGAACGCTTTTAGATTGTATTCAAAGCAAATCCTCGCTTTATGGCGGAAAAATGTGTCCTTACTACGATACAAGTTGATTGAAAAGTAACTCTCTATTTTATGTTAGATGGACTCTTCCGTTTAACTATAATTTTTACAAGGCTAGAAAGTTCATCAGACATGAAATAGGGAGTTACATTTCAATCAACCTGTCCACATTATCCGGAAAGCATAATTTGATTGCTTCATCTTCCTACCGTTTTTGCGGTGGGAGGTGACAAAGCATGGCGTCAAGCCGTTTATTTTCCAGAATAGAATATCTGAAAAGTTAGGCTTTCGTAAAGACGTTATTAGACGGTGGACGAGATTAAGGAGGATATGATGAAACAGGTTATTTCAATCGCCTCTATGAAAGTTCTTATTTTTAGCAAGTGAATGAGGCAATAGAAAAATCACGCACACACGCACAAAGACACGCGTATGCGTGGATGTGAACGTTGTGAGGGTGTTGAAGAACATGATAATTATCATTCAAGATAAGTGAAATTTGTGTATACATAATTGTAAGACTTGTTAAAAAATTATTATTTATATTCTCTAGGCTGTGCTTGGATTATTTTATTTAACTATCTTAAATCTGTGGATTTCGATCCTTATAGAAATAATGTTATTTTATGTTTTAGCTTGTATAATTATCTTTTATTTCTATTTTTTGAGTTGGGGATATTTGATCAGGCGAGACGAATGTGAATAAAAGCAAATCTTTGACGCCTCGACCCGTTCTTCTAAAGATTAAGCTAAACTAGCCTATGCCTCTTGATGCTATCGCTACGTAGAGAAGCTGAAATCATTTTACTTATTTTTTTTTTATTTTTCAAACTTGAAGAGCTGTTTGGCTATTCATTTTTGTATGTTATTCTTTATTGCTTTCTGTTGATTTGTGCTTAAACGTCTCATCTGCCATGGTGATATTACCAGCAAGAAATTGGAGCACGATTTTATCGAAGAAAGAGAAAGACATTCAAATTTGAAAGCATCTATTCAACTAAGATGATTGGCGGAAAAGAAAATGTTGTGGAAAGTAAAATTGATTGAAAACGAGGCTGAAATCGATGGCGAGAAATGCACCGACTTGATGATGTAGGGTCGGTGGCGAGGGTCGTTTTGCTTTGTGGTGGTGACGGCGAACACTCTCGAAGAACAAAGAGCATTAATGCACGTAAAGTATTCTCACGTGATGAAGCAGAAGAAAAACTACAGAAGGACATCCGCATCACAACAGCAACAAAAAAAAAATCATCATATAAGTGCGTTTTTTTTATATCATTATTAAAGCTATAATATTTCAAATTACACTGCTTATATCAATTTTCGCACTTCGGTTATTCTGTAGCCCTTACCGGGGGATCAAGTGACAGCAAGTTTCATTAATACACGATAAATTCTTTCAGCATTCTTGACAATTTTAATAAGTATTTAATTTTCTTTATTATTTTCATTAGTGTTGACATTTAAAATTGATAGAATAAGGCCCACACCTACTGGAAATAAAATGATAACAAGCCTTCTTAATTTTTCATCTCAATCTTTAATCTTGTTAATTTCTTATTAATGTAACAATTGCCAATGCAAGACAGAATTATTATTATATTAGCTATGAAGACGGTCACTGCGTTTTCATACTTTTTATATTAGGTTGGTGCAAAAATAATGACGTAATAATGTCATTTTTTGACGTATTTTAACGTAAAAAAAACGACATTATTACGTCATTATTTTTGCACCAACCTAATAGAATTGTGTAGAAAACATTGAATCAGAGGTTGATCATGAAGTTCCAAGGTCTTTGGTCCCAGTGGCTTAGAATAGCGTTGCATTATCAGAACAGTTGCTGGCAGCTGACATGCACGTTAAAATCTGTCCAACATCAATTGAGCCGCTGTCGAGGAGTACAACTTTTACAAGACTCGAAACCCTGAATGACACACGGCTAAATTAATCACTGATTATGTAGGAAAAGACATCTAAGTGAATTATTTCACGGAATAGATTGAACTATTGTAATTCTTGATAAAACTTCTGATTCTTTCAATAATTTTGCAAACACTTTAGAGCCACTTTTGAAATAAAGCCAGCAATTTTCAAACCTGTAAACCATTCTCTCTTATAGTAAGATCCGTATTCTTATGTATTAGGTTGGTGCAAAAATAATTTCGTTTTCTAAGATATGTTACTATGTGATAAAACGAAATTATTTTTGCACCAACCTAATAGTTATATATATATATATATATATATATATATATATATATATATATATATATATATATATATATATATATATAAACAAAGTATTATTTTGACAAGTACACTTGTTACTTAATTTTTAGACTAGAATTAATACTCAAAATGCTTAAATAGTTATCTAAGTTTCTTATGCTGTACAAAAGTACAGAAAGAGAGGCAGCTGGAATAAATGAACCGAAGCCCCGATTGAGGAATCGGAGAGCCATGTTTGAATTCCATTTCCGTGCTAATTTCCTTAGGAAAAGTATGCATCCTCTTCTTCTTACCAGCTACGGGTATATAGCAGGAATGACTGGGTTCTATTAGACTAGGAGGAAAGTAACTGAGGAAATAAGCATAAAAGCATAAATCCCCCTTAATAATATCTGCATATTAGAGCTGTTAATATAGATTCCATTTTCCATGGTTGGCAGATTCTCTAGTTAAATGCAGTCACAAATCTACAGAATCATCAAAAGCTTGCACAATATCCTGTTAACAGCCATAGATCCATAGCCGCATGATCGTTCGCCTCATCCTCCCCATTAACTCAACTGTCTCTCAAGAAAAATCCGATAAGATGACACGGCACCAATATTTCGCAATCTAGTAGCAATTTTTTTCTGGCTGAGATGAGGCACTCAATAAAAGAAACTCTAATGTCAACAATTTGATCGATGACTACGAAATCATATATTCACCATAATGTGCATTTACTGGACTGTTTAGCAAACATTTTGTTGAAATGATATCTAATCTGATGACATGATCCTCTTCATTTGAATATTACAATCTCCATCGAAACCATTCTTACATAAAGGTTGGAAGTTCATAGGGTTTGCAAGATGATGATTTCTGTTTGGAATTTATATATAGCTGATATAAAATCAGTACAGTTATCCGAGGAAAGCGTAGAGAATTATGTGTTTTTGTTTGGTTGATTTGTTTTCTATGACTTATAAACCATTCCAGGTTATTTAAAGCCAGAAAATATTTTAGATTGTAAGAATTATTTAGGGATAATAATGATTTAGTGATACAAGTGGGAAACGGTGGATTCCTACCTTTCCCATGGCTATTTGCGTAAGTGAATTTAATGAACCTATCAGGAATTCGAACTCAGCTCTCCAATTACAAATTCCGATCAATTATTCGTTGCCCGAACCACACGCCCAAGTTTACAGCACCTGTTATTCCCAAGTGGTCAGCCATCTTGGTACTGTCTCTGCACTGTCATAGATTCACAAAGATTCCATATGTAAATCCATCGCTGTTTCCCCGGAATTATTCATCTTTGCCCTGTGAGTGTTAAATTGGTTCTACTACTTTTCCGTATGTCTCCCAGACATTACATCTTTTACCCTTGTAAACAATTTACCAGTCACTCCCTGCCATTTCGGGTTAGATTTTTCTTGGATTCTATGTTTTTTAAATTTTTTAAATTTTTTATTGTGTCTATTTTTTCCCATTGCTGCAATTGTTTTTTCTTTGTTTTCCGTTCGTTTAATACTTTGCTTTGATTCTGGAAGGCAACTTCCATATCCTAATGTACATTCAGGGCTTTGTTACAGAAATGTCGTCGTACTTTACAGGAGATATGCAGTAAAATCTGAAGGACTGATTAACTGGTCAATTGAATATATCAGTTATATTCAACACACACAGACATACATGCTCAATGTATACATACATACATAGACACACACACACACACACATATATATATATATATATATATATATATATATATATATATATATATATATATATGTATGTATGTATGTATGTATGCGTTTAAATGCCACGCTTTAACAGTCTGACGATACTGATTGAGAAAACAATTATCCTACATCAAGAAAATCAAATAAAAATACAGAAATTGAAGCTGACACTGGATAGAAGCAACTACGAATAATTTAATAATGTTCTAAAATGCCTATAAAAACAGCTTTCCCCCTTTTGATAAATACTCGACCATAGCATTTAGACGCCAAAGAAATATTCATTAATGGATAACTACATATGGTTTTTTCACCAATTACACAACTGATGATGGTCTGAGAAAGGAATAGAAAGTATTTAGGTAATAAAAATGATTCTCATTGTTACAGTACATATCTTGCCTTATTTACGGAAAATATTCGTGAATATAACTTTGTAACTTATTCAATCAGACATGCCTAAAAAAAAATTGGCTGCTTAAATTCACACATATACGTAGACACACAAACACAGGCACACACACACACACATACACACACACACACACACACACACATATATATATATATATATATATATATATATATATATATATATATATATTACTACCTGATGATATGCTATGATAAGCATCGTAACATGAATGCATGTATATAGCGATGTTATATATGTTTCAATATGTAATATCCTATAATGATTTAAAGATATGTTTTGTGGTACAACATTTTATTACCGCCATGAAAAGAGAACATTTATTTGTATTACCACTCATTATGATATTATATAAAACGTCAAACTGAAAATAACGGGTTTCGAACCACGCACAAATCGAGGTTTATAAATTATAATAGAACTATCACTAAAAATGTGGACATTATGTATAGGAGGGAAATATTGCTTAGATAGAAATTAGTTGGAGGCCGAGTACGAAATCCATGTGGTTACAAAGAGAGGGCTTTAAAAATGAGATACAAGTGGCTTCCAGCCCTTTAAAGCGGTAATTCGAGTAGGACTTGCGAAGAATTGTAAATGTGACCACACGGAAATTAGTGGTACAATTAACAATTATGGATTTTTATTAGTTGCTCGAAACCAATTAGCAACCCGTTTTTCAATTTTACTTTTCATCTATTTTCATCATGAATGGTAATAATAATACATTCTGTCTTTTTTTTTCATGGCGGTCCTATATATATATATATATATATATATATATATATATAAAGGTTGTATCAAAAATTCTTTTACAGAATTTGGGACGGGTTCCTGACACAAAAACATGGTAAAATATCCATATAAACTTATGACAAAAGGACATAAATTGATAGTAAATGCATCTACACACGCACGCAGGCACGCGTCGGATCATTGACTGACCGGCCCACATGACATATTAATGAAACGTCTCTGCATTATTAATGTCTACTGCATAAACCAATAGTTTTAGATTCCACGCCGCGGATAAAAGTTCAATGGATTGATTTCGGGTAACGTGCAGACCATGGGAGCGTCCCTCCTCTTCCTATCCATGTTGCAGAGTAGATGTCAGTCAAAGCATCCCAAACAATGTGACTAGAATATGTTGGGGCCCTATCAGGCATGAACCACATGCATCTTCCTATTAGCAGGCGATACATCCTCTAGCAGGTGGGTAAATGTGTTCGAATTAAAGTCCCTATTGCTAATGTCTATCTTCTATTGTACCATGTGGATTCCGATATACACGGTACAATAGAGGCTAGACAACGAAAGTTTTGCGAATATATGTTTATATGGACATTAGTTTTAGTTTTGGTGTAAGAAACCCGCCCCAATTTTTTTATACACCTTATGATACATACATATACATATCTATATATATACCTTCCATTCTACATATACTTCTGAGAAGTAACTTCCAATTAATGGCACTGCGATGGTGTCTTATGTTGATAATGCCTTAACATTATGCAAGAGGTATTTCTGGAGGATATATAATAGATGTGGGTGGTATTTCTGCCGCACCCTGTATATCAGAATATATGAAATGTACTAGAATCTAAAAGATACTTCATATCCTCACCCAAAGAAGATTGATGTTTTCGCTGTCATTATTATTAGGATTATATTTTTCCTTTGATTTCTTGTGTATACTCTTTTTTTCCGGGTACCAACAGAAGATCTAATGTCAGAAATAGCATTATACATTTTTCCACTGGCGATTGTTTGAGAAAGAATCTAGGACCAAACACAATGTATATAGATAAAGTCCTTTCATAATGTGTGGGTCGTGCTAGTGAGTACATTTTTTTTTCTATTTCCTTAAGGCATGGGTTCCGAAGAATCCCTTTTGTCGAAATATTTTCCAATCAATCCAAGGGCTTCAACTGCCACTGAAATTAATGATGTTCTCATGTGCCACATATTTGAGATTTCACTTTCAATGTCCTTGTAATTTGTAAGTTTTTGAAGGTCTTTAAATATGCATTACATTCAGCAGGGACTGTCATGTCAATAAGAAGGCACATTTTGTTTTTGTGTTTTCTGATCACGATGTTTAGGCGATTAGCTTTGGGTGTTCTGTCTGCATTGTAAACTAATATAAAAGTGTTACAGGTTCTACATCTGTAACCGGGTTTGAGTGGTGGTCATACCAATTTCTTGCAGGTTCATTTCCGTAAATGTTGCAGATTTTCCAGTGCAGATATTTTCCCACACTGTCATGTCGGATTTTACATTCGGTGGGTGCTAATACTGTGCAAAGTGATAAAAGCAGTGGTGCTGTGCAGTAAGAATAAAATATTCGTTATCAGCTTTAAACACGGCATTCCGTAGGTATTGATGGGTACGGTGTGTATCTACAACAGCTTGTTTGCTACGGGCAGAATATTGACCACGAAGAGGTTTATCTTACCATAGCGTCTGTATCTTGTCCTTTGCATTTACTGTTGCATTCTTTTTTAAGCATTTTGCCGCTACAATATATATATATATATATATATATATATATATATATATATATATATGTGTGTGTGTGTGTGTGTGTATATATATATATATATATATGTATATATATATATATATATATATATATATATATATATATATATATATATATATATTAGGTTTTACTTGCATTTCTATATCTATTTGAAATTTCTATTTTCAAATTGTTGGCTCCCTTTACTTTTGAATTAATTTTCTAACTTCTGTCATGTTCTTTGACAAATATCATCATCCAGCATTTTGTAGATCCCAGCTATTTTCTTTTTCTTCTTCTTCTTCTTCTTCTTCTTCTTCTTCTTCTTATTATTATTATTATTATTATTATTATTATTATTATTATCATTAGTATTATTCTGGCACCTTATATTGACGTCATCGATGAAAATTCCCTCTCTTGATCTATTTTGTCAACATGACTCCTCAAAATTCAAGAACATTTCCGAGAATCCTCGCAGAGTAAATTATAACAGTTTTCTGTTGGTCAGCAATCATGGTCTCATTTACAATTTTCTCTTCTTTCATTCTTCCAGGTGGATGTCCATGAGCAAATATTATTACTTGAATCATTTTCCCCGGTCATGTTCCATTATTATTATTATTATTATTATCATTTTTATTTTCTTTGCTTTCTGGCGTTTACACATTTCTTTCCGGGTCCCACCCAGGGACCTAAGGTTAGAAATGGCATCATGACACTTTTCACTGACAAAAAAAAAAAAAAAAATAAATAAATAAATAAAATAAAATAAAAATTACATAGATAAAGCCCTTCGTAAAGTGTGGGCTGTACTTGTCAGAACAATTTTTTGTATCTCCTTGAGGCATGGGCTTCCAGGAATCCCTGCAATTAGTCTACTGCAATCTTTTCCAACCAGTCCTAGGGCTCCAACTACAACAGGGATTGTTGATGTTCCCATATGCCACATTTTCGAGACCTCTATTTCAAGGTCCTTGTATTTTGACAGCTTTTTGAATATCTTCAAAGATACATTGCAGTCAGCAGGGACTGCCATATCAATAAGGAGGCACCGTTTTTGTTTGTGGTCTTTAATAACAATATCTGGTCGGTTGGCCTTGATTGTTCTGTCAGTGTGAATTGTGTAGTCCCATAGAATTGTAACAGGTCCTATCTCCGTAACTGGGTCTGGGTGCTGTTGGTACCAGTTTCTTTCAGTTTCCTTCCCGTAGAAGTTGCAGATTTTCCAGTGCAGATATTGGCCCACTCTGTCATGTCGGGTTTTATATTCAGTGGGTGCCAACATCGTACAACCTGATACAAGATGATCAATCGTTTCTGGATATTTATCACAGAATCTGCATTTTGGGCTGACACAATATTTTAGTATATGTGCTTGATAATTCCTAGTTAGCAAGCATTGGTCCTGCGCAGCAAGGATAAAACCTTCAGTTTCCGCTTTCAACCCTGCACTGCGTAGCCACTGATGGGTACGGGTTTTGTCTACATCAGCTTGGTTGATACGGGCAGAGTATTGGCCATGAAGCGGTTTATCTTGCCATCGCTTCTGTATCTGGTCGGTTGCATTCGTCTTTGCTGTCTTTTTCAAGTATTTTGCAGTTTCAGCCGGTGTATTGTGCTGTAGTTGCATCTCTACGCCCATTTGAAGCTCCAGTTTGAATTTGTTGGCTTCTTTCATTACGGAGTAAAGACGCTTACTACTTTCATGTTCCTTGACGGATACCATCATCCAGTCTTCTGTAGTTTCCAAGTATTTTTGGAGGCCAATTGTTGTAGTTTTGTAGGACAGTTCTAGTTGAACTAATCCTCTGCCTCCTTCGGATCTGGGCACATACAGACGATCAACATCAGCTTTGGGATGATGCATGCGATAGCAAGTGAGAAGCTTTCTCGTTTTGGCGTCCATTCGCTTAATTTCAGCTATGGTCAAGTTAAGGACATTAAAGCTGTAATGCACCACTGGGACAGCCAATGTGTTTATAGCTGATATTCTATTTTTTGAGTTTAGTTCAGTATTTAGTATCAGACGTACACGCCTGTAGTGCTCTTTTCTTATTTTTTCTTTCATTTGGGTGTGTTGTATGCCATCTCCTTCGCTAATTCCTAGGTACTTATAAGCTTCTTCATGCTCCAATTCCCTAATCTTTGTGACAAAATCTAAATCTATTGAGGGTGTTTCTGTAATTCTACCTTTCTTGAATGTTACTTTTGCACATTTATCTAATCCGAAGTCCATACCTATGTCGTCACTAAAGTATTTTACAATATTGAGGAGGCCTTTCAACTCATTGTCGTCTTTGGCAAAGAGTTTGAGATCATCCATGTATAGTAGGTGATTGAAAATTTTCTTATTTATTTTGTAACCATAGCTACTGTTGTTCAGTTCATGTGTAAGAGGGGTTAAGGATAAACAAAACAGAAGGGGTGACAGAGAGTCTCCTTGAAAAATTCCACGTCGGATATTCAGACGGTTGGATATAGCAGTGCCCCCGGTGTGCCTAAGGTATAGTTTTGTGTTCCACATCCCCATGCTGTGCTTAAGAAAGTTTAATACCACAGGGGAGACTTTGTACATTTCCAAAGCCTTAAGGATCCAAGAATGTGGAACACTATCAAAGGCTTTACGATAATCAATCCACGCTGCACTGAGATTTCTACGTCGTCTCCTGCAATTTTCCAGGATCATTTTATTTATCAGAAGTTGATCTTTGCAGCCATATGAACCTCTACTGCATCCCTTCTGTTCCAGCGGGAGAATGCTGTTTGTTTCGAAGAAGGAGTAAGTACGGTTCGTCAGTACAGACGTGATCAACTTATACGTTGTGGAAAGACATGTTATCGGTCTATAATTTTTCGGGTCGTCTGTTTCAGTTGTTTTTGGTATGAGGTATGTAATACCTTCAGTAACCCATTCCGGGATTTTATTGGGATTATTTACAAGCGTTGATAATGTTTTGCAAGTATGCCATGGGTAGATGAGAGATGATACAGCCAGAAATTGGGCACCTTGTCATTTCCTGGGGATTTCCATTTTTGGGATTTCGTTAGTGTTTGCCTAACATCATCTGTGGATATATTTACCCATTCTTGCAGAGGTGTATCCAGCAGTCGTTCTTCTTCACGCCGTATCCATTCTGCATTTGGGTTACATTCCTTTGGGTTGCTCCAAATATTTTCCCAAAATGTCTGTACATTATCAATCGATGGTGGCGTTTCGACATGTATAGGCGTTTTTCCAATTTCCCTGTAAAATTTCTTAAGATCTGTTCGGAATGTTTTATTTTGGCGATAGAATCTACAACGTTTCTCGTATCGTCTTGTTCTCTGTGCTTTTAGCTGAAGTTTCTGTTTCAGCGTTTCCTTGATCGATGGAATATCAATTAGGGATTTAATGCTATATTTCCGTTTGATCTTTTTGGATTTACGTGTGGAAATATTAGGGTTTCTGGTGAGCTCATCTAATATAGACAGCTCACATCTGATTTGTTTTATTTCTCGTATCAGTTTGGTTTTCCAAGCTGGTTCTCTGTGTCTGTTAATTCTATTTATTGTCTTGACACCAAGCTTCCGAGTCGCTGCTAGAGCTGTTGCGTATATGACGTTGTTAACTTCTGTTATGTTTCCCGGTGGTTTATCTGTTAACAGTGTTTCCAGTGCAGCATTGTATATTTTCACGATGTGCTTGTTGGGATTTGTCATATGGATTTTCGGGAGCTGGTCTCTGTCTGACAATTGTATGAAAGTTACTCTGCTGAGTACTTGGATGACGTCATTTTTCGCTTCGGTGATTTCAGCTTCGTGGTTTTCAAGGAATTCTAAATTAATGTACCTGGAGTCATCTTCAGTGACAATTTCTGGAGAACTAGAGGTTGTGTCTAAGGCAGAATCTTCGGTTTCATTTCCTGGGAAATGATTTCGTATTTCATTCGCTTTAGCGTCCACCTCATCCTCTGTCGCATTCTTTATTTCAACATTCGTCTCAACAGAGTTTGAGTGATGGGTCATAGTATTTTGCCTTATATCTAATTTTATCTTATCTACTTCTGCCTTTGAGAGTCTGTTGTTTCGCATGATATCTCTGCGGACATTGGCAAGCATGTTTGGATTGAGGTTAGGTCTTATATCATTTCCCACCATATTTCTCCATATTTGGTATGTTTGATTGGTGGTGTTCTTTGCTGGGTTTTCGAGTGCAGTGAAGAAGGATGTCATAACTTGTCGATACTCTTCGCGGCTCCATTTCGTTCGTTTCATTTTTACTAGTCGATTTGGCATTGAGACACTTGGTCCAAGGTTGGCGATAATCCGGGTTTGGTGACCTAGTGTCTCTTCGTGTGTGGAAGAGTTTGTTCCAGTGACAGACTTTTCGACCTCAGACTGGTTCCTCTCTGAGGGACGCGGCCCTTGTTGTCCCGGTTGACGGCCGATCCGGTATGAGATATTTTTCGTATTCATTGAAATTGGTAGAGATGCGTTTTAACCTTGACCGCCAAGGGGTAATTTTGTTCAGATGACCAGCTTTAGGACGAGACTTGAAGAAGTTCCAAGAGCAAGACCAGATTTGAGATAGTGGGTTTATTAATATATCGAAGTTAAAAGTTCATAACAGTGTATGGTATTCAGTTGGATAGATAATACTAAGTTTTAACTTAGTATAAGTCCGAGAGACACCTCCAAGTGGGATAATTAGATTTCAGTATATAGGCATAAAAAAAAAAAAAAAAAAAAAAAAAAAGAAAGAAAATGGACACGGTTGTCCGCTTAAGGTGTGGGGTGTGGATTAAAACTTGAAATACAAGTTAAAAAAAAAAAATTATTAGAGGAGAGAAAAGGGGACTGAAAAGCAAGGAATTAACTTGTGACATTAGGATTTACAATCATTTATTATTATTATTATTATTATTATTATTATTATTATTATTATTATTATTATTATAGATTTGATCATCAGATACATTATTCGAATCTGCTCTCCATTTCAGAAGTTATAATGGCTGCGACCAAATATTCAGATTTTAAGGCAGAATTAAAACCGGGGTATTAAAGCCGCTGAAACTTATCACAGAATTTCGAAAATCGGAGTAAACTAAACAAAATATGATAACATTAATAAAAATAGGTTTAAAATATTTAAAAGTGATGACTTATCAGTTGAAGTAAATCTTAAATTTGGGTGGCTGTCTATTGTATAAAAGAATATTTTAACACTCAACCCTATCACCAGCCTCAAAATCTTTATGGAAAGTGAAGAGCATCAAGTAGAACATTTAAGTAAAATTCCATCAAAAACGAAAATACCTTTATCCGTCCTACTATAAGGAAAACATTGAATCGATGAGAAAATTTATTTCCTGAACAATGCCATAATTTTGAACATATAAACCTACAATGTTCCATTGTGTGATCCAAGTACATAGAAATAGAAGCTTTCGTAAGCAAACCAATGACAATAATAATTTACAGATTATGTAGGCGTTAAAATCGAAATTAGAAGAGAATTTGTTGATTGAGAAAAATTCGAGTATATTCTCTTTATTTGATCTCATGAAAGAATGAACACTTTGCTAATATTCTACAATATTTGCACGCTAACCACTGCGCCTTAGAACAGATGACCTCACCGACAGGAGATGAACTATATAACTCAATGGGAATTTTTCTTCTTAACTTCTTTCATAGGTCGCCAATTCTCTCCTGCGCACGCGTATTCAATTTCCCGACATTGTGTTTTTCACAATTCGAAGCGCGTGGCGAACACAAAATGAGGGAACCACGAAGACTTGAAGAAAAAAAAAAAAAGAAAAATCTGAGAATTCTGAATAAGGCGCTTGTATATTTTTTTTTCACAAAGGCTTAATGACTAAACACGTGACATAATGCTGTCGTCTTACAGGATTTTTTACTATATTTTGCATTATTTATAATTGATTCTCTCTCGATATTTTTAAATTATCCTTTTCTTTCAGTCTGACCGCCAAGAGGATTTCTATTTACTTCATGTTCACTTTATTTGTACAGCTTATTTGTACATATATATATATATATATATATATATATATATATATATATATATATATATATATATATATATATATATATATATATATAACAAGCTGTTCATATATATTTCATTCTGTAAATTTCTGTCTATATATCAATATATTTTAGTCTATTCATCCCTATCACCCCAATCATTGTCCATTTTACATGAGCCTTTTTTTGTAAATCTCTGTCGTCTTTTTATAGATTCTCGAAAGTTCCATATCCGAAATGTATACAAAATAATTTCTAAAGAAGTAAGTTTTTTATTTTTTTTTTTTTTATTTATTAATCCGACATATATTTACTATTTTAAACATTATTTTTAGCGGATACACATATTTAACTAGACGCTCCATTTATTTTTAAACAGTATATATATTTTCTTCTACCTTTCTAAATATTCGAGAAATCATGCTAAAGAAAAATGGGCGATCTCTTACGATTCGAATCTGCGTCGCTCTTAGCAACAGAAATCGTCGTTAAATCGCCGTGCTTTCATCTAACCTAGGAATTTAGTTTCAATGCACTCTTTAATCATATCCCTCTTGTTTCTTTTTTTAGATTTTCGGAAGTTCATAATTTCTAAGGTTCCTATCCGAAATGTAAAGAAAGCAATTTCTAAAGAAGTAATGGCTTTATTAGACAAGTTATGAACGTACTGAGAATTTGAAAACATGAGTATTTAATTTTGTTGAAATAAGCCTTTTCGAATATCTCTAATTCACTATCTTTTATGAAGTGAACGAACACTCATTGCCACTTTCGTAATGCTCGTTGTAGTAGAGACTTTGTAATCGCAGACACAACTATAGTACGACATTGAACAATGCTGGTGTCAGACGCCTTCGAATAACACTCGCACTAATAGTACTTGTTCAATAATACTCGCTCGAAAAGTAACCACCGAATAGTGATCCGAATAGAGGAATAGTATAGTGAATAGAGTAGAGAATAGCAGTCTGTATAGTAATAGAGGATAGAATAGAAATGGCGATCAGTCTAGACAAATGGCCATTCAGTCACAAGGTCTAAATGGATGTTTAGTCAATGCGACTATGACATACTGAATGAAGATGTTGCACAGTGAATTTGGTGCGGTAGTCGGAAAGAATTCTCTAACTCCAGTTATATGCGAAACTAAATAAGGCATGACGACACTTCTCTCCATCTCAATTTAACTTTTATAGAATTGTGAAAATGATAAAGTTACTCTAAATAAATAGTCTTAAATTATCCAGTTCATTTTCAGCTGCTTTTTACTATATATCTTTAACTGTGTGGGATATTATATAACAAGAAAAAAAAACGTTGTGCAAAGGCAATGCTCCAGAGGAAAAAAAAGTAAGAAAGTGTCTAGTAGTCATACTGAAAATTTTAATTCTCCTATATTAATTTTAAGTTGAAACCTAAAAAAATGCTATACATCAGTTACTTTACTCTAATCAGCTAGCGGTCAAAATGATTCTATATTTGTAAAATCTCTACACTATTTATATTATTCGGACTATGTTCCTCATCTTTGTCGCCATAAAGCTTCGGCAGTTGTACGCTCCGGCCTTCTTCAGGTTCACATTGCACAGATGATAAAAGCGTTAGTTAGATTCAGTGACAGGGCACAAAGAATGTGAGTTCAATACCTGGTTAAGGCAGTGGTGAACTTGACGAGGGAATTAAGCAGGAGATAACTGATAACTGACATCCATTAGACGTGACACGCCAGTGAGCGAAATAAATGGTTCAGTTCGACATTCCAACCACCTGAAGAAGGCCGGATGTTAGAACGGCCAAAATGTTGTAATAAATATGGCGACAAAGTTGAGGACAATACTCCGAATAATGTAAATAGTGTACATAATACCTCATCTCAGAAATATTGGTAGATACTGTAAAATCTGTTATCTCAAAAAGACCATTAACGATTTCCAACTATTTTCTTATCGCTTTTCTTCATTCAAATTATTTTATTTTTTGATCAAACTAGTTACCTTCATACCTATATACTGACAACCCTGTCAGATATTCTATTGATATATAAAAACATCCGTTGCGCTGAAAAAGTAAAGGAAAAAAACGCTCAATACAATTTACCTATTGTAGAATAGCTTCATTGTAGATTTATATAAGGGAGTGAAGATGCTCAAGAAATCGCGTTGCTAAATATTTTTTTTTCCTTTCTACGTCCGAATATGCGTCAAATTGTTATTTTTTAAGATGATTACTTTGTAATTTAATAATTGCATCTTCAGATGTAGGTTAGCCTTATACTGTGTGGGAACAATATAGCAAATTACACGCACATACACATATGTGTATATGTACAAACGCACATGCGTATGCACGATTTTACAGGAAATGGCCTGTATATATATATATATATATATATATATATATATATATATATATATATATATATATATTTAGATATATTTGCATGTAAATATATGTATATATGCGTATTTATCTATATCACTCCGTCCGTATATATGTGTGTAAATGTATGTATTTGTATACTGATTGCCAATTTTACAGGCAATCAAAGATCTATGAATAACTCGGACTTATAAATAACAAAAGCACAGATATGGACACCAACTTAAGAAACAGTTGTCCGAATCTTTTTTCGAGAAGATAAATTGGAAAACAAATTAATTGTGGAAACATGAAAATTAATATTTATATATAGGTTCGAGTGCGGAAAAAATGTTCCCTTATATAGATAGATAGATAGATAGATAGATACGTTGTTAAAGTTATGTTTAATGAATACTCGTATTTGACTATATTCTACATTTTCATTTATATATTAAAAAGTATATTTATTTGTATCTACTGAACTGAATATTCGTGAAATTCTGTTAGATCCTGCGTTCCCTAGGGGAAAACCATCAATAAATCGGACGAATCTTGTCCTCTCGTCCACATAGGTCCTCCCAATCAAAAAAACGATGATAATGCTTTTGAAAACATCTTTCAAGATTCTCGAAATATTTATATAGAAAATGGATTAAATCCAATATATATATATATATATATATATATATATATATATATATATATATATATATATATATATATATATATATCGAAAGAAGAGGACATAGTGAGAAGTATATATTATTATGCAAATATTGCATACATCCATCGAAACACAAAAACACAGATTCACTTACTCTTTTTCTACCCCACTTGTTCTCTGTATATCTCTCTCGACACACACAAGCATATATATATATATATATATATATATATATATATAGTCATCCACAGGGAGACTGTTTCGCTGTATCACAACTCATCAGTGTCGCTAGACATCCGGTTGCCTCTAGATAGGGTCGAGACCTGACTGAATTGGCATCAGTCGTGGATTTTATCACCAAGCCATTGGCGCACGGCAGGGATGAAGGTGAATTTAAGCGTATTTATTTTTAGTTAAACACGGAGTAACTGAGAGAACTCGATTCGATTTACCGAAAAGTCTAGCATTATTAGCCGTAATAGTCACTGTTGACAAACCCACACTTTCTCCTAAGAGAGCTCAACCGAAATTATATATATATATATATATATATATATATATATATATATATATATATATATATATATATATGTACTGGCGAAAATAAGACCGATCATAACAATAAAATAGCCATTATCATATATTTAAGAAAATGTTACCTTATTAAATCTATTGCGTCTATCCAACAAATGATCGTAAAGAATTCATACAAACGTCTTAAGTTTCGATACAATATTTTATTAATAAAAATCAAAAGTTTTTGTTCGATCATTTTCAACAAGGTTTCTGGATATTTTTATGATTGTTTGCTCTAAGCAATTAAGAGGTGATTCTATGCTCATCAAAACCTCTTAGGCACAGGCCTTGCTGTCGGATGCAGTTTATCGTCTTACCCAGGACGCGGATGTAGTTTATCACCATACCCAGGGCGGTTAGACTTAGATTTTTGAAATCTAAGAAGAGAGAATTTACAGCCGTTACCAATATGCGGAACCACAAATTGAAGGCTTCAAAATGAATCAAGAAGAAAAATTTAACAATCCGGGAAATGCAAACTACAGAAAACTTGACAGAGAAATACACCCGGCGCAATGTAATGGCGAACATCTTCTAAAAGCTTAAAAATTATTAAGAGGAAAATTTCATTAGAAACCAAGAAAATAGTGCTGAACTGCCATAACATAACACCCTATTTGTCAAGGAATCCCCAAACATTTAATTCTCCACAGAGGTTTGTTGTTAATCATTCGTAAATTATTTAATTCACATCTGTATAATGATAAGTGTTGCTAGTATTTTAACGGAAGATTTTGTTGGAAATGTGGTGGTTTTGTCTCGTCTCGTTCTAGATTCTGTCAACTAAATTCAGCATTTGGAATATATGTGTAACAGAATTCTTGCCACGCAGAGTATTATTCCTAAATACCTAAATTATATTCTTCGAGATCTGATATCATTAAGAAATAATCACCTAAAATATAATAGATAAAAGTTTCATATATATTTGAATATATAAGCCAATGAAAGAATAATTGAATTAAGTTAATAGATAAAATGACATTTTAATGATTAGTCTGTAGCGATTGCTATGTTTTTCCACGCCCACATTTTATTCCCCTGTGATTGGCTAATAAATCACTACTACTTTTATATAGGGCAATTTAACCATCGCAGTCGTTTCTTTGAATCCTTCGGTTTTGAGCTTGCTTGCTTGTTCTGTTAGTACGAATGTAGTGATTGGTTAATTTTTAAATCCGTCACATATTTTAGTGCAAGAATAAGTTTTCCCGCGTTGCCGTAGGAGCTTACCCTTTTTCCATAGAAGAGGCGATTTTTCACAAGTCGTCAGTAAGACCTAGTAAATTTCACCTGTCCATACAAATTCACGATCTTGCTCATAACATTTCAAAAGCACACACAGACACAGAATTTCGTAACATAAACTTCCGTTTCTCTCTGTGACTTAGCCAAGGTCAATCAACCAGGACTCTGTTAATTTCGAACCATTCTATAACACAACACATTTTTTATCAATTGTATTCTTGTGTTATCTATCCTAACAAACAGACCTTTGTTCTAATATTGAATCCTGAACATTTTTATCTAAAAAAGAACTTTCTTCGAACAATCAATTACAAATGAAAATACAATTAAAGGGGAACAACTCCTTTCCCTTAATCTATACATTGAATACAATTTTATTGCATGTTTGTTCTTGTGTGCTATTTCAATATATACTTGTTGATTCATATTTTGGAGTTTTTGTTGTTTACTTGAATTCCGTGCGTTGAAAGTGTAATAATATAGATAGTATTGGTCTATCTACAAACGGTGGCCTTTACAATTGGTAACACCAATGTTACAACAATAAATCTTTCAACCCCTTACAAGTCAATAAGTATTATCTCGTTTATGACGAAATTATTACAGAATGATATTTGATAATTTTCAAAAGGAAGGTTCATATTTAAAACGCATATTTATGTTGAACAGCTACATGTAATATATACCCTATTTATCAATTTGTTGTGTCTTGAAGATGAACTTGTCTGAGTTTAAATAATGGAATGTCAGTTGACATGAGGGAGTCCGAGCGACACACTCTCGGCGACTGTCGAACTCTCTGCATTAGCAGAGGGGAACCTGGAAGAGGCTTTGCCGAAGGGCAAGGTTTCACCCGGGGAGGTTGACAGGGCCTGAACCCGTCTAGGCGGGTTCAGAAAGGCCATATTTTTGGCCGAGCCTACGGGCTCGGGGATACCGACATTAATACAGCCTTGTGCCAAATTCGATCCTCGTGGGTGGATTGATAAATACCGAGTCCGAGAGACAGACTCTCGGCGACTGTCGAACTCACTGCATTAGCAGAGGGGAACGCGGACGAGGCTTTGCCGAAGGCAAGGTTTCGTCCGGGGAGGTTGACAGGGCCTGAATTCGTCTAGGTGGGTTCAGAAAGGCCATATACTTACATTAAAACGGCCTTGTTCCACATTCGGTCCTCGTGGGTGGATTGAAAAATACCGAGACCGAGAGACAGACTCTCGGCGATTGTCAAACTCACTGCATTAGCAAAGGGGAACCCGGACGAGGCTTTTCCGAAGGGCAAGGTTTCGTCCGGGGAGGTTGACAGGGCCTGAATTCGTCTAGGCGAGTTCAGAAAGGCCATATTTTTGGCCGAGCCTAAAGGCTCAAAGATACCCACATAAATACGGCCTTGTTCCACATTCGGTCGTCGTGGGTGGATTGATAAATACCAGACCGAGAGACAGACTCTCGGCGACTGTCGAACTCTCTGCATTAGCAGAGGGGAACTCGGACGAGGCTTTTCCAAAGGGCATGGTTTTTTCCGGGGAGGTTGACAGGGCCTGAACTCGTCTAGGCGGGTTCAGAAAGGCCATATTTTTGGCCGCGCCTACGGGCTCGGAGATACCCACATTAAAACGGCCTTGTGCCACATTCGATGCTCGTGGGTGGATTGATAAATATAGAGACCGAGAGACAGACTCTCGGCGACTGTCGAACTCTCTGCATTAGCAGAGTGAACCCGGACGAGGCTTTGCCGGAGGGCAAGCTTTCGCCCGGGGAGGTTGACAGGGCCTGAACTCGTCTAGGCGGGTTCAGAAAGGCCATATTTTTGTCCAAGCCTACGGGCTCGGGGATTCCCACATTAAACCGGCCTTGTTCCACATTCGGTCCTCGTTGGTGGATTGATAAATACCGAGACCGAGTGACAAAGAAGTTCTTAGCTGAGCTAGTTATTGACTACTCAGGCGATTTCTGTACCTTCTTACCAGCCTATTAAAACCCTTTTTCTTGTTACGTGTTATTTGGCGTTTGTCTCTACTAACCCCAAATCAACATCATAACACAATTCATTTTATGTAAATAAAAATATTATGGTATCATAAATTAAGTTATGTATTTAAGAATGTTGTAAAATCCTTAAAAATGTTCTTTGTTTTATCAGTTATTACTTAATGTACAAGAATTAAGGCCGAACTGTACCGGAATGAAAAAAAATATTTCATATACATTTTTCGGCTTAAGAGTTTTCAGAGAGTGTCTCTATCAAAGGATTCGTCTTGAAATATTGGTACATCAATATATCCGCTTTTAAGTGACCTGTCATAACCTATTCAAAAATAAAGTTTTAAGTTTTAAATATTAAAAGTATTTCATAAACATTACATAATAGACTTAGTGTTTGAGTTAAAATATATATATATACAACTGATAGAATAAAAAAACTAAATCTACATTATTAAATCTACATTGGCATTAAAAATTTTATATAAAATCTTCGAAAATATTTTGGCCACATAATCTCAACTGGAACCTAAGCACTGAAATATTATTTACTATTTATTTATTTCTTATTTGTTAATTTTTAGCTTCAATACGAATAAATAGACTTTATCTATAGCCCGGTTCCAACTCCTCTCCGACCTTTTGAATCACAGTTTATTCCTTTATTTAACTTTTAGGATTCGGTTTCAGATTTTCGCTAAAGCCTACTTGAACTCTTTACTTCTCACGTCTCCACCTAATCTCTGAAATTTCATTTACTATATATTCATTTATTTTTTCATCAATAGCAATGGATATATTCACTTATCGTTCATTTGCCACTCCTACCCGCTCTTTTGAACAGCATTATATCTTTATCATTTGTTTCCTCTTCAGGGTTGTTTTTTTTTTTTAGATAACTTCTAAAGTTTTATTTCTTTTCTTAGACTTTCAGTAGCCCCTTGCATCTCAGTCGCATTATGACTTTGCTTGGAGCGAACTGATTAAATCTATCTATCTATCTATCTATCTATCTATCTATCTATCTATATATATATATATATATATATATATAGTCAAAAGTATCAAAATATGTGTTCGGGGCAGAGTAATAAATGTTCTTGTTTGCTTTTCAAAATGTTGTGTAACCTGTTTTATTCTTACGCAACTATTTTCAATCTCTAGCATTCAAAATTATTTATCCTTTTATTAACTTATATATTCATTTGTTTTTATTTTGATCGACTTCAGTTGATGTGTTCGAACATCTCATCTTAAAAACATCTTTCCTGAGATTTCCGTTACACTATAATGCCGATAAAAATGTTTAAAGTGGTTCTGATTTACAAATGATTTGATTTTTCCTTAGAATTTGAAAAAGTAAATAAGAAAACATTCAGTCTAAGCACAGGGCACTTCAGAAATTTTTAAAAAAAATAACGTATGGCTTCTGTTTATACTTGAAAACACACTTGCCATCTATACGGCTTTCACTTTTTTCTCGACTGTTTTTGTGAAAGTGTTTTTAGGTCCTTCCGTGTCAACACTGATGGAAATAAATATCAAGTTCATGAGGTGGGTTATAGATTTATTTCTTTCCTGAGTGATTTGTGGCATCTAAGAACAGGTAAATCCGTTTTTTTTTTTTTTTTGTTTACTGGGATTTTTCTTCAAATAACTGGGCATAATTTCTTTTAGAACTTGATTCATCGTCATTTTCTTTTCTATTTCATTTTTTCTACCTTTATTCATTCCATGTATTCATTAGCCATTTTTCTTTCTTTCGTTCATATTTTTTTCTTTCATCAATTCCTTATTTATTTAATTATTCCCTCTTTTTAAACTTAAGTTCATTCAAATATTTACTGTTTCTTTCTTTCGTTTTTTCTTTCGTTTTTTCTTTCGTTCTTTCTTTCGTTCTCTCCTAGTTATTTTATTTCCCTTTTTTTATTCTTTTAATATATTTTTAATTCATTATTTATTTATGTCCGTATTTATTTATTTAAACTTATTTCCTTCTCATCTTATATAAAATATATTTGGTAAACATTTTTTCTCTTTTTCTTACCTAAATAAATTCAATTTGTATCTGTCTATATTTCTCATATGAGGTATTATGTAGACTATTTACATTATTCGGACTATTGTCCTCATCTTTGTCGCCGTATTTATTACAACGTTTCAGCCCTTCAGTATCTGTCTATATTTTTTATTGTGAGATCGGAACTACCTACACAATAGACTCTTCCAGGTCTATACTAAATATGCGACACAACACTCTAGAGAGAGAGACAGTGAGAGCCGCGTACAACTACCATTATTGGACACTAACATATAGTAAGCTCCGCTTACACTATCTCTGTAACCAGTTGTTAATATATCTTTCTTATCTCTAATCCGTGTTCCGTGTTTTACTTCTGTGGTCCCGTCTTTGGCCCCACATCAATTTCTGAGATGATGTATTATGTACACTATTTATATTATTCGGACTATTGTCCTCATCTTTGTCGCCGTATTTATTACAACGTTTCGGCCATTGTACGCTGTGGCCTTCTTCAGGTGGTTGGGATGTCGAACTGAACCCTTTATTTCGCTCACTGGGTAGACTGTTCTAGTTCCACGTGCCATGCTTTAATGGTTGTCAGTTGTCAATTATCTCCTGTTAATTCTCCCCTCCAAGTTCTCCCAGAAACGGCTATTTAACACTTTGGGTCTTGTCACTGAATCTATCTATAGCCTTTATCCGGTGAGGGCAGGCGAGGGCAGGTGAGGGCAGGTGAGAACTTGGAAATGGGAATTAACAGGAGATAAGTGACAACTGACAACCATTAAAACATGGCACGCGGAACTAGAACAGTCTACACCAGTGAGCGAAATAAAGGGTTCAGTTTGACATTCCAATCACCTGAAGAAGGCCGGAGCGTACAACAGACGAAACGTTGTAATAAATATAGCAACAGAGATGAGGACAATAATCCGAATAATGTAAATGGTGTAAATGCATTTACTTTTTCATTTTCTCTCTTAATTTTTTTCCTGCTCAAAATTGTCTCCGCTATCAAATGTATCCTTTTCTTCTTCCTTTAAAATATATTATTGCCAACATCGATCTTTCCTTACATTTTCCTTTCGTCTTGTTTTTATCTATTCACAGAATTGACTTGATTTGTTCACCAATTTGTTTGCGGGCCTAATTCTTTTTCATAACTTCTCATTTCATTCTTGACAAATCCTCTTCTACACGGATTAGTACCATTCAGTCTTTGAATGATTCTTTGGAGTACATTCGCTCTTTTATTCTGCAGAATTTTCAAACTCTTTAAAAAATAATACTTTCATTCTCTTTATTAGGTTTTTCCTTATTTATTGCGATCGTCCGACAAATACCTTCTGTCTTTTCACTGAACATATATTTTACATCCTCTTTTCGTTTTATTTTTTTGATACAAACGCAAATATAGACACAAATATATATATATATATATATATATATATATATATATATATATATATATATATATATAGATAGATAGATAGATAGATAGATTCTTTTATTCATTCTTTTATTTTACAAGTATTGCGCATTGTCTTTCATTGCTACTTTAATATTTACTCCACGTAAAATGTGTTAGATTTTCCCCTCTTCTCATTTATTATTCTATTTTCCTCTTTTAGTCATTTTTTTCTTTTCCTTTTCTTATTTTGTTTTTGATCAATCTACCCAGACGCTTATTCTTCTACTTTATCTTTTACTTATACAGCGTGAGAAACATTTTTGATACCTCAAAAGCTTTAATGTTTTTTTTTTTTGTTTTTTTGTGTAATAATTATATGATATTTCAACCAAGTATTTAAAGGGGTTATAATTTACGGATATTTAAGTATTATGACTTCGTATAGTGAAGAGACAATGATAAACCATGAGAGTCGGACTTTTTTTCTTCTTATGTGTCATGAACCTTCAGGGCGTAGTCAATCATATCTATCCACTTCCCCTATCCTTTGTGGCTCTCAATAAGTTTCGTCCCTCAGCCAGTTCCCCCAGGTCACGTTCTGTCATCCACTTGCTTAACCCCGCCGGATATGTCATGCATTGCTTTCCCTTGTCTCTGTTTCCCCCTATTCGACCTGTGGGTATCAGATTCTCCAAACACTCCTTTCTCATTAGGTATCCCAGAAATCACATCTGCCTCTTCCTGATGTTAAGTATTACTTTCTCTTTGCATCCTCGACAAAAACCTCATTGTTGCTCACACGCTTGGTCCAAGATATCCTTAGCATCCTTCTGTAGAACCATACCTCCGTTGTATGGATACCCTAAAGGAGGACAGATGTCACGTACCAGCTCAGTACTCTTATCTTTGTTACCAAAGGTATCCTGTTCCGTAATCAATAGTAACCAGCAGCCAGATTTGGTTTAAAGCTGTAAGTTAACTACAGCAAATTGTACGGAAGAAAGGCTTGGTGGATAAAATCAATGCTTTTTTTCTTAAAAAGAATTTGGTGACATAGCTGTTATGAGTTCAATCTCTGTGTCGAGCAGTGTGTATTTGTGTAAACGAGAGGACAATAACTGAACAGTACTAAATAACATAAGCGCTTGACGATATCCTGAGAGAAAAGTTTCCCTACGTCGATTAAATAAAGTGTTTATTTCAGAATTCTGTTCAGATTATCCAGATCGATATACACCTGAGGCAAGATAGCCAGATCGATATACATCTGTGGAAGGCTGGAAGAGAAACAAAGAGAAAAACAGTCGTTCGAATATAAATTGTGTAGAAAATATTCCGAAAAAACTGTTCATTCCAGAAATTCAGTTTTATTATATTAAGGTTTTTTATTACTAATATTTGACAATATTTTATTTCATTTCATTGCAACAAGTAACATTAATACAAGAGAAAAATTTAATAGCAAGCCTTTCTCCTCGGGAACCATTTTTTATTATGCAATATTGGTTCATAAGGTCAAACTTTACTATATCAATTTATTTTTATATTTTCATTTTTATTAAACCTAAGTTTCACGAATGCCACCATATTTTTGATGTTTCATTATACTAGTATTGTTATCAGAAATGAAATGTTTATATGTTTTATTTATTAGATGAAGCATTGTTAAATAATATCACTTTTTCGGTTAATATTGCTGTCATTTCGTTTTCTTATTTATTATATATGTATAAAGTTTCTCTGTCGACACTTGAGTTTGAATATAGATCGCCAGTGAGCAAACACGAGCGATCCCATTTCTAATAGGTAGATCACGTGACCATAGAAGAGAGGCATAAATAGAAAGTAGCGTGACGTCTAACTGATCACGACTTCTATCTTCTATTAGTATACGGATCACTCTTTCTAATTTTTTACTATACGGACTACTGTTTTTTTTTTACTCTATTCACTATACTATTTCTCTATTCATATTACTATACTATTCGAGCGAGTCTTATCGAGCAAGCACTGTTAGTGCGAGTGATATTCGAAGGCGTCTGACACCAGCATTGTTCAACGGCGTACTATAGTTGTTTCTGCGATTACAAATCTCTGCTACAACGAGCATTACGAAAGTGACAACGAGTATTGTTTGACATCACAAAGATGACGTAGGAAATCACGATCCTCCACAGCTTTCTATTCTATTTTAATACCATGTCTCTTCAGTGCGTAGGTGATCATGACATACTGCAGATACGTTTTCTTTTTTTAATACTATTTCCCTTCAGGACAAAGTCGATTATGTCTCTCCCCAGCTACCTTCTCTTCATGATGTAAGGGATTATGACTTTCTGGAAACTACTTTTTTTAATAGAGAGTCCTTCAGAATGAATTCGATTATGACTCTCCACAGCTACCTTTTATTTTTCTTATTATTGAATTAATAGACCACGTGACCATAGAGGAAACGCATATATGGGAGGTAGCATGTGTCTATTCGGATTGCTAAATTATAGTCTATGCTCTATTACTATAGGGACCGCTATTCTCTACTCTATTCACTATACTATTACTCTATTCTGACCTCTATAGGGATTACTATTCGAACCAGTTTTATCGAGCAAGTACTATTAGCGCGAGATTATTCGAAGGCGTCTGACACCAGCATTGTTCAAAGGCGGATTATAGTTGTATCTCTGATTACAAATGTTCTACAAAACAAGCATTACAAATGTTCTACAAAACAAGCATTACAAAAGTGACAATGAGTATTTACTTGCATCATAAAAGTGGTAACGAGTGTTCGTTGACCTCAAAAAAGTATTTTTAGCGGTTGCATAATATAAAATGAAGTACTAAAATGCCACTATATTGTAAAATAGAAATTCACACGGAAATTACTAATAGTTTTTGTTTTGACAAGTTTACATTACAGTTAAACATTCAGTATCCTAATTGTTAAATTTATTTTTTTCTTGTCTTAACGTGCGAATGATTAAAAATCCTTTCTATACTATTGAATAGATTAGATTCCTTAGTGCGTCATGATATGGATTTTATTGCCTAAATTGTACGCTTCAACATCCTGAGAATCGAATAAGTTCCAGTTTAAACATCGATGTTCGAAAACAACTGAATGGAGACAACGGAATGAAGCGTTAGGTTGTCAGAGACTAGCGTCGACTATGAAAACTAAATAAACTCCGAGACAAATTCAATCACGCTCAAAAATATAAAATTAGGTTTCCAGTCCTGACAGTAAAAGACAATTTCTATTCAGATATCCTCCCAGTTAATCAGACGTGGTAATTCTTTTTTCCATTATTGAAATTACGTTCTACATTTTTCTATTTGAAGCAAAAAACAAACAAAAAAAACAAAAAAAAAACTGAAATGTTGTAAAGTGTGTGGGCTTTTTCATGGTATCTGCGTTGTATTGAATAATGGTGGACAAAATTGTCTCTAACATATTTCTCGCTGGAAAACATAGAGTAAGTCATATTATGAATTAAATTGCAGATATTTCTCTGCTTGTTAGAGGATTTGATGTAGAAAAAAGTCGAAATATTTTGAAAAAAATATGACCAAAATCATCTTTTACAGGATATAACGATATAGAATGAAAAATCATTTTATCTCTAAAAACTTCAATTGTAAATATATTAGGTTGGTGCAAAAATAATGTCGTTTTCTCACATATGTTACTATGTGAGAAAACGACATTATTTTTGCACCAACCTAATATATTATGAGTTTAGTGATGGCTGAAGATAATTTGAAAGGAAAATAAATAAGTCAAGATGTACAGAATAATGTTTAAATTATTATAAATTGATGGAAATTTAAGGAAGATATTTGATGTAAGAGAAGTTTCAAGAATGTGATCCGATATTAACTTTCATGCTTATTTCAGTCAGTACAGTCAGTAAATCTTCGGCATTATTCCAATTTATCATCAGTTCTGTAGTATCAATGAACATCTTTGCAAAACATTGACTTCAATTTTAGTAATCAACTGCTTATGGAAAATATATATTTTTTTTTTTTGTATTCGGTATAATTCGGATTCTTTTTATAAAGTAGTGTTACTTTTTTAGCTTTTACTTTTTTTTTCTTTTTCTCACTAACAAACACTATTTGAGTTTTTGTCCTTCGTTAATTACAAACAAATTCACATATTTATGTTGAAATGGCTGAGCTAAGTGAATGGGGTTTGATATTCTTTATCACAATGGCAGATAATGGTTTAAGTTCTTAGCAATTCTATAATGGCAGCAAAATCAAATCCTCGTGAATAATTGTCCCATAGACATTTTGGTGCAGATGATTATTTTCTTTTTAAATCACTTATGCGTACTAACGAATGATTTTCGGAAAGGAATCTAAACAGTAATCTAGAATAAGATTACTATGATTATACCCACACACACTCATACATACACACACATACACGTAGACACACACGCACATACACACACATGCACACACACATACACACACACATGCACACACACATACACACACACACACACATATATATATATATATATATATATATATATTATATTACATTATATTAGCTCCTGAATTAAAAATTTAATTCCAGTTGAGCACTCTCGGGCTGAGGTATAGGTTTGTAAACAGTGACTATTATAGCTATATAGCGAGACTCTTCGCAAGTCGAATTGAGTCACTGTCGGTCACTGGGCGTGTTTCCAAAAATAGATACGCTAAAAATCCACCTTCATCCCGACCGTGCCCCGACAGCTTAGTGGTAGAATATCCGCCTGATACCGGGTTTCGATCCTAGCTAGAGGCAACCGGATGTCTAGCCGCACTGATGAGCTGTGATACAGCGAAACAGTCTGTCTGTGGATGACATTATATATATATATATATATATATATATATATATATATATATATATATATATATATATGTATGTATGTAGGCAGCATATCTTTATTCAAACATGTTTCATTAAATTATATAGCCATATGTCTATCTGTATTTATAATGATTCTTTCTAATTCTATAATAATCTTCTTGATATCAAATTGAAATTAGTCAGGTAAGGTGCCGTATTTTTTGTTAACCGAAATACTTTCGATAGGATCTAATGGTTTATGTTCATCCTCAGGGTGAATTGCAAAGACACATTTAATGTAACTGTAATCGTTGTGATAATGATTTAGCAAAGCTACCTCGAACGACCTCTGCTATAAATATTTAAAAAAATTAACCATTGTGGTCATGAGGGTTTGTAAACAGGCGTCCTCAGTCCAAAAGAAATAACTGGAGATGCTAAAATTGCATCTTTGTAAATTTCAAAATGGTGTTAAATCTCAGTAAATTAAATGCATTTTGACACATTGCTACTTTACACATAATAAATTTTGTTCACAGTTGGTTGGTCATTTTTGTTGGTTGGTCATATAAAGGGCCTAAAATAATTTAAAGTTTTTGTTATTATTTTCATAGTGAAGTATTTTCGTATATATATATATATAGAGAGAGACATTTGTTATGTTTATACATCCTTTTCATAGAGACAAATATTTAAATAAATGTTCTGTTTAGAATATACAGTATAAAACGACATTTACTGGCCTGAATGTTCGAGAAATTTTTATAGAACTTATTCGTCCTCTGACAGCAATCGAACCTGTATCCTATACGGCACCGTCATATAGCCTGACGTGCCTTTAACTCATTGTGCCACAGAGGAGCGGTCGGTTAGTGAGGTCAATTTTACTGTCTTTAAACTACAATCAATCTTCCATAATTCTCTCACGTACATTCATATTATCTGCTCATGGCGTATCCAAATGTAAACAAATGTTGTTTAATACTGTTTATTATAACCAGAGCATTTACTTAAATATTTGTATCTATAAAAAGAATGTATAAACATAAAAATTTCTTAAAATAATTTCTCCATTTCTTAATATATATATATATATATATATATATATATATATATATATAATAATAATAATAATAATAATAATAATAATAATAATAATAATAATAATAATCTTATACATATAAGTAATTATACTCGTCTGGAAAAACCTTAGGTGTTTTGGCTTGTAAATGAACAAATCAATACCCAAGGTAAAATAAGGAATAAAAAAAGAAAGAACTAAGAACATGTAATTCAGGCGAAAACAATCGTATAGAATCCAAGCTCAGGTAGGTTTGCCTGGCTTTTTAGGTTCATAGT
Organism: Acanthosepion lycidas; assembly: GCA_963932145.1. Classification (NCBI taxonomy): domain Eukaryota; kingdom Metazoa; phylum Mollusca; class Cephalopoda; order Sepiida; family Sepiidae; genus Acanthosepion; species Acanthosepion lycidas. The sequence continues at coordinate 117,913,938 of OZ010584.1, read as the reverse complement.
TATATATATATATATATATATATATATATATATATATATATATATAGATAGATAGATAGATAGATAGATAGATAGATAGATAGATAGATAGATAGATTTAATCAGTTCGCTCCAAGCAAAGTCATAATGCGACTGAGATGCAAGGGGCTACTGAAAGTGTAAGAAAAGAAATAAAACTTTAGAAGTTATCTAAAAAAAAAATCCTGAAGAGGAAACAAAAGATAAAGCTATAATCCTGTTCAAAAGAGCGGGTAGAAGTGGCAAATGAACGATAAGTGAATATATCCATTGCTATTGATGAAAAAATAAATGAATATATAGTAAATGAAATTTCAGAGTTTAGGTGGAGACGTAAGAAGTAAAGAGTTCAAGTAGGCTTTAGCGAAAACCTGGAACCGAATCCTAAAATTATGTATGTATGTATGTGAGTGTATGTATGTATGTGTGTGTATGTATGTGTGTGCGTGCATGCGTGTTTCTATGGTTTGAATTATTTAATCTTGTTTACGCACAGAGTTCTAAAATATATTGACCAATGTCTTCTCAGGGCATTCATTTTTACAGATTGACACTTTTGTCTATTGTATCAGTGAACATACCGTCACTCGAGAACCACATGCGGCACTTTCGCCTTTAATATGAGGCGATTGTGACGGACGTTTTTTTTTTTTTTTGTTTTTTTTCATAACAGTTCATATAAAAGGTAAATTCATGTAGTTCATTACCCTATTAATTTCGCTCAATATAAATAAAACAATTATCAGTTAAGTTTTTGAAAAAATTTGGTATATATATATATATATATATATATATATATATATATATATATATATATATATATATATATATATGTGTGTGTGTGTGTGTGTGTTCTCTGTGAATACTGAAACCAATACAAATTAAAATCTCCATGCTTGAATAAATATTATTGCACGCTTGCATTTAATATTTTTTTATAAAAATTTCGTAACAAAATTTGTTTGTAACATTTCTATAATATTTCTATATATTTCTATAATATTTTGTTCATGACTTGCGACTCTCCATACATCTGAACTCTATCGTATTAAGCAGGTTTGACTACCCCTGCTCTATAGGTATGATTTGTACTTTAGTTACGGTTTTCCAATGATGCTTCTTCCCCTGATGTGTGTTGTCATTTTCAATTTGTAAATGTCTAGCAAAATGACACCTTAGATTATCGTGCCGTATTTCATTTTTGAAAATTTTTTAATTGTTTAAATGTTTTCTGTTTCTTGATAAACCGAATACAATGTTCCTGATATCTACGATATGTGTCGGTCTTGTTGTCTGGTGATACGCAACATCTGTTTATGTGCCATATCTTTTCAGGAGGAAGGCGATCATAGATCTCCATCTCTCTCTATCCTTTGCATTTCTCAACAAGTTCCTTCCGACTGCTTTCTCTCCTAGACCACGTTCTGTCATCCATTTGCTCAAGCTCGCGAAGGATGTCACACACTGCCTTCCTCTTGTCTCTCTTTCACTCTATTCATCCCGAGAGTGTCATATTCTCCAGGCTTTCTTTCTTCATTGTGTCCCAGAAACTTCAGCTGCCTCTTCATTAAATATAAGCCTTGTCGTTGTTTACAACCTCTCTAAGATCTTATCATTGCTCCCCCGTTCAGTCCATGATATGTTTAGAATCCTTCTGTAGAACCATATCTTCGTCACTTCGAGTCTCTTCTTTATCTTTGAAGAAACCGTCAAACATTCGCTGCCGTATAAAAGGACCTATGTCACGTAACAGCTAAGTATTTTTTTCTTTGTTACCAAAGAAATCCTCCTGTCTTGCAATACTCTGCCCAGCTTTTGGAATGTACCCTTGGCCATCCCAATACGTCAACGGATCTCAGTGTCGCACTTACCGTCCTCTGTCAAGACGCTTCCCAGATATTTAAACTTCCGACGCAAAATAATGGAGATATATACGGATAAATGATAAACGGCACGAAAGTGTAGGGGGAGTGAAATCAACACATGTGGTGTTTATATTGGGATTATTGGAGAGGAATTGACTCATGTTAAAAATAAAATTCATAAATATTTTTTTTTAAGTTTCGATGTTTTCTTATATTGTTGGTTGTAACCAGGTGAAAACTTTATCAATCATTGGTTTATTAAATATTGTCGGTAAGTGATAAGTGACTACGTATAAAGTTGCTTAGAATTTGTTTCTTCTAGTTTTAGTTTGATTTAATCATTTCATCACAAACAATGCAATAAAGCCAGTAAGACGCAAAGAGCTACTGAGTGTCAGAGAATATGAGAAAAAGAAAACGTTATTAAGGAGAGACAGAGAAGAATAAAAGAACAAGAATCAAGAAGACATAAGATAACAATAATTCATTGCATTTATATTTTTGAAGATCAATGTTGTCTGGAAAGCAAGAAATCTGAAGAGACTTCCAATATCAGGAAGTGCGAGAGAAGAAACTGCTAGCCTAGAAAGTAGTTACAGCTGGCCATTTCATCTGTAAAATGATGATACTTTGCCACCAAACTTAAATTCAAAATGTCTAGGTACCATAGAGGAAAACTGATCAGAACAATTACCATGAAATATATTTATAAAATATTTTGCTGTGTAATTTCTTTCGGTAGAATAGCTTATTTTTATGTCGTTATTAATATTTGCATTGTTGTGATTTTTTATTTTATTTTTTATCTTATGTTAGTTAAATTTGTTTATCTATATGTTCTGTTGGAAACTATGGTTAATGTTTGATATTGTTGTATTTCTTATAGAATATTGTGCGTGTAAAGGATATTAAATGTACTCGATTTATTAATTTAATTATGATAGTTATTTTGTATCTCTATGGGCATTCGCTGTTGTATCTGAGTAGGCATTAATTATTCGAATCGATTTATATGTCTAAAAAGAAAACTCTTTTATTGATGTTGAGTTAGCATGGGAATTTACAAACCGAGTAAGTTTCATTTATTCATTTAGCGCATTTTTCGCCGCTGTGATCACCACTCTCCTCCATTGTTCATCTGTAGTTCATGGTGACATTCAAGGCAGATAAGTGAAATGGCTTGCGGTTTCCTTTTGTACAGGGGATGTTGAGGTTTAAAGTAAAAGGTGCAACACCTACAAGGCTGGAAGTAGTTTGAATTCAGATTTTTCTTTCTCTTACACTGGCGATGGTATATGGAGATCGTGCGTTGCCAAGGCTACATGCTTCCCTCTCGGCCATACCGAAAATATCCAAAGTGCATTGCATTTGGGGAAATTTTGGCTGCAGAAGTTGCCAGAAAGTTGTCAGTGTTGATAACCAACCGGCTTCAAGTCTCCATTGTGGGTTTGTCTATATGGATTTACTTCCATAGCCTTTTCCATGTTTCGAATATGACCGCAATGCAGCGGATGTTTAAAATCAGAGTTTTCCTTCTCCTAGATGGACTGCTTTCCTGAGCTGTCTGAAAACTGATTTTTATATTCCATTTTTGCTTATGAACATATAAAAAATCTTGCAGTTTACGGGCATTATATTCTGAGATATAGATAAATATCAAAATTGATGGGTGTACGAATAATTTCATCGTTGACTGTTTACATATATATATATATATATATATATATATATATGTGTGTGTGTGTGTGTGTGTGTGTGTGTGTGTGTAATTTCATTTGTTGGATAGAGATTCTATTGCACAGTCTCTAGAATTAGAAAAGATCGCGTTTACGCGTGTTTTTGAAAAAATCTCCATCACATTGACATGCAGATTTTATCAAAGTAACAATAGGTTTTATCCTTGTAATTTATCCCTAAAGATATTGTTAGCGGGAATCAATTGTTCTTGGTTAAGAAAAAACTACAGCGCCTTCCTTGAATTTCATCTTAACACTAAGAAACTGATTAGAGAACTGGACAGAATTAGTGTAAAAACAGACACACTATGCCGATATTATTCAATGAAATGCACACGCACAGACACACACAACCGATAGCAACCGATAAGACAGAGTCGGAGGAACTGGACAAAGATGTTTGGCTTACCGCAAATATTCAAGTTGGAATGATCTTCTTTGAAAGAGTCTGATGTTAAAAAGGAATATAATACACGCATATGACTCAGGTATGAAATATCCGACTAATTCAAGTAAAAGACAGACAAATATATCAAATTATATTTACATGTATTTTAAGTGCATGTATTTCAAGTACATTAGAAAATTTTAGCTATTGTCTTTTGAATAAGTATTATATTTGTAATTGTTTAAATTATAAGTATTTTTGTATAAACATTTTCTTTCGTATAAGAATTTCATAGTATTGTATAACTATTTGTATAGATATTTGGTATTATATTTTTAATTTGACCTTCTTGTATTTGAAATACAAGTATTTCAAATTATACACCCTAGTGCAAATTAATTGAAACAAAGAAATAATTCCGTTATTATTTACATTGTTTACAGTTTTTCCAATGACACATGACTCAGTGCACATCTTATTACTTCGTATGTCCATTTCACGAATTCCTTCCTTGCAGATTGACCAAAGATTTTCTAATTTAAACCAGGAGACTTTCCGGGCCAGCGTATAGTACTTTGATTTGCTCACTAGTAAGGCTTGCTAGTGTATTCGTGCAGCGTTACAATTTTCGTATGCAAACGTCCTTCGCAGACAATGGTCGTAGGACAACTAATCGACATTTGAGACAATAGTTTCTCGGCGTGATGAAAATCTGATGCAATCACGGATGACACAATATTTTTCAAGGCCAAATCAATTTCATCACGCACCCCGAAAAATGAATCATATTAGTGCACACCGCTGAAAATGAGCTAATCTGAGAATAAAATAGAAATCGATTACACTTTGTCACTCCAGTGGATATAAAACTGACGGTGTGGTAAAAGAAAGAAAACAAAAGCGGTTGTTTCAATTAATTTGCATAAGGGTGTGACACGATTTTTTGTCACAATATACTCTGGTCTATCTTTGTCAATATCTTTCGTCTTACCAAAGAATTCAGCTTCCTTTCTTTCTCAAATTCTCATTTGCTGTCTATTTTTTTATTATCAAATGTTCCATCTCTCAAAATAAATATTATCCTCACAATTTTTGTGTGTTTGTTTTGTGTTATCGCAAATAGAGACACCATAAACACTGAATCAAAGAGATTGGCAACGTTATTGGACGTTATTAGTGTCTGTTAGTGAATAAGATCTGCTGTGGATTTTAGCATCTGAGCCGATTATAATACCTGCTGGCTAAACTCGCTCGTAGTCAGTACGTTTCACTCCACCTGGCCTCCCAGAATATTCCAAGAAATCTACCCCAATCCATGCACAAACGAAGGGACTGCTCTACAAGCGATCGTTCTAAGGTAGTCTTTATCAATCTCTCCTGATATTCACTGCATAGCAACGGCCATTGTGAATTTGCAGACATTTCCTTGGCTTTACACACAGCGTAATTGGCTGTGTGTTGCGTTCATATCCAGTTAGAGGAGGGTAAAATGAGACAACTTGCCAACAATTATCACCATTTCCTCTGCGTAATCTTGGCAAACCAACCACATGCCTATTAATATTTCTCAAGCTGAAACACTCACGTACACCACCTAGTCGTGCACACACACACGCACAAGCACAGACTTACAAACACAAACATAAGGACACACACACATATATATATAGTAAATATATATGTTTATTCATATAAAGTATATATGTTTACATATGTACACAGATATATACAAATACATATAAACAAATATATATTTAATTATATCGATGAGCACACAGAAACATACATTTATACAGACCTACAAAAGAACATACACAAATATACACATACACAGATACGCTCCCGTATACACAAACACAAAGCATACACACGCGTATACATATGATTTAAAGAGAGGATATATATTCACATGAAACACGCACGTATTTATTTGCACGCATATACATATACCTACGTGTGAATCTAAATTCAGATACAAAGTGATATTCATCTATTGAAAGTCGTAACACTGATAGAAAATACATTGGGTCAACGAAGAATATATTTAAAATTAGATGGAGACAACACAAGAGCTC